>CAUYUJ010012781.1:287537-360037 GCA_963575745.1 Prorocentrum cordatum
ACATCCTTCAGTATATGCTTGTTTCGCTTGAGACATCCTCGAGTATATGCTTGTTTCGCTTGAGACATGCTCGGAATAGCTCATCCGCCTCGGTGTCCCTGGATAATCAACCGCGGCGATAATAAAGTTCACGCGGGCGGAGGAATGGAGAAAGCGATATACAAAAACAACAGTAAAAAGAAACAATACGAAATGAAAAAGAAAACGGAAAAAAACATCAAAAAGAAAAGAAAACAGAGGAGGAGGAGAAAGAGAAGGAAACATCTCAAGTTCAAATGTATTAGATTTTATTTACAAGCGCTTAAAAAAAATAAAATTTTTAAGTGCTCGTGTAGGGTAGCTCATGTGCTTCATTTTCCATGGATAATCAATCCCAGGGATAAAAAAGTTCAGAGGGGGGGGGCATGGAGAGAGAGAGAGAGAGAAAGAGAGATACATCATAAAGAAAAAGAAAGGAAGGACTTAAAGAGAGAAGATATATTTAAACAGAAAAGTCGAATAATACATGAAAAGGATAAAGAGAAGAGGAAATGAGGATAAAACACAAAATCTGAATATTCAAATGTATTACATTTTATTTACAAGCGCTTTATGAAAATTAGAAATTTTAAGTGCTCGTGTAGGGTAGCTCACGTGCCTCGTTTTCCCTGGATAATCAACCCCAGCGATAAACAAGTTCAGGGCGCCAGGGGGAGGAGGAGGAGAAAGAGATAGAGAGACAGAGAGAGAGAGAGACAGAGAGGCCAGGAAGGAGAAAGAGATAGAGAGACAGAGAGAGAGAGAGAAAGAGAGACAGAGAAAGAAAGAAAGAGAGACAGAAATAACTACAAAGAGACATAAGGACATTGGTTTCGTTTCGCTTGAGACATCCTGAAGCAACGTGTTCGCTTCGCTTGATGTTGTTATCTCAACATAAGAAGGAAGTAACTTCGATGGCGAACTTTTCCCGTGATAATGAAGTTCGGCCTCCGCGCCCCCGCGCCCCCGACCAAACTCTTATTGGTCGACGATAAAAAACTCTAACGACTTAAGGGGGGGCAACTTGATTATCATCGGCATCTGGTTATAAGCGTTCGGAGCTCCGCGCGGAGTTCTTGCCTCTGCGCTGGAGCCCCCTCCCTGGCGCGCGGAGTGCGCCAGGGGCGGCGCCAGAGACGCCGACAGGGGGGACCCAGCGCCGATCCAAAGACCTCCGCGCAGGCCTCCGAGCGTTTGCGTCTGTGCCCCGCGTGCGCTCCCTCTGGTGGGGAGCTCGGGTCGAGGAGAGGAGCCAAGAGCTGGAGCTTGTCTCGTCCTCCTCCTCCTCCTCTGGACCAAGAGCTCGCAGTTTTCTCTCTCCCTCCAGACCGTGAGAGGACGATCTCGGGACGGAGCAAAAGAAGGTCCGGGGAAGGGCGTCGAGGTCCCGTCGGGGCCCGCGTCGCGACCAAGAGCTGGAATCCGACAAGAGGGTCGACCACCGAGATGCCTGGAATCCGACAAGAGGGTCGACCACCGAGATGCCGCCAGCAAGCGGCCGTCCGCACCGCGGCGGCCGCTCGCGCGTTGGCGTCGCCGACCGCGCCCGCGCCGAAGGGCGTCGCCTGGGGAACCTCGGAAGTGCTCTCGGGGCACAGCACGCGCGAGAGAGATGCAGACCTCCTCGCGTCGTGACCTTGAGATTCAGGCGTTGCAGTTTTTGCACACGTCGGGCGTGCTCGTCCAGCTTCGGGCCCCGGGTCCCTTACAGACCGATGCGGCTCAAAAAGATGCCGCAGGAATCATGGTCTGGAGCTCTGGTCGTGATTGTTCGTGATATTGTATTTTGTTCGCAACGTCAGATCTAGCGGGGGAGAGTCAAGATGGAAGGTCTTTCGCTGCGTTCGGCTTCTAGGGAGGCAGTTACCAGGCCTCGCGATCGTCGAAAACCTGTTCTTGTGATGAAACAATGGCCCCAGGGACGTGGTCTGCACCCGAGGGGGTCCACGCTGCGAGAAACAGAAATACGACGTCGGAAAGCTGGAGATGACGCGGTCGCGCCCAGGCCTTCTGACGCTTCGGGCCCCCCGTCCCAGAGGAGTCCTCTGGGCTGGGAGCCGAGAGCCCCCCCGGTCTGCAGCAGTGAGCCTCTGGGCACCGCGAGTCTCGAGCGCTCGGTGCGCCCCCCCTCTGCCGCCCCACGCAGCCTCGCCCCCCCTCTTTGCTTGCGCCTCCAGCTCTCCATTCGCGATCCCACTGCGGTGGGGGCCCGTGCCAAGACCCGCCCTGCTTGCCCCCAGCGCGCCCGGGTCTCCTGGGTTTCGATGGTCCTGCGACGGAAAGACGGCGCGACGCTCCCGCACCAAAGGTCCATGGACGTCCTGGGGTCTCGGGGCTGGGCTTCGTGTGGGAGGTTCCTTGTGGTCGGGCCTCCACTGCATCCCAGTCTGCCGCCTCGACCGCGCTGCGCGTCCGCCGGCACCGCGACCACTGTGACTCCGCGGGCGCCGAGGCACTCTCCCACGAGAGGGCCCGTGGTGTGCGCGTGTGCGTGCAAGCCCACTGGCGCTGCGAATGTTTGGTCATCACTTTTTTCCCAGAGAGCTCTCTGAGAGCTATAGGATTTTAGAGAAGAAGCCGGACGGTGGTGGTGGGGCCAACGCCCAGCTCTTCACGACACCCAGACTCCCCGCAGAAAGTTGTTGTCCGGAGCTGTCGGGGCGCTTCGGCATGGCGTTCAGCGTGCTCTGCACGCGCGAGGACGCTGGAAAGCGTGGCTGGCAGCGCTTCACCAGCGAAGAGCTCCCTCTTCGCTCTCCGGGTTTTGGACGCTACCAGTGTTCGGCGCTTGGCCAATTGACACTCCACCTGAGCAGCTCGATTGCCAGCTTCTCAGCCGCAGGCGCTGTTGGACCTCCCAGCTGCCAGCGCAACAGGTTGCAGACAAAGAGCATCGTTTGTGCAAGGGGTCGCGCGGCAGTCTATCCCAGCGTCCCCTCTGGCTCTCAAGATTGATGTTGTCAGATTACTTATGCCCGTGAGCCATGGTGCTTCACACTGGCCACGGATTCAGAGTAGCTTCCAGGATCGGAGCTTTGCCGGGGATGGGTGGGCGCCGCATTTGGCTGAACCCGAAAAAAAGTTCAGTTCCTGCGCAGGTCGCCTCGTTACTAACCCGAGGGCGGGCGGCGCTGCATCGTGCAGCTCCATAGCCCCGCGCCCGTCTCGATGGCAAGGGCGGGTTTCGTGAGCTCGACGGGCACGAACAGCGGCAAAACTCCACCACGAAAGGGTTCCTTGACAGCTGCTGCTCACTGGTGGGGAGATCCGAGGCTCCTCGCGACGCCACCGACCACCTGGCTAAGCTGGAGAAGTGAGCAGGCATTCGTCATCGTCCTGCATCGCCGCCAGTCGTCGAACGGCCATTAGGTGGAACGGTGCAGAGAGGATTCGTAAGGTCCTTGCGAAAGGATGACACGCACACATCGAGAAGAGCATACACAGTCGGGCGTCGTCGTCGTCATTGCCGTCCTCCGTCAGCCGTCGGCCGACGTCGTCCGTCCGTCGCCGCCGTCGTCGTCGTCGTCGTCATTGTCTGTCGTCCGTCGTCATCGTCGTCGTCGTTGTCGCCGTCCTCCGTCCTCCGTCCTCCGTCCTCCGTCGCCAGTCGTCATCGTCGTCGTCGCTGTCGCCGTCCTCCGTCCTCCGTCCTCCGCCCTCCGTCGCCAGTCGTCGTCGTCGTCGTCGCTGTCGCCGTCCTCCGTCCTCCGTCCTCCGTCCTCCGTCGTCCGTCGTTCGTCGTCCGTCGCCGGTCGCCGGTCGTCGTCGTCGTCGTCGTCGTCGTCGTCGTCGTCGTCTTCGTCGTCGTCCGTCTTCGACGTCGAGGCCCATCCGCCTGTCGTGGTCTGTCGCCCGTCGTCGTGGTCGTCGTCGTGCTCCGACCTCGCCCGTCGTCCCTCGTCGCTGTCGTCGCGTCGTCGGCCGTCGCCGGCCGTCGTCCGTGGTTCGTCGCCCGGCCGGCCTCGTCGCCGCCGCGCGGGGGCCAGGACGAGCTGGGGGGCAGGGCGCTGCGGCCGAGCCTGGCGCACGAGGCCCAGGACGGCCGCCCGCCCGCGCGCCGCGGGGCAGCGCGGCAGAGCGCCCCCCGCAGGGCATCCGGGCAGCAGCAGAGGTGGAGAGTCGAATCAGAAGCAACGCCATGAAGATAAGCTCCTGTTGGAGGAGGAGGAGGAGGAGGAGGAGGAGGAGGAGGGGGAGGAGGAGGGGGAGGAGGAGGAGGAGAAGGAGGAGACCTGGGGCATTGCCTGATGTCTTTTCGGCTCGGTTCAGGCGTCCTGAGGGGCCCCTCTTGCCGTCCCAGCTGGTTCGGCGCCATGAGACAGATCCAGGGGCAGATCGCGAGGAGGGGACCCAGACCTCCAGCGTTTTATGTGAAAGCCAGAGGCCACAATAGTCCAACAAGTGCAAACACCATAAACGTAAACTTTTGGCGCTCCGCGCGGACTTCTTGGATCCGCGCTGGTCCGCCCCCGGCGGCGCCTCTGGCGCCGCCCCTGGCGCGCTCCGCGCGCCAGGGAGGGGGGCACAGCGCGGATCTGGGCGGATCGAGGATAATTCGGAGGATGATATCTTGAAGGAGGAGACCTTGGAGGGGGAGGAGGAGGAGGACAAGAAGGAGGAGGAGGAGGAGGAGGACCAGTGGAAACCCAAGAGCCATCAACGATGTTGAAATGAAACCTCCCTCCAAGCTCCCTCTTCATAGGCCCCTACAACGGTTCATTTCCATTGGGGGAACTGCCTCGTTGGAAGACAACAGCTTGAAGATCCTGAAGCGTGCCAAAACATTGTTCTCGGGATTTCAGCGCCACGTATCGACCTGACTGCTGCGTCCTGACGATCCAGAGGCGTGCCAGTACGCCGTTTGTGGGAGTTCAATACAGCGAACCAACATAATTGTTACTCCCGCATAATCCTGAATCCTTCCAAAACACCATTTCTGGTGCGCTGATCATGGGAATCCGTGAAAATCCTGCAAATGTTGAAAACGAATGTGCGCGGCGCTAAGGCGAGAGCCACATTTTGAAAAGGAACCGCCCTCGATCCGTGAAGCTCTTGCAAATGTGTCAAGCAAGTGTGCGCGGCGCTAAAGCGAGAGCCACAGTTTGAAAAGGACCTGCCCTCAATCCGTGAAGCTCTTGCAATTTGTTGAACGAATGTGCACGGCGCTAAAGCGAGAGCCATATTTTGAAAACTACCCGCCCTCAATCCGTGAAGCTCTTGCAGTTTGTTTAAACGAATGCGCGAGGCGCTAAGGCGAGAGCCACAGTTTGAAAAGGAACCGCCCTCAATCCGTGAAGCTCTTGTAATGTGGTTAAATGAATGTGCGCGGCGAGAGCCGCATTTTGAAAACGACCCGCCCTCAATCCGTGAAATTTTTGAAACTGTTTAAAACGAATGCGCGTGGCGCTAAGGCGAGAACCACAGTTTGAAAGCGACCCGCCCTCCATCTGTGAAACTGTTGTCACTGCTGAAGCTTCAGAGACATAAGTGGTGAGGAAGTCTCAGGCGAAACGCCCGACCCGCCCTAAAAACTGGCCTTGGGGTGCGACAGGGAGGAGTTATCTATAAGGAGAAGGAATGGAGGAGGCGGAGGAGGAGGAGGAGTAGGAGGAGGAGGAGGAGGAGGAGGAGGAGGAAGAGGAGGCGGAGGAGGAGGTGGGGGCTGGCATGCACGGTGTCGGGTGGGAGCACGGCCGTGTGCATCTCGGTGCACTCGCTTGCGAGGGAGCAGTCGGCCGTCCAGACCACAAGTGTGTAGCCGACACGGTTTTTGACGGCCCAAACGCGGACCCCCTCGGGCTGTGACAAAAATCATGACGGGAGGTTTTTCGCTACTTTTCGGCCTCCAGGAGCCGTCGCCGGGCCTCGGGACCGTCAAAAAACAACTCAGGATGAAAAACTGGTCCCCGGGGAAGTGGTCCAGACTTCTGCAGATCATGACATCGGGGTCTGGGGACGCTATTACAGTGGACACACTGAAGTAAAGGGTGGCTTTGAGCTCAGGAGAGGGGCTCGGGTTTCCAGGCCGTTCCTCAGGTCTGCGTCTGGGGGACCTGAGTTCGTGACCGAGGCTCGCCGCTGGGCCAGAGATAGGCCCCTTCGTTCCTTCTTGGTGCGGTCCTGGAGATATCTCCTCCTCCTCCTCCTCCTTCACCTCCTCCTCCTCCTCCTCCTCCTCCTCCCCCTCCCACCCCTACGCTGCGCTCTTCCTCCTCCTCCTCCTCCTCCTCCTCCTCCTCCTCCTCCTCCTCCTCCTCCCCCTCCTCCCCCTCCTCCCCCTCCTCCCCCTCGCACGCCGGCTGCAGGGGGGAGAGCAAACATGCTGCAGACGCATCGTCTCTCGGATGTCCGCGTGGACTTCTGGCGTCGGCGCGGGGCCTCCTCCCCACGCCCATTGGCCCCCGCGGGGCGAAGCGCGCTCGGGCGACGCCCGGGGGGGGGGGGCGCCGCCCCAGCGAGGCGTCAGGGATGTCCAGCGCCGACCCGAGAAATCCGGGCGGAGGCCCCCGAGATCCCGACGCCCCGATCAAATTGGTGCGGGCGGTCGTCGGCCGTTTGCGGCCTCCGGGGGCCCTCGCTGGGCCTCGAGAGTGTCAAAAGACGACTCGGGACGAAAAACTGGCCCCAGGGAAGTGGTCCAGACCTCCCGGGCCCACGCATCGGAAACATCGGAGCAGACGGGTGTCTGGGGCCCGAGCATGTGCGTTTCCAAATGCCGACGTCGACGTCGTTGTCGTCATGGGGTTGCTTCTGCGAGCCCTTCGTCTGCTCCTGGTCCGGCTCCTTCCTCTGCCACGCATGAGACCACCCCCTCGAAATGGCTCGAATCGTAGGTCTCGGGGCAGCGTGTGACGTCTCTGTTGGGCCAGAGATGCGAACCAGATCTGAATATTTGCAGAGGTGTGCTGTACGCCCTGCGGAGGAAGCAGCGTGGGAGTTTTTTGTCATTAGCCTTAAGTCGGGCACGTCCCTTTACAGGAGGAAAATTCAAAAATAGTCGACAAATAGTATGGGGACGATGTTCCATCATGTTTCACTGTGCTTGAGTATGTGTTGAGTATTTTTATTGTTGTCGTCCCAAATCCGCCTGTAGGAGGACATGCCCGACCTAACATTCGCCTGAATGCGAATTCGATGGCAACAGTTGCAGCCAAGGCGCTGACACAAGGACCACTTAGGGTAGGAAAGGGGCGCGCTGCGTCTTTCAGTGATTGCTCCTCCAGCGCTCCTCGTGCGCCCAGGCGCTCTCGGTGCAGAATAAGGCGTACTTCCTTACTTCGTGGTCCTTGCGCCAGCAGCTCAGGTGTAGGGCCCTCCATAGTCTGTGCAGTCGCAATAGCGCCGACATCCCCCGCGGCGGCTCGCAGCTCAGACTCGACGGAGACCCGAGAGGGCCCCGAGCCGCCGCTCGGGGGGGCTCCGTCGCTCCACGAGGGGTCTCGCTTGGGGGGGCGGTGCCCTGAGGGGGCTCCCGAGGTACAGCCAAGATACAGGAAGCATGGAGCGGTCCGGGCTCGGAGGGGGCTCACGCTGCTCCCGAGGTCCCTCCGTAAGCGTTCCTCGATCGCTCCTCACCCAGCCTCGAGCTTAGCCCTATCCCTAAGATTGACGCGCCGAGAGGCGAGGACAATCTCAGGGATGCGCCCTCAAAAACTGAGGGGATCCCTAAGATTGGCATCGTGATGGGGCGATGCCCAGCATAGGGATAGGGATATGTTCCAGGCTGGTACGCTCCCGGTGCACCCAGGCGTTTCTGGGGCCAAGGAGCGGGCCCGTTCTTTCTTTAGCGTTCCTGATGGTAGCAGTTTGACTATCCCTGGAGTTCCGTGGAGGTTTCCAGGTCGCCGGACCATCTGGAGGCCTTTGGAGGCATCCAGGGTCAAGCCGGTTCATTACCAAAATCGACCAAGAATTCAAGTCGTCGAAGCTCGAGGATCGAGGGCTGCACACGCTGCCTGACCGGGCTTTCGATCAGCCAGGTGATCCAGACTTAAGCTGGATCGGGCGGGCTGGACAGGAGCCAAGATCGGGCCACGGCACAGCCTGGATCAGGCGCGGTGGTCTTTGGGGGCAGAGATGGGGGGCGGCAAAGAGGGGGGTGATGATTAGGGGGGGGGATATCATGAGGTGGGCCCTGATATCTCCCCAGATTTCATGGCGCGTCTTCTTATTTCAATGCGTCCCCGGGCCCCTCCCCTGGACCGCGCATATGCCGCCGGCCATGAGTTGTGCCCCCCCCTCTTGGACGCCCCCCTCCTGGCCGCCCCCGAAGAGAGGCACCATCGCGTCCTTGCGCCTGGAGCTGGCTGCGGCGCCGCAAGGGCTGGCTCAGCGGCGGCTGTGATGGCGTGCGCCCCGGTAGACCCCGGGAGCCCCCGGTAGACCCCCGAAACCTTACAGCGCCCTTCCATCTCGCCAGCTCTTCTCCGTCCCTCCTCCTCAGCGCCCTGGACCCCCTTTGCGCTCTCCTCTCTCGTCTGCAACGGGCGTGGCCCAGGCCGAAGGGAATGCCACGACCGCGCCGCCGCCGACGACGACGACGACGCCGCCGACGACGACGACGAGCCGTCGCAGCGGAGGAGTGCTCGCTGACTGCGTCGAGCCTCACCTTCGAGGTTCCCGCAGGCGCTCGGGAGGGGGGAGGCAGACCAGCGGCACGGTTGCGAGGCGGGGGAGGAGGGGGGAAGGGCTAAGTCGGGCATGTCCTCTACAGGAAGAATGTATGAGAATAGTCACAAGGTAATCTGGGGACGAGTGTTGTTTACTATTTTGGGGTGTGTTTTGAGAATGTTTTGGTATTTTTATTTTTTCGCTCAAAATCCGCCTGTAGGGGGACATGCCCGACCTGAGGAAGGGGGGACCCAGACAGACCACTCGTACCTTGAGAAGTTGAAAGACGGGAAGCCCTTTTTGGCAATGTCTGGTCCCAGTGCAGCCAGTAGCAGATCAGGATGAAAAATGCGTCGAATGTCGAGTTCTTAAGGGTGCATGCTTAACCCACGACGTCATGAGCCGGGGGAGGAGGAAGATAAACTAGGAGAAAGGAGGAGACGGAAGGAGGAGGCGGCGGAGGAGGATGAGGAGGGAGGAGACTAGGGAAAGTGTTTGATGTTTTTCGGATCTGTTCAGGCGTCCTGAGGGGCCCTTCTTGCCGTCCCAGCTGGTTCGGCGCCTTGAGACCGGTCTAGGAACAAATTTTGAGGAGGGGACCCAGACCTCCAACGTTTTGTGAAAACCAAGGCCCCCAGATCCGAAGAAGAAAAAACGCCATAAACACAAGCTGCTGGCGCTCAGCGCGGATTTCTTGGATCCGCGCTGGACCCCCTGAGGCGCCGCTGGGAGGGGGCCCAGCGCGGATCCAAGAGATCCGCGCGGAGCGCCAAAAGTTTATCTTCATGGCGTTCGTTCTCCTTCGACTCTTCGCCCCTGCTGCTACCAGGATGCTTTCCTGGGGATCTGTGCTCTTCCAGGCGGCTTCGGAGCGTCGGATCTCTGGGGCGTTGGAGATCTGGGATATCTCGGAGGCTTCCCGCCGCGACTCTCGGGCCGGACGAGAGGGGGGGATAGGGAAGGGGGGGGGGTACGACATTTGCTGCATGTAGCCGGCTTCGGCCCCACCGAGGGGCCCAGTCCTCAATGCATGTGGCCGCCTCCAGCGGCGGGAGGGCGCCAGGAACATCAGCTGCGCGAGCTGATTCTCACAAGCCCCCCCAATTGCTACCCCCCCTTCCGCCCGGCCCGAGGCTCCTGCCCGGCCCCCCCCCCGCGGCCGCCGACCGGCCGCCCTCCATCCCCCCCCCCCCCGCGGGGCGCGCGCGCGCGCAGGCGGCCGCGCCGACGCTCGGAGCTCGCTCGGCGCGTCGACCATCGACCTGCCGGCGGCGGGCCTGCTGGCCGGAACGGGCAGCGGCCGCGGCCCCGGCTGGGCGCGGAGGGGGAGGGTCAGGAGGGGGAAAAACACACAGAGGCACAATGAGTCGTCGATTCCCCAGAAAGGATGGGAACATATGGGGAGTGGGGGGGAAGACGAGAACCCCCAAAAGTGTGGAAAAATATGGGGAATCCTGTTATGTGTGCTTATTTATTTGTGTGCCCCAGGGCCCCTTCAGTGGAGGGGGAGGGGTCGGGGCTGCGGAGGCGGGAGTCAATGCAGACGGGGTCGGCCAGTGCGCCCGACCTTGCAGGATCCTGCAGAGCCAGGGGTGCACTGACCCCCGACTTGGGCGCAGGATCCTGCAGAATCTTGCGGGATGGCCCGGGCTTGGGTGCAGGATCTTGCAGGATGTTGCGGGGCCTGACAGACCCGGGTTTGGATTGACCCGGGTCAGAAGATCCCCGAAGGGATGCGCAGGGTACTTTGCTTATTCGGGGGGCCTGTCCTGTCCACGGCAGTCTCTTCTTGTACGCCGTCGTGGATTCGGCGTGAGATCGACGTGGAGTCGACACAGGTTCGACACGGCTTCGGCGCGGCTTTGACACAGATCCGACGCGTTCGGCATGGATGCGGCACGGATGGCTGGCGCGATGGGACAGACGAGGTTCCCCAAAGGTGCGGCATAACGTAGGACCCAGACCCCCTCGCGTTGTGCAAAAGTCAAGGCGGAAGGCGCTTTCGCTACTTTCGGCCTCCAGGGGGCCTCCTTGTCTGACGGCCCCGGGGCCGGGCCTCGGGGCCGTCGGGCAAGGGCTCGGGATGAAGAACCAGTCCCCGGGCATGGTTCCAGGCTTCTGAGGGTCACGCCATGACAGCAATCACGACTGTGGGAGGTCCGGGGAGGGAGGCAGGATGGGGGGTGGGGGCGATGAGGAGGAGGAGGGGGGGAGGAGGAGGAGGAGGAGGAGGAGGAGGAGGAGGAGGGGAAGGAGGAGGAGGAGGAGGTTTTTCCTCCTCAGCCTCATGTTCCTCGTCCTCCCTGTCCCCCTCCCCGTCCTCCTCCTTCGAGCTTCGAGCTGCAGGCGGTTCTGATTTCCTGAGCCTGGCGCAATCTCCTCCTCCTCCTCCTCCTCCTCCTCCTCCTCCTCATCCCGCGCCGGGCACGATGCAGGCCTGGGCGGTTTGGGCGTTTTTTTTCCACAGAAGGGCAAAGCCATCTGTGCACAGACAACTGTCTTGATGAGTTGTTCCACGAAGGCAAGCTGACACGCAAACTGTACACAGGCGGTCGCGGCTTCGTTACTGTTGATGTATGATGAAGAACTCCTCACTAAGAGCGTTACTAAGGATTATTTGACCAGGTTTCCTTGCTGAGGATTTCCTTGCACGGATGCCTTACGAATAGTGTTTACTTGAGGATTCCTTCAAGGGGTCCCTTACTAAGGAAGCGCGATTGAGGAATGCTTACTAAGGATTCGCTCGCCAGTGTTCCTTGATGGCGATCCCTGACGCAGGATTCCTCACCAAGTGTTCTTACTTCGGGCCCGTGATTAAGGAATCCGTTGCAAGGGTTCTTTAGTTGGTCAGTTAGGATTCTTCATCTGGGATTCCATCGGAAGGACACCTTACTGAGGATTCCGGAGAAAAGGAATGCTTACTAAGGTTTCGTTACTAACGATCGCTTACGTCGGATTCCGTACTGAGAATCAAGGATTGTTTATTACGGGTTCCTTTTATGAGGGTTCACTGTCAATCATTCCTCAGTAGCGTTCCCCAGTGAGGGAACCTTAGTAAGGGTTCCCTAGTAAGGAGCCCTCATACGGGTTCTTTTGTTGCGGCTTCCGTATCAAGTGGGGTCCATCTCAGTGGTTCTTTATTCTGGATTCCTTATTCATCTGAGTTCCTTGCGAAGGATTTCCCATCCAGGATATGTTGTTAAGAACTCCTTGCCAAGGGTTGCTTACTAAAGAGTCCCTGCTAAGGAGGCGCTACTAAGGACTCGTTACGAAGGAATCCCTGGCCAGAATTCGTTAGCAACGATTTCTTTAGAATGGATTCGTTATTACGGACTCCATGGTAAGGACTACTTAACCCAGATTCCTTATCATGGTTGTTTGACTCAGCATTCTGCTAGCAAGGATTTCTTCGTACGGATCCCGTAGTAGGGAAACCTTTTTGTTCAGGGTTCCCGATTAAGGATTCCTTCATCGGGATTCCGAAGGATCCCTTTACCAAGGATTCTTTCCGAACGATTTCCCACTAAGGGTGCCTTACCGATGGCTTGTTAAAATTTCCCGCACAAAGGAATTCCAGTACATATTCCTGACTATGAACTCTTTGGTAATGATTCCTTATTAAGGAGTCCTTGCTAAGACGGCGGTAGCAAGGAACCTGAATTCAGGATCCCACAGGATCTCGACGGATCCCTAGGCTTCGCCGCGATTCGTAGGGATCCGCCAGGATTGCACGGGATCCTCATGGATTCCGACTGGAGGGGGAGATGGAGGAAAACCATTCAACAAGCACCGCAAGGCATGAAAGCATGAACATGATGTCGGAATAACTTCTGGGGAGTGGGGAGGCGCTGGTTTGTCTGAGCTCATAGTTGTTTGTCTGCTTATGTATAGCTTTGGGTGTGTTTGTTTTTGCTGTTGTTCCAAACGTTTGTTCCCCGTCTGTTCGGCGAGGTGTTCTTCCTCCACAATTAAAACATCTGAGTACTACGCTCCTCTCTCTCCTGGCCCTGATGACGTCTGGGAGATATCCGGCCCCCCTCCGCGTATTGTTTTTACACCTGATTCCTGGGAAATGTGTTTTCGCTTGGGTTTGTTGCGACATGTTGCTCCCGCTGAGGCGCTGGCCCCATTTCTGCGATTTTGTTTTTTCAAATCGCGCTCCCGCTGCAGCGCCGGCGTTTTCAGTCTTCCAAATAGGCTCGAAAATCTAGAAGATGCCCACCCGACAAAAACCTTCGGAAGTGATTACGGTTCGTTATTTGTTGGGCTCGCAGAAGACCCCCCCCCCCCACGTTGGGGCGTCGTCGCTTTCAGGAAGTACCAAGCGGGAGCCCCGTTTCTGCTACGAGAAGGCGGCGTGAATCGATTATCCCATCGGAGTTGTGTTGTTGTCATTGCTCCTCCCTGCCACGCTCATCCTCCTCGCCCTCCTCTTGCTCTCAACGCGTGCATCCCAGACCTTTCGATTCCCTCTCAAAGACCAGCGTTTCATCCTGGATCGACCTCTGCGGATGGCCCCGCGGCCCGACCCGCAGGTCGAGCTCAAGGAACATATATAGATTTGCACTGCACGATTCACGGCTGTCAAGGTCTGGTTCGGGGCCAGGCCCAGCCTATAGATTGGCGAGGAGGAGGTGGGAGGGAGGAGCGTCGAAGAGCAGGGGGGAGGGGAAGGACGAGGAGGAACAAGGAGGCGCGGCGAGGAGATCGAGGAAATAGAGGGGTGGGAGCAGAGGGTGCGGAGGAGGAGGACGATCGAAGGGGACGTGGAAGACCAGAGGAGGGGGAGGAGGAGGAGGAGGAGGCGGAGGAGGAGGAGGAGGAGGAGGCGGAGGAGGAGGAGGAGAAGGAGGAGGAGGAGGAGGAGGGCTCGCCGAAGGATCCCTGGAGCAGCGCAGCTCCGCAGGCCTCGTGCCCCAGCGGCCGGGAGCATCCAGGAACCACCTCCTTCCCCTCCTCCTCCCCCTCCCCTCCCTCACCTCCTCCTCCTCCTCCCTCCTCCTCCTCGTCCTCCTCCTCCTCCTCCTCCTACTCCTCCTCCCCCGCCTCCCTACGGTCCATCTCCTCCTCCTCCTCCTTTCCTCCTCCTCCTCCCCTCCTCCTCCCCCCTCCTCCTCCCTCCTCCTCCTCCTCCTCCTCCTCCTCCTCCTCCTCCTCCCCAGGCCGTAGCCTCCCCAGGCCGTAGCAGAGGCGCCACCCACCGAACGGCGCCAAGAGACCCCTAGGATGGACGGCCTCGCCGGGCCCACGATGGCGCCGAGGAGCCTTCCGGGGAGCTCGTGGCGGCCCCCGGGGGGGCCCACGGTCGGCCCGAGGTGGCAGCGAGGACCGACGACGGGGGCAGTCTTGGCTCCGAGCTGCGCCAAGAGTGCCCCAGCACACCAACGACCAGGAACGGCTGAATCGATTGCAGTGGAGACCCATGCCAAGAAGCACCCTGCTTGCCTCCGGGGTGCCCTGGGTGTCTTGTGTGTTCAATGGTTTTGCCGTGGAAAGCGCGACGCTCCCACACAAAAAATCAATGGACGTCCGAAGGTCGCAGGGCTTGGTTTCTTGTGGAAGGTTTATTGTGGAATGGCCTCCACTGTAGTACTCCGATGCTGCATCAGGTCTCGATGTGGCATCTAGGCGCAGAGCCTCTGGGCATCAGCTGCGGCAGCCCGCCTTTCAAAGGAGGTTCCTCTTCCTCCTCCTCCTCCTCCTCCTCCTCCTCCTCCTCCTCCTCTTCGGCGAGGCCTAGGGAGTGTTAAAATGAGTGCCGAAATACGGAACGGTGGGCTCCGGCTCCCTGTCTGGTCATCCGCGTTCACAGTGCAAGCGCACCGCACATGGCCTCGACCTTGCTCTCTCTGGCCCGTTTGCTGTGGGTGGATCCGCCGACTGGCGCAGAGGCGCTCTCCTTGCCCAGGCCCAAAGCAAAGCCGAAGCCCCCGAGCATCACCTGAACCGCCTGCAAGCGGCTCGCACTCGCTCGCCGTGGCCAGACACGCGCTGCTTCCGAGGCGCCTTGCGCCCCGCCAGGGCCAGAAGCCTCCTCTCCTCGGCTGGTCGGGGACGCACTGACCCGGGTCAATGTAAACCCGGGCCAGTCAGGTTTGCAGGGTCCTGCAAGATTTTGCAGGATCCCCACAAAATCTTGCACGCAAGCCCGGGTGCACCCCTGGCTCTGCAGGAGCCCGCAAGATCCCGCGCCCTGGCTGACCCCCGTTTGCATTGAACCCCGCCCCCAGACCCCCGACATTGCGACTCTTTCAAAACGGAGACCCCAGAGGTCTGGACCGGTTTTTCATCCCGAGTCCTTCTTTGACGGCCCCGCGGCCCAGGAAGGGCCCCCCAGAGCCCGCAAGCAGCGAAACCTTTCCCGTCGTGTTTTTGTTTCGCAGCGCGGGGAAGTCTGAGTCTCAAGCCTACCGAGGAAGAGGAGGAGGAGGAGGAGAAGGAGCGGAAGAAGGAGGAGGAGGAGGAGAAGAAGCGGAAGAAGGAGGAGGGGGAGGAGGAGGAGGAGGAGGAGGAGGAGGAGGAGGAGCAGGAGGAGGCAGCCCCGGGCGTGCCTCTCCCCGCGAGGCCGCAGCTCGCCGGCGGGCCACACGGGCGAGGTGGAGGCGGCGAGGGGAGCGGGGCGGGGGGAGCGGCCCCGCGTCGTGGAGGGGAGCGCGGCGGGCGGCTGTGGCTGGCCGTGTTCGGCCACGATCGCCAGGCCTTCTCCTCCTCCTCCGCCTCCTCCTCCTCCTCCGCCTCCTCCTCCTCGCCTCGCGCGCCTTCTCTTCCCCGCCCTCCTCGCCGCCTCCTCCTTCTCCTTCCCTCGCCTTCTCGCGCGCCTCCTCCTCCTCCTCCTCCTCCTCCTCCTCCTCCTCCTCCTCCTCCTCCTCCTCCTCCTCCCCTCCTCCTCCTCCTCCTCCTCCTCCTCCTCCTCCTCCTCCTCCTCCTCCTCCTCCTCCTGGGCCCTGCTGGGACGAGGATAAATCCGTTCCAGAGCGTTCCGGACGGGAACGCTCTCAGAGCGTGCCAGAGCGCTCCGAGAAGGCCGTGGCGCCCGAGACATCCTCCAGATCCGCGGGATCGCAGAGTTTCGCCTTAACTTCGGGGTGGGTAGGAAACGAAGCAAGGATGAGAATCCAGTCCAGACGTGCCAGGGTGGGCGTGATCACGCACGCAGGGTTTGCCAGTGGGGGCTTTGTGGAGCTCCTACTGGGCCACGGGACGTGCGAGGCGTGTGCCAGAACGTGCGCGGCCACGCATGCGGACTGCGCCAGTTGGGCCTTCTGTGGAACTCCTGTGGGGCCACGAAAGTCTGAGGGGTGTGCCATAATGGGCGCGGCCCCTCTTGCGGGCTTTGCCATCCGGGCGTTCTGTGGAGCTCCCATGGGGCCACGAAACGTGTAAGGGGTGTGCCAGAGTGGGCGTGGTCACGCTCGCGGGCTGGGCAGTGTGGGGCTTCTGTGGAGCTCCTACGGGGCCACGGAACGTGTGAGGGATGTGCCAGGCTGGGCGTGGTGACGCACGCGGACTTTGTCATGTTTGGTCTTCTGTGGGGCTCCTGTGGGGCCGGGGGAGCGTGTGAGGGGTGTGCCGAAGCAGAGGCATTCGGAGAGCAGAGGCGGGAAGGAGCAGGAGGAGGAGGACGCGGGGCTCTGCTGATTCGAGACGAGGATCCAGCACCACAGGACGGCTGGGAAACAGTTCCCCGGGACGGGGTCGATAGCTCCAGGGGTCCGCGCCGCAAAGAGACCGCAAGAGGTCCGGAGACGATGCCCGCAATGCATAGTTACTTGTTCTGCCAGCGTCACACGGCACTGCGCCTGCAATCATTCCCACCTGGCGGCCAGAACTTCAAACAGCTCCGACTGTCTGGCAGCTCGCCTGGAGGAGTTCAAACAACTCGGGCAATATTTTGTTATTCATGATTTTGCCGATCGGCGCGGGCGCTCGCTCCCCCCTCCCCCCTCCATGGAGTAGATCTTGGCTGGTTTTTTGGCGCCTGCATCGAGCGGGTGGAGTCCCTCCCCGAGAGGCAGCCTTCAGTCGCACTGAGCAGAGGTCCAGAGCCAGACCCCCCCCCTTCCCCCCTTCCGTCCAATGTCGAAACGCCGAATAAAAAACACGCTCACAAGTCAAGACAAGCTGACTCTTTTTACAGCACGTCTGACTCGGCGCCCCCGTTGTTGCCGCGCGCTCCCTTCCCCCCCGTCCCCGGCCCTGCCCCCGATCCCGGGCCCCCTTCCTGGCGGAAAGGGAATGCTACGCTGTTCCACGCGCATCCCCCAACGGTCGATACCAATCAACGTGTGTGCAAGCCCCTCTGCGAAGAGGAACGGATGCAAGCCCTGGAGGGAAGTGAGGGCTGCATGTCGGAGGGAGACATGGGAGGACAAACGTTCAAGGGGATTCGCAGGACGGTGCAAGCGCGGCCGCCCTTGCGTGCGGCTGCGATTTCACAGTCCAAGGCCCACCCCTCGACTCGGCCATGGCACGGGGGCGTAACCGTCATTGCGCGCGACCCTGGATTATGTAGTTGAAACGCAACTGTGGGGGCACTGTCGTACTAATAGAACCACGCACGCGCTTCGCGCTTGCTGAGCTTCTAGTAATAATCCAAGGGGGTATGTGTATAGAGAGAGAGAGAGAGAATAACAACAAAGTAGGGAGAGGCGTAGGGACAGACGCCGGAAGAGAGAGAGGCAGGCATGGTCGGTCGCGGGTCTCCGTTGCGGTCCGAGAGGTGGGGCGCATAGCAAATGTTCACTTTGAAAGTATGTTGTCCTCTCCCCGATCCCAATCCCAAAGTTGAATCGAGGACCATACAGCTTGCTTGACCTTTTTCGGTATCGAAGCACGAGATTCCCCCTCGCCTCACCCTTCCACAATCTTACTGAATACCAATACTACTCTCCTTTCTCCCTTGGATCTGCGCGGAGGTTGTCCCGCCCTCTCCGCGCATTGATTGTATACACCAGATTTCAAGAGTTGGTATTTCCTAGGTGTGTTGCAAGTTGGTCGTTTTCGGTGCTTCCACATGGTGCGGGCCTCATTCTAGGATCGGCACTTTGCCACCGTCGTTGAGAATGGCACCATCGCACCAGCGCGGGCCACTTTCGTGGTTCCGAGCCCTTACTCAACGTCCATCGCTGTCGCCCCCCGCCTTGTCCCTCCTCCGCCTTCCTCTAGTCGTCCTGCTCCTCCAGCTCCTTCGACTCCAGCTCCTGCTGCTGTTCGTCCTCGTCCTCCTCCTCCTCACTCTCCCCTTTTTTTGTTTTCTCCTTCTCGTCCTCATGATCATCCGCCACTTCCTCCTCCTCCTCCTCCTCCTCCTCCTCCTCCTCCAATGTACGCAGCTCCCTTATTTCCGAATGCGCATGAAACGATAAGGGTTCTGCTTTGAGTTCCAGGTCCGCTACGACAAGACAAACAAAAATCAGCGCCGTGGGAAGGCATGGGCGGGAGGGACAGGACGTCAGATGTGGCGCTGGCGCATCTGGCTTGCCACCCCACCCCCCCTCCCCTACGGGGCAGGCAGAGCGCACGCTTCTGCACGCTGCCGCGCCCTGGATACGGGGGTGGCCGGGGGCGTCCGTCACCGCCGTCTCGACCGGCGGCCCGGGTCATTGCCGAGCCCTGGCCTTCGCCGCCCCCACCCCCAGCTCCGCGCACCGCCCCGCGGACCTCCTGTGGACCGCGAGCGGCCTCCTCCTCGTCTCCGTCCTCGTCCTCGGCCATTCCCCCATGACTCCCTCCTCTCACGCTCCTGCTTCCCCTCCTCGTCCTGCTGCTTCAGTTGGGCAACCTCGCAGAGCCACTGCCCCCATTTCATGTCCTACACCGAGCTTACTTCAGCATTGCCATAACAGTTTGAGCCGATAAGTTCCGCTCTGGGCTGTGCGGGCGGATCTGTAATCATTGCGTGTTATCTGAAAGATGCTTGCACTACCCGAGCGAGAATGCCTGGAACTCAAGAATTCCTCCTAATCCTCCCTCCATCCTTCCTCCCGCGGGCACCTGTGCATAAGCTGCGCTGTTCTCCTGCTTCTCCTCCTCCTCCTCCTCCTCCTCCTCGTCATCATCATCATCATCATCATCATCATCATCATCATCATCATCAGCATCATCATCATCATCATCAGCATCATCATCATCATCAGATCCAGGCGTTGGCAGAATCGCGGGGGCCGTGTTTCTCCACGCGTCGTCTGCTTCGGGAGACCACTTCGTGGTCCCTGGACCTTCAAGAAAGCTACTGCGGATAATAAAAAGCCGGTCGTGGGGCAGGTGCCGAGGTCTCCAGCGTCACGAGCAGGCTGCGACAACGCTCTAGTTTAGCAGAGGCCTCCTCATCCTCCTCCACCTTCTCCTCCTCCTCCTCCTCCTCCTGCTCCTCCTCCTCCTCCTTTTCCTCCTTCTCCTCCTCCTCCTCCATCTCCCCTACCTCCTCCGCCTCCTCCTCCTCCTCCTCCTCCTCCTCCTCCTCCTCCTCCTCCTCCTCCTCCTCCTCCTCTTGCTCCTCCTGCAAGCATAGGGCAGCTGGTGCCTCACGCACACGTCTAAGCCTGCGGGCGCCAAGCGGTCCAAGACAGTCAGGCGCTGGTCAGCAAGCGGTGGAGTGCACAGGAGGCGAGTTGAGGCACGACAGCGAAACAGAAAAGAGCGCGAGAGTCGGAAGAAGGGGCCCGCTCAGACCGTGTAGGCCGGCGCAGGGATGCCCAAGGAGAACATACAAATTGCGTGCCTCGCGCGCGCACACACACACACACGAAAACACACATTCACTCAGTCTGGCTCAGACCCCCGACGTCGTGATTTCTTCACAACGTCGACCCCCAGAGGTCTGGACCCCTTCCCGAGGCCCCGAGGCCTGGGAAGGGCCCCCAGAGGCCGAAGATAGCGAGAAAAACCTCCCGTCGCAATTGTTGTCCACTGCGCGAGGAGGTCTGGGGAACAGGCTGTGCCCCGCGACGGAAACGTTGGCTTCCGCGACGGACAGGCACACCAGCCTCCCGGGCCGCGGCCGAGGCCAGCTGGATGCAGCAGATGAGAAGGAGGAGGAGGAGGAGGAGGAGGAGGAGGAGGAGGAGGAGGAGGAGGAGGAGGAGGGAGGAGGAGGAGGAGGAGGAGGGAGGAGGAGGAGAGGAGGAGGAGGAGGGAGGAGGAGGAGGAGGAGGAGGGAGGAGGAGGAGGAGGAGGAGAGGAGGAGAGGAGAGGAGAGGAGGAGGAGGAGGAGAGGAGGAGGAGGAGGAGGGGAGGGGAGGAGGAGGAGGAGGAGGAGGAGGAGGAGGAGCAGGCGGCGGAGAAGGAGGAGGAGGAGGAGGAGGAGGAGGAGGAGGAGGAGGGGGAGGGGGAGGAGGAGGAGGAGGAGGAGGAGGAGGAGGAGGAGGAGGAGGAGGAGGAGGTGGAGGAGGCTGGAGACTACCTCGGGACCCTGGCGGGTTCCGCTCGCCCACGGGCGCAGGGAACAGACGGGGGAGAGCCCACCCAGACTGCAGCGGCCCGCCCAAAAGCAAACCCAGGGTTGGCCAGGACCCAACCCCGAGTTTGCCCGAGGGGCCGAAGGCCCACAGGGCCCAAAACCGAGGCGGCCCAGGGAGGCGACCAGGAGGCCCAAACCACCAAACCAGGCCCAGTCTGGATAAGGACCCCCCCGACCCCTCCCCTCAGGGGCCCTCCATCTTCTTCAAAACCTCGGAGCCGTCGACGACCTCTCAGTCTTCGGCGGCGTCCTCCGCAGCGTCCTCGCCCGAGTCCTCGGAGAGGACGGCGCCGAGGACGAGGCACGCCTTGGCCCAGACGGCACGCTAGGCGTAGAGCTCCTCCAGGAAGCCGTCATCGCCCAGGCCGCAGGAGGAGGAGGAGGAGGAGGAGGAGGAGGAGGAGGAGGAGGAGGAGCCCGCGGGCGGCGCCCCCGCCCAGCTGGGCCGCGTTGTTTAAGCGGCGCAGGCGCACCGCCACCCGCGCGCGGCCGGCGCAGCCCCCCCCCCGCGCCCACGGGGCGGGCGCCGGAGTTGCCGCGCTGCGGTCTGGTGGAGGGCGCCGCTCAGCCCTGAGCCCCACCGGGCCCTCCTCAGCCGCCGCAGCCCCTGCCTCCTGGGTTGTTTATGCTCTTTGTTATGTCATTGTTGATGTTGTTAAACACATCCAGCAACTTCGCTTACATGGGCGGAGGGGGAGGGTTGAGCCTGCAGCAAGCCGCAAATGAGATCTTGGCGTTGCAATGTTTGTCACAACGGCGTGGCGTCTTCGCCCAGAGTCGGGCCCCCAGGGCCCTGACAGATCGATCCAGCTCGAAGCACGGCGCAGAAAGCTGGGGTCTAGGGCTCTGGTCGTGATCTTTCTTACGGTGTCTCCACGTTTTCGCGCCGTCGGATCTCAGGGTACGCCGCCTCTTATAGAGTTGCTACGCTGCACGGCTTCTAGGACAGGACCTCAGAGAAGCGGTACGGTGGTGCCGCCTGGAGCGCAGCAGGGAGGAGAGCCTCGAGCAGGCCCACGGGGTCTTGGGGCTGCCCCGCACTATGACTCAAGTCTCTCAGATTCGCGAGGTGGCGATGGAGCTGGCTCCACCCTCTATCTCTATCGCCCCCTCCTCCTCCTCCCCTCCTCTTCCTCCCCTCCCTGCTCCCTCCCCCTCCGACATGCGCGTCTCCGTGGTCACGTGCGGCGGGCGCGAAGTCGCATCCTTGGCCGCCGACCCGTCGTGGCGCCTGCGGGACGTGCTCGAGGCAGCGCCGGAGCAGCAGGGGGAGGCCGGCTGCAGGCGGCGGGTGTTCGTCGGCGCGGTGGAGCTGCGCGGGAGCCTGACCTGGTCGGGCTCCGGGCCGCGCACGGGCAGCCGCCCCTCAGATACGGCGGGTGCGTTCGTGGAGGAATGTGCCCAGGAGGCTCCAGACCCTGGAGGGTTCAAGCGTCCCCCCCCCCCCCTGGTGGTCTGGGGCGGTCTCAGCACAGCACCCCAGCGCCGCCTGGGACGGCGCCTCGGAGGTGCTCGGCGCCCCGGGGTTGAGGTGTTGGGACTGCCCTCAGATACGGCGAGGGGGGGCTCGTTGAGGAATGTACCCGGGAGGCTTCAGACCCTGGATGTTCCTCATCTGATGAGGACGGCGGTGATATCCATGGTCAGGCCTCAGTTGGCGTTCCACCGCCTTCCATGCCCTGCATTCCTCGTCCAATGGTTCCTCATCCGGTGCCCGACGGCATGGATGTGGTCGTGATGGACGCGCAGGCCCTGGTTCGGAGCATCCAGGCCCTCACCGCCCCGTATCGCTGAGGCCCCCGCCGTGTTTCGCCCAGTGCCCTTCGGCATACAATGCTGCGCTGTGGTTTTTTTTTGGGGTTGCATGTCGAATATGATGTGCTTTGTGCTATGTCGGTTCAAAAAGAAATGCCCCCACCGTAGCCCCGGCTGGCCTCAGCAGCCTCCCCGTGTAGCCCCAGCGGGCCTCAACAGTCCCCCCCCATGGTAGTCTGGGGCGGCCTCAGCACAACTCACTGGCGCCGCCTAGGACGGCGGCCCCTGAGCTGCTCCGCGCCCCAGGGTTGAGGTGTTGAGACTGCCCCCGACTACTCGAGGGGTCTGTTGAGGCCAGCTGGGGCTACTCGGGGGGCCCGTTGAGGCCACCCAGGAATACCTGGGGGGGGGGCTGTCTGCGCGTAACCCGAAGCCTTGCCAAGCCTGACCTTGGCCGAGGTTATGGTAACAAACAGTGGCATAAACACAGAAACTCTGAGGTCCGACCGGATTCCTCGGATCGGCGCTGGGGCTCCCCGGCGGCGCCTCCGGCTCCGCCCTTCGCGCGCTCCGCGCGCCATGGAGGGGGCTCCAGCGCCGATACGAGAAATCCGCGCGGACCTCCGCGTTGTTATATTAATGGCACTTTTTGTTCCCCTGGAGGTCGGAGCCAGAGACGGCAGCGAGATGACCCTCGTGGTGACGGGGGCCCATCGCATGGTGGCCTGCTGCGCCGAGCGGGTGAGGATCCTTTCTGCTCCCTCGGGCGATTGCCTGTGCACGCTGGAGCATGCGGACCTGGTGTTCTCTGCGGTCTTCTCATGGGACGGACATGAGGTGTTGACTGCTACCCAGCTGCTTGCGGCAAGCCCCGCCATCGTGCCAGCGCACGGCTTGCGGCAGACCCCGCCACCGTGCCAACGCAGCAGTGCAGCAGCGAGGAGGTAGTTGACGACCCGATCCAGTTCACTGCCCTGTCTAAGCTGATGCTGGTCTTCAACGCTCCGTGTGTTCTGCCTCACCCTCCTCGTCCTAAGTCGGGCCTGTCCCTCTACAGGAGGAAAATTCAAAAGTAGTCGAAAAATAGCCTGGGGACGATTCTTTGACCATTAAAAAACATGTTTGAACATTGTGCGGGTATGTTTCATTTGTCGTTCAAAATCCGCCTGTAGAGGGACAGGCCCGACCTAACTTTCAGACGTCTAGGCGGGTCTTGAGGCAATCTTGCACCCCCCAAGGTCCATTTCGATCGGATCGATCCGATTTGAGAGCGATCCTGGCCGGTCCGATCCGATTCGATGCCGGTGTTCCGACGATCCGATGCGGCCCGATGTTTGCATGGTGTTGTTGTGCATCTTGGTGCAGCCGTTCCCATTCGATTTCCATTCCGTGCCGATGCAGCCCGACCCGATGCACATTTCGATTCGACCCGCTTTACCAATTCGATGCTTGCTGATCCTGCCTCCTCGAGCAACGAATCGGGTGGTGGCCCTCAGAAACATTGTAGCAACCCTGCCCGACAACCTACAGACATCCTAACACGCCCCAATGTGGCGAAGGCCTGGTGGCGGACCAGGGGCGCGATGGCATTGATCTGGTCTGCTACCTCTGGGGAGTGCCTGCGTACGTTGCAGGGGCACCAGGACGGGGTACTCTCTGCGGTCTTCTCGCAGGACGGGCAGGAGGTGCTGACAGCTTCGGAAGACGGTACCGCGAAGATCTGGTCAGCCGTTTCTGGGGAATGCCTGCGTACGCTCAGGGGCCACAGGACTGCAGTGATGTCGGCCGCATTCTCGCCAGACGGGCAAGAGGTGGTGACCGCGTCCATGGACAGGACGGTGAGGATCTGGTCGGCGGCCCTCGGCCAGTGCCTGCGCACGCTCGAGGGCCACGGCGGAACGGTGCTGTCCGCCGACTTCTCGCCGCACGGGCGGGAGGTGCTGACGGCATCCACGGACGGAACGGCGAAGCTCTGGGCCGCCGCCTCGGGGGAGTGCCTGCACACGCTCCAGGGCCACCGGGAGCCCGTGCGCTCCGCCCGCTTCTCCCCGGACGGGCGGGAGGTGCTGACCGCCTCCTGGGACCACACGGCGAGGCTCTGGTCCCCGGGGGGGGCCGGCCCAGAGCGCGGGGCAGAGCGGGCCGCTCGTCCCGCGGACGGCCTCTCGCCGCCGGCCGCTGCGGCCCCTCCCCCCGCGCGTAGGGCGGGCACATCCCTCCACAGGAGGCAGATTCAAGAACAGCCAGAAAAATATTCCGGGGGCGATGGTTCGACAAATGTTTCCTTCTTTTTGGACATCTGTTCTGGCTACTTTTTATGTTTCTTCCAAAATCCACCTGTAGGGTGACGTGCCCGACCAACCCCCACGCCCACCCGCCGCCCGGGGCGGCACCGAAGGCGCCAACCGGCGCGGGCCAAGAAGAGGCCACCCCGGCGGTGGTGACCTGCGCGCCCTGGCCCCCCGACGTCGTGGCGTTTTCGTGACGGGACCCCCCAGGAGGAGCCTGGGCCCCTTCCCCTGGGACCGGCGTTTCCTCCTGGGTCGTCTTGTTGACGGCCCCGAGGCCCTGCGAGGGCCCCTGGAGGCCGACAATCGCGAAAGACCTCTCTCGTCGCGATTCTTCTTCGCGACGCGAGGGGGGTCTGGGAACTGGCGCTCGCCTCCGAGCGCCCTGCGCTGGCCGTCGCCGCCGGCGGGGTCGGGGTCGGCCGGCTCAGGGGAGGGGGGTCGCCGGCGGGGCGCTGCCCCCTCGCCTCAGGTCGGGCGTGTCCCCCTACAGGCGGATCTTGGAGGGAACGATGGAAAATGGATCAGAAATATTCGGAAATGGTCCACGAGAGCATCAACAACTCATCCCCAGACTATTCTGTTGCTACTTCTGAACACTCCTCCTGTAGAGGGGCGTGCCCGATGTTAATTACCCTCGCCCCATGCGGCCGTGGCGGCCTCTTGTTCGCTCCTGCGCCCCGGGGGGGAGGGGGCGAAGAAGGCCGATCGCAACCACCTTCGGACCGTTCAGGGACCGCTTTGGACCGTCTAGGCCTCCCAGATGGGCTCGGAGTGGATGGGCTCAAAGGATGGCGCCGCATCGCCGATGCATCGCCGATACCACTCGACGCGGAGCCCGATTTTCTCCGCGCCGACATCGCCGATGCCTCGCCGACGTCGGCGATGCATCGACGATGCAACGCCTCCCCAGACCCCCTGGAGTCGTGAAAAAATCGTGGCGAGAGGTGTTTCGCTACTTTCGGCCTCCAGGGGCCCTCGCCAGGCCTCGGGGCTGTCAGAAAACGACTTCGGATGAAAAACTGGTCCCAAGGAAGGGGTCCAGGCTCCTGGGGGGTCACGTCACAAGAAAAAAAACACAACGTCGGGGGTCTGGGTTCGGGCCGTCTGGGAGCAGGAGCCGCTTCGGACCGACCACAACCCCTGACAACGGACTGATCGCAACGTGCAGAGCTCCTAATTGTAATCCTACAGGGCAAATGCGAGATTGCAACCAGGAGAGCTTGCTTCAGCTTCCTTGGCTTGAAGGATTCTGCGGCTTCCTGAGCGGTCCTAAAAGGTTGCGATCGGTCGTGAACGGTGCGAAGTGGTTGCGATCGGTCGTGCTCGCGGGGGAGGGGGGCTGCGCCGGTGGAGAAGCCGTCCGCGGACGGTACAACACCGGCCATGCGCAGAGGGGGTGCACAGTGCCGTTTTTTATACACGCTCCGCGTGCGGATCATGTATTAAAAAAGCAGGGATTCATGATTCAAAACAACGATGAGTTCATGCATAAATTCATTCACACATAAATCATGTATTAAAAATCCAATGTGTTTAAAATCCTATCTATCAAAAACTGCCCTGTAATTAGCGCCAGGGGGAGAGACGGGTCCCGAGGGCAAGCCGGGTCTCCTGGGGTCTTTCGCCGTCTTCGGGCTCTCGTGGCCCCCCGCGGGCCCCGGGAGTGTCAGAAACGACGGGTGAAAACTCGTCCTGAGGTGGAAGGCCCCAGGGTGTCCAGGACCCGTTCCCCTCGGGACCCGCCTCCCCCAAGCTACGGGGTAGGGGGAGGGGGGGAAGGCTTCTCAGAAGCACCCCTGCTTCTTGGAAGGCGCGGGCCTCGTCTTTGGATGTCGGGCTGGCGCCCTCTAAGAGGTAGCTTCCTTCCAAGAAGCCTTCCACCCTCCCCCTGCCCCCCTTCTGCGCGCCGCCAGGTATTTGGAGCTCACTGCCCGCGTTCAGAGAAGAGCCATGGACCACGCCACCGAGAACCCAATCTTGTGGGGTGGGGGCCAGACCCCCTGGCGCTGTTACGCGCGAGCGTCAACCCGAGGACAAGGCGACGCTCGGGCGTGCCACCGCCTATAGGGTTCGGTCCCCCACCGACGGGTTCTCGATGGCGGTGGTACGTGCCTCTTCTCTGGCGCGTGCTCTTCCCGGCCTCCCCCGCGTCCGCCGTCTCCTGGGAGTGCCTGCGCACGCTGGAGGGCGGGGAGCCCCTGTGCTCCGCTGCCTTCTCGCCCGACGGGCGCCTGGTGCTCACCTCCTCGGTGGGCTGGACGGCGAAGCTGTGGTCTGCCGCTTCGGGGGCGTGCCTGTGCGCGCTGGGGGACGCGGGCGCGGTCGCCAGTTTCGAGCCGTGACTGCCGCGCTGATGGCTGGCGGCAGTACCTCCGCTTCGTCGCGGCACCGCGCTCGGGGGAGGCCAACTGCATGCAGCTGGCACACGGGCGTAAGAAAAGCCGTGGCTTTGGAGGGGTACCTTTGTGTTGTCTTCGTGCCTGGCCCCCGCACCCTGGAGCGGTGTTCATTTTGGGGTATCTCCACGGGGCCTTGGGCCTTGGGCGAAGGGGCTCGCGTTTTCTGGACTCCTCCTCCTTCTCCACCTCATCCTCCTCCTCCTCGTCCTCCTCCTCCTCTTCTTCCTCCTCCTCCTCCTCCTCCGCCTCCTCCTCCTCCTCCTTCTCCTCCTCCTGCTCTCCCTCCTCCTCATCCTCCTCCTCCTCCTCCTCTCCTCCTCCCCCTCCCTCCTCCTCCTCCTCCTCCTCCTCCTCCTCCTCGTCCGCCTCCTCCTCCGCCTCCTCCTCCTCCTCCTGTGGCCGTGCTTCGGCTGCACACTGGCACCGATCCTGGCCAGGCCCACCCTGGGCCCGAGAGATCAATGCGTCGGGCGCCTGCCAGGGCCAGGCCCAGAGGGAAGGGCGCGTGCAGCCAAGACGCTGGAACGAGGACCACTCCTGGGCCCAAGGCAGTGGAGGCCCATGCCAAGAAACACTCTGCTCGCCTCCAGGGTGCCCTGGGTTTCTTGGGTTTCGATTGTTTTTACGATGGAATGCGTGAAGTTCCCACACCAAGAATCAATGGACGTCCTGGAGTCTCAGGGTTGGGTTTCTCGTGGAAGGTTCTTGTGGACTGGCCTCCACTGTAGGAGCTCTGGTTGTCGCGCCGCTCGCTGGACTTGGGTTGGGGGGGGGCTGTTCGTGGCCGAGGCTCGCCATGGCCATGAAGTCTCCTTCGTTCTTCACTAGGCGTTCCTGATCGCAAACGCCCACGTTGAATCACCGGCGCCCGCGGCTTTTCGGGACACGCCTACGTGGCCAAACGTCTGGGCAGAGCTTGGCCACGCTATTGGAACATGCGTTCCCCCAGCCGTTGTGGAAGAGAGGAGGATGAGGAGAGGGAGGAAAGAGGAGGATGAGGCGAAGAATGAGGAGACCTCTTGGCAGCTAGTTGGGTCATTCTTGGGGCCTCCAGGGAGCTTCCTGGGGGCCTTTTGGAAGCTTCTTTGGGTTCTTCTTGGGCTTCTTTCGGGCCTTCGGGGGCTTCCTGCGGGCCTCTTTGGCTGTCTTACAGTGTTCCTAGCCCGTCTGACGCCGTCGGAAGCCGTCTTGGGAGCCTCTCTCTGGGCCGTCTTGGGGACCTCTTGGGGCGCTTCAGGGTCGTCTTGGAGGCCATATTGGGCGTCTTGGAGGCCTCCTGGGCCTTCTTCGAGCCTTTTGGAGCCGCCTTGCGAGCCTCTTCGGCCGTCAGGGGCCCTCCTGGAGGCCTCGTGGGCGACCTTGGGGTAATCGTGAGGGCCTCCTGGGCCGTCTTGGGCAGTCGGAAGGCCGTTTTGAAGCAAATGCTATAATATTTCAAACACTTCGGGAAAATCAATGATGGTGGCCTCTTCGGGCCTTTCTGGAGGACCTCTTGGAGGCCTCTTGGGCCGTCTTCGGGACCAGTTGGGCGCTTTTTAGAACGTCTTGGCCGCACTCTTGGACCATCTTGGCGGTCTTGGAGGCAGCTTGGGGTTATCGTGCGCCCTCTTGCGGCCATCTCGCCCGTCTTTGATGCATCTTGTAGGCCAGTTGGGGCCATCTTGCCCATCTTGGAGGCGATTTGGACAATAGGCTCTGGATGGCCGTCGGGATGTGCCGAAGTTCTAGTGGGAGTCTAAAAAGAGCTTGCGCCCGCCACAAGTTCAGCACTCTGTGCACCCTGTGGCAAGCCACAGGGGGCGGCGGATCTAAGATGCCTGCGGCGAATCACCGCCGCCCCCTTTCTTATGGAAACGCCAAAGTGGCCAAACGCTGGACCGAAGTGTGGCCAGGCTGTTCGGCTATGTGTTCCCCCAGCCGTTGTGGAACCCCTTGGTGAAACATTTGGGAGGAAGATGAAGGAGGAGGAGATGGAGGAGAAGGAGGACGACGAGGAGGAGCAGGAGGAGGAGGAGGAAGAAGAAGAAGAAGAGGAAGAAGAAGAAGAAGAAGAAGAGAAGGCCGCTTGAGGCCTCCTGAGGGCTTCCTGGGATCCTCTTGGGGGCCTCTGAGGGGCCTCTTGGGGGCCTCCTGGGGCATCTCGGGGGCCTCTCGGGGGCCTCTGGGAGTCTCTAGGGGACCTCTTGGCCTTCGGAGGCCGCCTTGGAGCCCTCCTGGGCCCTCTCTGGGCAGTCGCGGGTCTTTCTTTGAGCGTTTTAGGGCCGCCTTGAAAGCAAATGACAGCATCCTTCGAACACCGACCTGATATCATTGATTTTGGCCTTCTGAGGCCTTCCTGGAGGACGAATTGGAGTTGTGGGGGCCGCCTTGGAGGCCTATTGGGAGCATCTTGGACCATCTTGAGCCCATCTTGGGCCGTCTTGGTTGCATATTGAACCGTTTGGGAGACATCTTGCGGCCATCTGGGGCTCTCTTGGGGCGCTGAAAAGCCGTCTTGGAGGCCACCTGTGGCATCTTGAAGGCCTCTTGGGCCGTCTTGGGGCCCTCTTGGGGCGGTCTTCGGCAGCCTCTTAGGCCGTCGTGGGGTCATCTTGGAGGCCTCTTGGGCGATCTTCGGGGCCTCATTGGGCCGAATTGAGCCGTCGGAAGGCCATGCTGAAGCAGCTGCCAGAATCCTTCAACAACTTCAGGAAACTCAATGATTCGGGCCTCTTCAGGCCTTTCGTCCTGCCTGCAGGACCTCTCGCGCCGTCTTGAGGGCCTCTTGGGTGCTTCTTGGGCTGTCTTGGGCTCTCTTGGACCATCCTGACGGTCTTGGGGGCATCTTAGGACCATCTTGGAGGTCATCTCGGGGCTGTCTTGGGCGTCTTGGGGCCATCTTGGTTGTCCTGGACACCATCCTAGCCGTCTTGGAGGCCATCTTTGGACCATTTTTGGAGGGGAAGGCCGATGGAGTATACACATTTTCCCAGGTTTGCCACGTGGCCGGCGGGTTGGGCCGAAGCCCCACGGGGCGTTTGTGCCAGCCGTTCGGCACGCTGCGCACCCCCTGTGACAAGGCCGCAGAGGGGCGGCAGCTGACGGAAAGCGCGCACAGCGTCGCGACCCGCTAGCCGGGCAGAAAAAAACCAGGGGGCCTCTCGGGGGCCTCTGGGAGTCTCAAGGGGACCTCTTGGCCTTCGGAGGCCGCCTTGGAGCCCTCCTGGGCCCTCTCTGGGCAGTCGCGGGTCTTTCTTTGAGCGTTTTAGGGCCGCCTTGAAAGCAAATGACAGCATCCTTCGAACACCGACCTGATATCATTGATTTTGGCCTTCTGAGGCCTTCCTGGAGGACGAATTGGAGTTGTGGGGGCCGCCTTGGAGGCCTATTGGGAGCATCTTGGACCATCTTGAGCCCATCTTGGGCCGTCTTGGTTGCATATTGAACCGTTTGGGAGACATCTTGCGGCCATCTGGGGCTCTCTTGGGGCGCTGAAAAGCCGTCTTGGAGGCCACCTGTGGCATCTTGAAGGCCTCTTGGGCCGTCTTGGGGCCCTCTTGGGGCGGTCTTCGGCAGCCTCTTAGGCCGTCGTGGGGTCATCTTGGAGGCCTCTTGGGCGATCTTCGGGGCCTCATTGGGCCGAATTGAGCCGTCGGAAGGCCATGCTGAAGCAGCTGCCAGAATCCTTCAACAACTTCAGGAAACTCAATGATTCGGGCCTCTTCAGGCCTTTCGTCCTGCCTGCAGGACCTCTCGCGCCGTCTTGAGGGCCTCTTGGGTGCTTCTTGGGCTGTCTTGGGCTCTCTTGGACCATCCTGACGGTCTTGGGGGCATCTTAGGACCATCTTGGAGGTCATCTCGGGGCTGTCTTGGGCGTCTTGGGGCCATCTTGGTTGTCCTGGACACCATCCTAGCCGTCTTGGAGGCCATCTTTGGACCATTTTTGGAGGGGAAGGCCGATGGAGTATACACATTTTCCCAGGTTTGCCACGTGGCCGGCGGGTTGGGCCGAAGCCCCACGGGGCGTTTGTGCCAGCCGTTCGGCACGCTGCGCACCCCCTGTGACAAGGCCGCAGAGGGGCGGCAGCTGACGGAAAGCGCGCACAGCGTCGCGACCCGCTAGCCGGGCAGAAAAAAACCAGGGGGCCTCTCGGGGGCCTCTGGGAGTCTCAAGGGGACCTCTTGGCCTTCGGAGGCCGCCTTGGAGCCCTCCTGGGCCCTCTCTGGGCAGTCGCGGGTCTTTCTTTGAGCGTTTTAGGGCCGCCTTGAAAGCAAATGACAGCATCCTTCGAACACCGACCTGATATCATTGATTTTGGCCTTCTGAGGCCTTCCTGGAGGACGAATTGGAGTTGTGGGGGCCGCCTTGGAGGCCTATTGGGAGCATCTTGGACCATCTTGAGCCCATCTTGGGCCGTCTTGGTTGCATATTGAACCGTTTGGGAGACATCTTGCGGCCATCTGGGGCTCTCTTGGGGCGCTGAAAAGCCGTCTTGGAGGCCACCTGTGGCATCTTGAAGGCCTCTTGGGCCGTCTTGGGGCCCTCTTGGGGCGGTCTTCGGCAGCCTCTTAGGCCGTCGTGGGGTCATCTTGGAGGCCTCTTGGGCGATCTTCGGGGCCTCATTGGGCCGAATTGAGCCGTCGGAAGGCCATGCTGAAGCAGCTGCCAGAATCCTTCAACAACTTCAGGAAACTCAATGATTCGGGCCTCTTCAGGCCTTTCGTCCTGCCTGCAGGACCTCTCGCGCCGTCTTGAGGGCCTCTTGGGTGCTTCTTGGGCTGTCTTGGGCTCTCTTGGACCATCCTGACGGTCTTGGGGGCATCTTAGGACCATCTTGGAGGTCATCTCGGGGCTATCCTGGGCGTCTTGGGGTCATCTCGGTTGTCCTGGACACCATCACAGCCGTCTTGGAGGCCATCTTTGGACCATTTTTGGAGGGGAAGGCCGATGGAGCATACGTTTTCCCAGCTTTGCCAGGTGGCCGGCGGGTTGGGCCGAAGCCCCCCGGGGCGTTTGTGCCAGCCGTTCGGCACGCTGCGCACCCCCCTGTGACAGGGCCGCAGAGGGGCGGCAGATGACGGAAAGCGCGCACAGCGTCGCGACCCGCTGGCCGGGCAGAAAAAACCAAGGGGGGAGTGTGAGGGGGATTGGTTTCGGAGGACCCAGATGACGGGAAGCGCGCTTGGCGTCGCAATCCGTCAGTCGGGAGAGATACTAGTGGGAGTGTGAGGGACTGATGGCCCAAGTTTCGGTCATGTTCGGCCTTGGACAGCCCAAGTCAGGGCCCCAAGACAGCCCCAAGAGCGCCAAAGCTGACGCAACGACGGCCTCAGGGAGGCCCAAGAGGGCCCCAAGACGACCCGAGAGCGCTCAAAGACGAGCCAAGATTGGCCTCAAGACGGAGACGCTCCACGAGGCATCCAAGAAGGATGCCCAGATGCCAAAATCGTCCTATTCCCTTGGGGTTCCCGCGGAGAGCCAAGAGAGCCCCAAGAGGGCTTCAGGAGGTCCCCCACAAGGCCCCAGAGGGGCCCGAGAGGGGCCCAGACGGCCGAATCCCGTCAAGACGGCCCAAAGGACCTTCCTGAGAAGCTTTGTGGGCATTTTCCGCAGCCGTAAGGCCGAGAGCCTCTGGGGACCTCTATATACATACGCACGGAAATCGTTCAAGGTTGAACGGTTCGCGCGGCGTCAGAAACTAGGGCAAATGTCGAGGCAAACATCATCAAGGTAGGATGTTCCGCATTTGCTGCATGATGGCGGCGCATTACAAAGAAGGGCGTCGCCGCGTTGTGCCTTCGGCCGACCGCCGCTATTGCTGTCTCCTGAGTTTCTGGTGAGGTGGGCAGCGCTGAACTTGTCGGAAGAACCAGTGCCGCTTTTTGAGTCAGGGTATGGACTCCTTGCGACACCGTTTAAGGCAAGAGCAGGGGCCGCAAAGCCATCTCTACAAGATTCGCCAGCCGAAGGTACTGATGATGCTCTGTCGGATGATATCTAAGCCCAGTGATACGCTGCATCTTCGCTCACAGCACAGCCAAAAATGGTCGGGATGCACACTCAATGCTGCGGATACGGTCAGGAACTTTGGCTTCGCGTGTCGCGCCGCCAGTTCTGGCCCACCACGCTTCGGCGCGACGCGCGAACCACTTGGCAATCCCCGAGGCTCAACGTCCCGAGCCCTTTGCCCCGCGGAGCGGGGCGACACGCTGTCCGCCAGCGAACACGCTGTCCGCAGGGCACAGCGTGTCGCCAGGGCCGCCGTTGGCGACCGCAGGAGCCTCCGGCAGACACCTCGGCTCGAGCCACTTCGGCCCAGGCCGCCAAGCGTCGGAGTGCGCCTCGCGGGCCCGCCCTGCGAGGACGCCTCGCGGCCCTGCGGCGGGAACGATCAGGGCCAGCCAGGGCGTGCGGGACCCCGGCTCGGTCGGCAGCGCGCGGCAGCCGGCGTGGCGCCCCGACGAGCCCCTCGAGTGTCCAGGCACGCCTCCCCACAGCGGCGACGAGGCGGAGCGGCCAGAGCCTCGAGCGCGGCGGGCCGAGGTCGGGCGCGGCGCCCAGGCGCTGGCAGCCCGGGCGGCAGCGGCGAGCGCCGCCGAGGTCGTCGCCGCGCAGGCGCTGGAGGGCAGCAGCGCCTGCGAGGCAGAGTGGCCAGAGGGTCCGGCACGGCTGGTCGAAGTCGGGCTGGACGCCCAGGCGTTGGCAGATTGGGCGGCCTCGGCGAGCACCGCCGAGATCGTCGCCGCGCAGGCGGTGGAGGGAAGCTCTTGCGAGGCGCTCTGGCCGGCGCGGCCGAGCGAGGTCGGGCGGGACGCCCAGGCGCTGGCAGACCCGGCGGCGGCGTCCAGCACCGCCGAGATCGCCGCGGCGCAGGCGCTGGAGCGCAGCGCCTGCGAGGCGCTCTGGCTGGCGCGGCCGAGCGAGGTCGAGCGGGGCTCCCAGGCGCTGGCAGACTCAGCGGCAACGGCAAGCACCGCCGAAATCGTCGCGGCGCAGGCGCTGGAGGGCAGCGCCCGCGAGGCGGAGTGGCCGGCACGGCCGAGCGAGGTCGGGCGGGGCGCCCAGGCGCTGGCAGGCCCAGCAGCAGCGTCCAGCACCGCCGAGATCGCCGCGGCGCAGGCACTGGAGGGCAGCGCCCGCGAGGCGGAGTGGCTGGCGCGGCAGGGTGAGGTCGGGCTGGGCGCCGACTGGGCGGCCCAGCCGCCTGCCGAAGCCGAGCGGGACGCCCAGGCGCTGGCAGACCCGGCGGCGGCGTCCAGCACCGCCGAGATTGCCGCGGCGCGGGCACTGGAGCGCAGCGCCTGCGAGGCGGAGTGGCCGGCACGGCCGAGCGAGGTCGGGCAGGGCGCCGACTGGGCGGCCCAGCCGCCTGCCGAAGCCGAGCAGGGCGCCCAGGCATTGACAGACCCCCCGGCGGCGGCGTCCAGCACCGCCGAGATCGCCGCGGCGCGGGCACTGGAGGGCAGCGCCCGCGAGGCGGAGTGGCCGGCACGGCCGAGCGAGGTCGGGCAGGGCGCCCAGGCATTGACAGACCCCCCGGCGGCGGCGTCCAGCACCGCCGAGATCGCCGCGGCGCGGGCACTGAAGGGCAGCGCCCGCGAGGCGGAGTGGCCGGCACGGCCGAGCGAGGTCGGGCAGGGCGCCCAGGCATTGACAGACCCCCCGGCGGCGGCGTCCAGCACCGCCGAGATCGCCGCGGCGCGGGCACTGGAGGGCAGCGCCCGCGAGGCGGAGTGGCCGGCAGGGTCGAGCGAGGTCGGGCAGGGCGCCCAGGCATTGACAGACCCCCCGGCGGCGGCGTCCAGCACCGCCGAGATCGCCGCGGCGCGGGCACTGGAGGGCAGCGCCCGCGAGGCGGAGTGGCCGGCACGGCCGAGCGAGGTCGGGCAGGGCGCCCAGGCATTGACAGACCCCCCGGCGGCGGCGTCCAGCACCGCCGAGATCGCCGCGGCGCGGGCACTGGAGGGCAGCGCCCGCGAGGCGGAGTGGCCGGCGCGGCCGAGCGAGGTCGGGCGGGTCGCCGGCTGGGCCGATGAGCAGCGCGAGGCTCGTCGAGCGGCGAGCGCCGCCGAGGTCGCGGCGACACAGGCCGCTGCGGCGAGGGTCCACGCCCACCTGGCGGCGGTAGGGGACGCAATCGCCCAGGTGTCGGAGCCAAGTTGGGCGGTGGAGGAGTCCGAAGCTCTCGATCCTCGTGGCTTCAGCTGTCTTGCGGTGGGCAGCGCCGTTGCGCCTGTGGAGCGGCGCGTCGAGGTCACGAGCATGGCAGACAGCCCTGCCTGCGGGGTGCTCTGGACGGACAGATGGCCAGGTGCCAGTGCGATGCTGACGGAGGATCAAGACCTCCGCGGCCTCTTCAACCCAATGATCCCGCAGCTCTCCCAGGATAACGCGCTGTTGCGCGAGCAACTCAACGATGCGCATGTCAGATTGCAGCGGCTTGAGGAAGAGAAGAGCCAGCGGCCGGACGAGCGCGCGTTCGATCTTGCAAACACGGTGTGCCAGTCGTCGGTCGTGGTTTTGCAGAGCTATGATCGGCGAGCAGAATTGCCAGAATTACCCAAGTGTCCGTCCCCTTTGGTTCCAGATCTTTCGCCCGTTTCCGCCATGGTGGAGCAGGAGCTGGAAGTGGAGCGGCCGGCACGCCAGGCTGGGGTCGAGCGGGATGCCGCAGCGCCGGCAGACCAGGCGGCCGAGCAGCGCGAGGCCTTTCGAGCGGCGAGCGCCGCTGCCAGGCAGCCCGAGACTCTGGGAGCGGCGAGCTGGCCAGCTGGCAGCGCCTGCGAGGCGGAGTGGGCGGCGCGGCTGGCCGAGGTCGGGCGGAGCGCCGTGGCGCTGGCAGACAGAGCCGCCGAGCAGCTCGAGGCCCTTCGGTCGGCGAGCGCCGCTGGGGCCGTCGCGGCCCAGGCCGGTGCGGCGAGCCCCCCGTGCAGGCGGTCGCCGCGCAGCGCCTGCGCAGCGGAGTGGCCGGAGGGGCCCGCCCGGCCGTCCGAGGTCGGGCGGGGCGCTGTCCGGGCGGCCGAGCACCACGAAGCCGCGGGTGCGGCGAGCACCGCCGGGGCCCTCGGGGCGCAGCCCGAGGCGCCGAGGTCCTTCTGCGGGCGGCCGCCCGGCAGCCCCCTCCACAGGCGGCCGCCCGGCAGCGCCTGCGAGGCGGAGTGGCCTGAGCGGCCGCCGCGGCCCGCCGAGGCCGAGCGGGGCGCCGAGCCGGCGGCCGAGCAGCGCGAGGCGCCTGGGGCGGCGGGCACGGCGGGCGTCGTCGCAGCACGGGCCGCTGCGGCGAGGGCCTGCCCACGGCCCGCTGCGGCAGAGGGCGCCGAGGCCCCCGGCGCCGCCGAGGCCTCCGAGGTGCGCCGGCTGGCCCGGGAGGCCCTCGCCGGCGCGCAGCGGCTCTGGCAGCCCGCGGCCTGCGAGGGCGAGGGCCTCATCGCCGGGCCCGCGCACCGCGACCAGGCCCACGCCGAGCCCACGCAGGAGCTGCGCTCTCGGCGGGGGTCCCCCGAGCGGCTGCTGCAGCCGCCCGAGGGCAGGGCCGAAGCGCGGCGGCGGCGGCCGCCCGCGGGGGCGCACCCTGCGCGGGCCTGGGCGCGGCGCGAGGCGCGCGTGATCCTCGCGATGTGGCGCGTCATCAGCAAGCACCGCCGGTGTGTGCAGGCAGTGGCCCTCCGCCGCACGCTCAGCATCGTGGCCCTCCGTGCGCTCTGGGCGTGGGCCCGCTCGGTGCGCCAGCCGTTCGTGGCGCGCGCGGTGCGGTGGGGCCTGCGCGAGCACGGGCGCACCACCCGCCAGGAGGCCCTCCTTCGCATCCTGGCGGCCTGGCGCGCCCTTTCCCCCGCCGCGCGGCAGCTGCGGCAGATGCGCTGGGCCCCGCAGTTCCCCGAGCCTGTGCCGGCGTGGCCGCCGCCGCTCGTGCACGCCGTGCATCTGAGCGCCGCGCTGCCGCCCGCCGGCCGGCGGGGCCAGGCCTGCGGGCGGCCGCCGCCCGTGGGCCAGGACCTCGCGGCGGTCAGCGCCAGGTCCTCGCTCGCCAGCTGCGTCACGCAAGACCCGTGCGAGCAGAGCTTCTCCTTGAGCCACTGATGTCCACGGCCAAAAGAAGCCCCTGGGGGAATCGATAGGCTGCTGGAGTGGGCCGGCGCCGCCGAGCTCGTTTCGCCGGGCCCGGCATGGGTGAGAGCTGCGCGCATCGCCGCATCATGTGTCAGTGTGCCCCTTGCCAGAGATCAGTAGGAGCGATCGTGGTCCACAGTGTGCAGCTTCTTTGCTGCGGTGCTTCCCTTGGGCATTGCCCTGCAACTGAGCGACGCAAAAACGGGTCCCATTGCGCCGACATCGGCGCGCAGGCTGCTCGCGTAAGGTCGCGCGTAAGCACCCTCGTCTCCAATGTGTCGTGCCGCGCTGGCGGCCCGCGTAAGCCGCCGCGTAAGGTCGCTACGTCATCTCACACAAGACCTGTTTTAAATCTTCGCTCAATTGGTGACGGGACCGATGTGTTGGTCGAGTCAATGAGGGCATCGTCGCGAATCAATGTCTGTCCTTCGATGCAGCGATGCTGACTGGACGGTGTGTCCCACCAAGTTTCTTTATTGTAAGACGGCTTAGCCCAGACATGTGTCGAACGCTAAAGGAAATCTGAAACACTGACAACCTAAGAGTAGATAAGACGGCTGTGACGTCTGAAGCAGGGACGTTGATGTCCTTACCGGTCGTTTGGCCACGCATGACTGGCTGACTGCATCTGTGCGGCAGATTCGAACAATGACGAATCGGTTTCGCGAGCAGCGACGGTGATGGGGAGTGCGTTGAGAGGGAGGAGAGAAACGATGAAACCGAAATGGAGACGGTGCCTTGCACTGCGTGCGGTTCGGGATGACACGACCGCGGTGGGGTTAGACCTCGATGCGTCTGTGGCCTCTGGGCCAAAACAGCCTCGACCGACTCGTTGATAATCTACTCTAGTCGTCGTTTTCTTTATCCCTGGTTTTGCCGATCGGCGCGGGCCCTCGCACCCCCATCCCCCCCCCCGATGGGGTAGATCTTGGCTGTGGCGCCTGTTTCAGGCGGAGTCTCTCCCATAAGACGCAATGTTGCAAACAGTCGCATTAACCAGAGGTCCGGAGCCAGACACCCCCCTCGCCCCCCACCTCCGCCCAATGCCGAAACGCCAAAATTGACAAAAAAAATATCCCAGTGCGACCCTACCTAGGAGTTGGAGCCTCTAGGGAAGCAACATTAGCAGCAGCAATAGTGGATGCTGTGCTGCGCTATGCTATGCTATGCTATGCTGTGCAATGCTATGCTATGCTGGGCTAGGCTAGACTAGGCTATGCTATGCTATGCTATGCTATGCTGCGCTATGCTATGTTATGCTATGATATGCTGTGCTATGCTATGCTATGATAGGTTGCGCTGTGCTATGCTAAGCAACGCGATGCTATGCTATGCTATGGTATGCTGCGCTATTATATGCTGATCTATGATATGATATGCTTGGCTATGCTATGCTATGCTATGCTATGCTATGCTATGTTGTGCTAATGCTGCGCTGCGCTATGCTGCGCTAAGCTAAGGTAAGCTAAACTAAGCTAAGCTAGGCGAGGCTAGGCTAAGCTAAGGTAAGCTAAGCTAAGCTAAGCTAAGCTAAACCAAGCTATGATAAGCTAAGCTATGCTAAGCTAGGTTAAGCCAAGCCAAGCTAGGCTAGGCAAAGCTGAGCTAAGCTAAGCTAAGCTAAGCTAAGCTGGGTGAACCCCTAGGAATGAATCGCGGGGCGGATCCTGGGGGAACTGCGGGGCGGATGCTAAGGGGACCGCCCAGGGCGATGTGCACTGCCCGGCCCCTTTAAGCTTATGAAGTAAGAACCCTTCTAGGCAGAGCCTAGGTAGGGGGGGGGAAAAAAAACTTCAGATCCGATGGCTGCCGAGGGTGGCGGCTCAGGGACCAGGCTCTGTCGCGGTGTCCAGTCGAGGGCGGAAGTGGTGGGCCTGCTGCCGGCGGTGGCCGTGCTCGCCGCGGCGGCGGCCCGAGCATCACTCCCGCGGCACCTCGTTGGCTTCCGCGTGTGCGCAGGCGGCCATTTGAGCTTTCACCAGCCGCCGTGAAGGTTGAAGGAGGTGCGAACGCCGTTTCCCTCGGGGCGCCACCCTCCTCGGCCACGCGCAGAAGGGTAGGGGGAGGGGAGAAGGCTTCTTAGAAGCACCCCTGCTTCTTAGAAGGCGCGGGCCTTGTCTGCAGATGCGAGGCCCGCGCCTTCTAGGAAGCAGCCTCCTTCTAAGAAACCTTCCCCCCTCCCGCTACCCCCTTCTGCGCGTGGCCGCCTCATTCTCAGCCTCATCCTCAGCCTCATCCTCACGCTTCCCCTTGCCCTCGTCTGCTTGTCCCTCGGCCTCCTCCCCAAGAGCAGTAGAGGCCGCAGCCGCCGCGGGCGCAGAGCATCTCGAAGAGAGCAAGGGCATGCCCATAATTTTTCGGAGGTCCGCGCGAGTTTCTTGGATAGGCGTTGGTCCCCCTGGCGGTGCCTCCGGCGCCGATCCAGGGGGAAAGAACACGGGGTCGTCTGCGCCCACATTCGCGCGTAAGCTCCCCGCGTAAGGTCGCGTGTAAGCGCCCTCGTCTCCAACGTAACGTGCCGCGCCGGCGGCCCCGCGTAAGCCGCCGCGTGAGGTCGCTACGTCATCTCGCGCAAGATCCGTGTTCGATCGCCGTTCAAGTGGCTTCGCTCGCCGGGGTGCGTATTGCGAGGGTGGATTTTTGTTCTCTACATTCACCACCCACCAAACCACCCCAAACCAATCTGAAGGCTTCAGTTTGCCCTCCATTTCCAGTGGGGGGGGGGTCGGGGAGCATTGGAAAGAACACACGGAACCCGCACCCCCCCAACCCGAAATTCGGGTCAGATTTGGGTCGTCGGGTTGGGTTGAGGTGGTCTGGTAGGTTCGGGCCGAACGAAAGGGGGGGATGGGGTCACACGATATTTGCTGCATGCAGCTGGTTTCGGCCCCGCCGAGGGGCCCATTCCTCTTTACATGGCCGGCTCTGGCGCCGGGAGGCGCCGCGAAAATCAGCGACGTAAGCTGATTCTCAAACCCCCTCCTTTCCCATCCCCCCCTTTCCCCCGGCCCGAGAGGCAAGGCATGCACAGAGGGCCGGAGCACGCCCGAAGCAGCCCGCCCAGCCCTCGACGGGGAGGTGGGCCGTGCTCTCCCCCGGGCGCCCGTGGGCGCCACTTGGAGAGGCACCCGGAGCGCCACCCCCCCCCCCCATGGAGGCCAAAGAGCGAGCCGGGCAGGCGGGCAGCAGCGGCAGAAGCCTGTCGGGTGGACCCAGGATCGGGCCGGACGAAAGGGGGGGAGTGGGAAAGGGGGGTTACGAAATTTGCGGCATGCCGCTGGTTTCGGCCTCGCCGAGGGGGCCATTCCTCGATGCTATAGCCGCCTCCGACGCCGGGAGGCGGCCATTCCTCGATACGTAGCCGCCTCCGACGCCGGGAGGCGCCGGGAGAATCAGCTACGTGAGCTGATTCTCAAACCCCCCCTTTGCTATCCCCCTTTTTCGCCCGACCCGACAGGAGGGTCGGAGGTTGATAGGCCTCCTGCCCTGACGCGTCGATGCGCGAACTGGCCGTTTTCGGTTCGCGAGGGGGAGTCGCGGCCGTCCTTTTTGCGGGTCTGGGTGCGGCGGTTTCGGTCTCAGGCCGTTTTTTGCTAATGGCGGTTGAATAAAGAAAAGTTTGCCCACCGCCGAAAGGGGGTCCAGCGACGAGGGGGTGGTGCAATAGATTGGAAAGCGCTCGCGCGCGCGCGGAACTCGCAAAGGGAGGGAGCTACCGCCTCCCCCCCCTTGGCCCCCCCCCTGCTGGAAGCTACACCCCCCCTCCCCCCCTTTTCCGCCTCCCCCCGGAAGCTACCCCCCCCCCCTCCCCCCCTTTTGCCGCTCTGGAAGCTACCCCCCCCCGCCCTCCCCGCCTTGCCAAAGGGGAGGGGGGCCTTAGCTACCCCCCCCCCTTGGACCCCCCCTGCTGGAAGCTACCCCCCCCCGCCCCTCCTTTTCTGTCCCCCCCCGCAAGCTACCCCTCTTTTGCCGCTCCGAAAGCTCCCCCCCTTCCGCCCCGTTCTAAAGGGGGAGGGGGTGGGGGCTTAGCTACCGCCCCCCCCTTTTGAACCCCCCTTGCTGGAAGCTACAACCCCCTCCCTTGAATTCCCCCTGCCAGACGAACCTCCCCCGTCGCACTCGTCGTCTTCGTAGGACGCCGTCGTCATCCTCGTCGTCGTTGTCGCCGCCGTCGCCGTCATTGCCGCCGTCTTCGCATGACCTCGTCGTGGTCGTCACGACGAGGACGAGGTCATGCGAAGACGGTGACGGACGACGGACGACGCGCGACCGACGACCGACGACGACGACGACGACCCAGGGTCAGAGAAAACGACACCACGACCCAGGGGCTGAGAAAACGAGGAAACGAAGCAGGGTCCGAGAAAACGAGACCACGGCCCAGGGTCCGAGAAAGCGAGAAAACGAGCCAGGGTCCAATAAAACGAGAGCACGACCAAGGGGCCGACAAAACGAGACAACGAGAAACAAACCAGTGCCCGAGAAAACGAAACCACGACCCAGGGACCGAGAAAACGAGAAAACGAACCAGGGACCGAGAAAGCGAGAACACAACCCAAGGGCCGAGAAAACGAGAAAAACGAGAAAACGAACCAGGGCCCGAGAAAACGAAACAAAAACCCAGAAGCCAAGAAAACGAGAAAACGAGGCAATGAACCAGGGTCCGAGAAAACACGATACCGACCCAGTGCCCGAGAACACGGGAAAAGGATAAAACAAACCAAGGTCCGAGCAAACGAGACCACGACACAAGCCGAGGAAACGCGAACACTTGTCCTAGGAAAACGAAACCAAGACCCAGGGGCCGAGAAAACGAGAAAACGATAAAAGGAATCAGGGCCCGAGAAAACGAGACTACGAACCAGGGGCCGAGGAAACGAGAAAACGACAAAACTGGACCACGACCCAGGCGCCGAGAAAACAAGAAGCGAGAACACGAACCAGGGCTACAGAAAACGAGACCACGACCCAGGGGCAGAGAAAACAAGAAAACGAACCAGGGTCCGAGAAAACTAGACCACGACCCAGGGGCCGAGAACACCAGAAAACGAGAAATCGAATCATGGCACGAGAAAACCAAACCACGACCCGGGGGCAGAGAAAACGAGAAAACGAACCAGGGCCCGAGAAAACGAGACCATCACCCAGGAGCCGAGAAAACAAGACCACGACCAAGAGGCAGAGAGAATGCGGAAACGATAAAACAAATCAGAATCCGAGAAAACCAGATCACGACCCAGTGGCCGAGAAAACAAGACAACGAGAAAAGGAACCAGGGTCCGAGAAAAGAAGACCACGACCCAGGGGACGATATAACAAGAAAACAAGACAACGAATCAAGGTCAGAGAAAATGAGACCACGACACAGGGGCCGAGAAAACGAGACAAAAACCCAGGGGCCGAGAAAACAAGAAACGAGAACACGAACCAGGGTCCGAGAGACCGAGACCACGACCCAGGGGCCGAGAGAACGAGAAAACGAGAAAACATACCGGGGCCCGAGAAAACGAGACCACGACACAGGGGCCGAGAAAACGAGAAAACGAGAAAACGAACCAGGGTCAGCGAAAACAAGACCACAATCCAGGGGCCGAGAAACGGAGAACAGGAGAAACCGAACCAGGGTCCACGAAAACGGGACCACGATCCAGGGGCCGAGAAAACAAAAAACGAACCAGGGTCACAGAAAACGAGACCACGACCCAGGAGCCGAGAACACGAGAATACGAGAAAACTTACAAGGGCCCGAGGAAAAAGAAAAATGACACCACGACCCAGGGGCCGAAAAAGCAAGAAAGCGAGATCACTAACCAGGGCCCCAAAAAACAACACAAAAAAGCAAAAGCCGAGAAAACGAGAAAACAAAACAACGAACCAGGGTCCGAGAAAACGAGACCACGACCCAGGGGCCGAGAACACGAGAAAACGAGAAAACAAACTAAAGTCCGAGCAAACGAGACCACGACCCAAGGGCACAGAAAATAAGAAAACGAACCAGGGTCCAAGAAAACACGACCACGGCCCAGGGGCCGAGAAAACGAGAAAACGAAAAAACTAATCAGGGCCCGAGAAAACGAGACTACGAACCAGGGGCCGAGAGAACAAGAAAACGAAAAAGCGAACCAGAACAGAGAAAACGAGACCACGTCGGAGCTTAAGAGGCGGGGGTCAGTGCAAACGGGGGTCAGCCAGGGCACTGGATCCTGCAGGATCTTGCGAAGACCCCTCTGGCTGACCCGGGTTAGCGAGCCGCTCGTGGCCGCGAGGCGGCCGCGCATATTGGTTGACCCGGGTTTGCGAAGCTCTGCGTTGCAGTTTTTTGGTCCTGCATTGCAATTTGTTTGTTTCCTGCTGACCTGGGTCTGGATTGACCCGGGTTAGCAGACCCCCTACCACGACCCAGGGGCCTCGAAAACAAAAAAAACACAAAAAAAAAAAAACGAGGAAATGAACCAGGCCCCGACGTTATTCTCCAATTCGTTCTCTAGCGCTGCGGTGCGCACCTGTCGTCAGGGATTCCGCCATTTTGCCAAAGCTCCGGAAGGGAAGGGGGGGAGGTAGCTTCGGAAGCCCCCCCCCCTTTGCACATGGGGGGGGTAGCTTGAAGCCGCCCCCCATTGTGTCCAGACCAAAAAAAGAAGGAGGGGGGGGGTAGCTTCCGAAGCCCCCCCCCCCTTTAAAAGGGAAGCCCGGGCTCACCTCCAGAAAAGGAAGGGAAGGGGGGGATAGTTTCGAAGCCCCCCCCCTCTTTAGCCAGGGCCCCCCTAGCTTAGAAACCCTTGCAGACGGAAGGGGGGGGTAGCTTCGGAAGCTCCCGCCCCCCTTTTCGAAGGAAGGGGGGGATAGCTTGAAGCTGGGTCCCCCCTTTTAGCATTGAGTTCCGTACGGGCGCGCTCTTACATATATATATATATATATATATATATATATATATATATATATGTGTATATATATATATATATATATATATTCGGTCAATAGATTTGTGGGGTTGAAATACGCTGGGGGCGTGCAACACATGCCGGGGCGCAAATGTACTGCTGAATCTTCGCGCGCACGACATTGAGTGCAACACAATGCAATTCAATTTTCTTGCGCAAGACATTTGCAATATATTTGCCCCAGAGCTGTTGCACCACCCCTTTTCGGCTGGACCCCCTTTCGGGTCACCCAGAGCCTTGCATCCCGATGGGTAAATCGGGGAAGAAAAAACGGCATAAACTTGTGTCGGGCGTGTCCCCCTCTACAGGAGGAAGGTTCCAGAATAATTCGGAACAATCATCTGGGGATTCTTTTCTGATGATGTTCGATGTTTTGGGTACTTTCTCACTGTGTTTTATTTGTCGGTCAAAACCCGCCTGTAGGAGGACACGCCCGACCTAAATCCAGGCGGGAGCATCGGAAAAAGGAAAAACGCCATAAACACGGACTCGTGGCGCTCCGCACGCGGGTTTTTGGGGATCCGCGCTGGGCCCCCCCCTCGGCGCCTCCGGCGCCGCCCATGGAGCGCCCCGCGCGGCAGGGGAGCGGGGTCCGGCGCGGATCCGAGACATCCGCGCGGAGCGCCAACAGTGTATGTGTATGCCGCTTTTTTCCTACATATATATATATATATATATATATATATATATATATATATATATCGGACGGGCCCAGGAGTCCAGAAAGCTTTCAAAGCGTTCCGAAACGCTCTGAGAAGGCCGCGACGCCCAGCACATCTTCCAGAGCCAGCAGATTTCAGAGATTCTCGATTCGTCTTCGCCCGAATGTATCCTCGCCCTGGCTTCGTCGCACAAGCGCTGTAACCCGAAGGCTGGCGTCCACAGACGGCCAAACCTTTTGAGCCTCGGCGCCTCAGGGCCGCGAAGACAGCGGCGGCGACAGCGGCGGCGGCAGCGGCGGCAGCGGCGGCGCCGACGCCGACCCAGACCCCCCCGACGGAGTGCTTTTTCCCAGCGCGCACCCCCAGGGGCCTCGATTCTTCTGCCCGAACCGATAGCGACGGCGTCCACGACTACGCCGACGCCGACGGAGCCGACCGCGCCGCGCGGGCGCCGCCAGCGACGGCGCCTGCGACGACGACGACGACGACGACAACGACGACGACGACGACGCAGACGACAATGACGACAATGACGACGCCGACGACGCCGACGACGACGACGACGACGACTACGACGACGACGACGACGACGACGACGACGACGACGACGACGACGACGACGACGACTGCACCGCCGACGACAGCGACGACGACGCTTGCGCAGCCGACGGCGACTGGGCTGACAACGGCGCTGACGACGGCCGCCGCCGACGGCGACGGAGCCGGCGGCCGCCGCGAGGTGGCGCGCCCGGGCCGCGTGCACGAGCTGGTCGCCGCGCTCGAGGGGCGCCGCGGCCGGCCCGTGGCCGCCTCGCCGCAGGACGCGCCTGCTCGCCCCACGCCCCGCACGACTGGCGCCGCGGGCGCCGTCGCCGCCGGCGCCCGAGGCAGTGCGCAGCTTCGCCTCCGTCGCTCGGAGGGCGGAGAGGTACCAACAGGGAGCGGCACTCTTGCTTCCTCTTCGCCCTGGGGGGCCTTCGTCGCCACGGCCAGATGCGCTGGCTCGGCCCGCGCCGCACGCCCTGGGTGGCGGCGCGCGCAGGAGGCGAGGCGGCGCGCCCACAGAAAAAAAAGTCTGTTCCCCGGTGGTCCATTCCCCGGTGAACTTCGGGAGCCTCGAGACGGGGGTCAATGCAAACGGGGGTCAGCCAGGGCACCCGATCCTGCAGGATCCTGCGAAGGCCCCCTCTGGCTGACCCGGGTCAGCGAGCCGCTCGTGGCCGCGAGGCGGCCGCGCACATTGGCTGACCCGGGTTTGCGGAGACCTGCGTTGCAGTTGTTTTTCCTGCATTGCAGTTTTTGGTTTCCTGCTGACCCGGGTCTGGATTGACCCGGGTCAGAAGATCCCCGAGAACTGGTCCACTCCCCGGTTGTAGGTTCAGAAGATCCTGAAGCTTTCGAGGCGTTCGAGGCGCTCCGTAGCAGGTTTGGAGGTGCTCCGGAGCAGTTTTGAGGGCGCCCTTCGGCAGCTTTTGAAGCGCTCCTTGGCCGCTTTTCAGGCGCTGCGTAGCAGTTTTTTAGACGCTCCTTGGCAGCTTTCAAGGCACTCCTTAGCAGCTCGTGAGTCACTCCTTTGCAGCTTTTCCGGCGCTCCGCAGCTGCTTTCGAGGCGCTCCTTCGCAACTTGTACGACGCTCCTTCGCAGCTTCTACGGCGCTCCTCAGCAGCTTTTCGCGGCGCAGCTTTTGAGACGTTCCTCGGCGTTCCTTAGCAGCTTTCGAGGCGCCCCTTAGCAGTTCTGCCGGCGCCCCTTAATCAGATGCAGAGGCGTTCCTTCGCGGTTGGTTCGGTGCTCCACAGCTGTTTTCGAGGCGCCCCTTAGCAGTTTGAGCATTCCTTAGCAGCTTCTGAGGCGCTCCTCAACAGCTTTTAAGGCGCTGCTTGGCAGCTTTTACGGCGCTCCTTAGCAGCTTTCACGGCGCTCCTTAGCAGCTTTCACGGCGTTCCCTGGCAGCTTGTACGACGTTCCTTCGCAGCTTCTACGGTGCTCCTTAGCAGATTTGACCACGCCCCTTAGCAGCTTGTACGGCGCTTCTTCGCAGTTCGCGATGCGCTGTTTAGCGGTTTGTACGGTGCTCCTTGGCAGTTGCACGGCGCTCCATAGCAATGTCCGAGGCGTTCTTGAGCAGCTGTTCAGGCGCTCTTTGGCAGCTTTTAGAGCGCTCCCTGGCAGCTTCACAGGCGCTCCTTTGCAGCTTTTACGGCGCTCTCTGGCAGCGTTGAAGGCGCTCCTTAACAGTTCTTGAGGCGCTCCAGCAGCTTTTACTGCGCTCCTCAGCAGCTTTTCGCGGCGCTCCTTAGCAGCTTCCACGGCGCTCCTTGGCAGCTTTCGAGATGCTCCTCGGCGCTCCTTGGCAGCCTTCGAAGCGCCACCTGGCAGTTCCGACGGCGCCCCTTAGCAGCTGCAGGGGGTTCTTAGCGGCTGGCGTGGTGCTCCATAGTTGTTGTCGAAGCGTCCCTTAGCATTCGTTGTTGTTATACGGCGCCCTTTAGCAGTTTTCGAAGCGCTCGTTCGCAGTTTTCACCACGCCCCCTGAGCAGCTTTGAAGACGCCCCTTGGCAGAGCTCAGAGCGTTCCTTAGCAGCGTTCGAGGTGCTCCCCAACAGCGTGTAAGGCGCTCCTTGACAGCTTCTACGGCGCTCCTTAGCATATTTCGAGGCGCTCCTTAGCAGCTGTTGTATGACGCTCCCTAGCAGCTTTTGATGCGCTCCTTATCAGCTTTTATGGCGCGCCTTTCACAGCTGCTTCGGCGCTCCTTCGCAGCTTTTACGTCGCCCCTTAGCAGCTTCTACGGCACACCTCGACAGTCGTTACGGCGTCCCTTAACAGCTTCCACTGCGCCCCTCAGCAGTTTTCGATGTTTTCCTCTGCAGGTTTTACGGCGCTCTGCAGGAGCTTTCGAGGCGTTTCCTGAGCAGCTTGCACGACGCTTATTCGCAGTTCGCGATGCGTTGTTTAGCAGTTTATATATATATATATATACACATAAAAAAGGCGCTTTTTGGCAAGCTCCCACGGCGCTCATTAGCAGTTTCCGAGGCGCTCTTTAGCAGCTGTCCAGGCGCTCTTTGGCAGTTGTTAGAGCGCTCCCTGGCAGCTTCACAGGCGCTCCTTTGCTTTTTTATTTGCGGCGCTCTTTGGCAGCCTTGAAGGCGCTCCTTAACAGTTCTTGAGGCGCTCCTTTGCAGCTTCGCGGCGCTTCTTAGCCGCTTTTCAGGCGCTCCTTAGCAGCTCTGACTGCGCTTGCTGGCAGCTTTCTACGGCGCTCTTCAAGTCACGGCGCTCCTTATCAGTTTTTTACAGCGATCCTCAGCAGCTTCCGAGGCGCTCTTCAGCAGGTTCTACGACGTTCCTGAGCAGTTTTCGAAGTGTTTTCTACCAGCTTTTACAGCGCTCCTCAGCAGCTTTCGAGGCACCCCTTAACAGTTGTTTTTTTCTCACGGCGCTCCTTAGCAGCTTTAAAGCCGATCTTGGGCAGAGTTGAATGCGTTCTTTAGCGGCTTCTGAGGAGCTCCTTAGCAGTTGCCTCGGCGTTCTCTAGCAGTTTTCGAGGCGCTCCTCAGCTGCTTTTAAGGCGCTCCTTTGTAGCTGTTATCCTGAGTAGTTGTTTCACGGTCCCGATGCCCAACCAGGGCCCCCGAGGCCGAAAGTTGCAAAAGACCTCCCATTATGATTTTTCCCAGCGCGAGGGGGTATGGGATGACCACCCGCCCGACATTTCTGCCCCGTCCACCCAGGGGTGCCCAAGAGCATGCCTCCCAGGGCGCGGGCCCCCCACACGGTGGATCTCTGAAGAGCCTCCGGGTTGGCCAGCCCCCCCCTTCTTTTCTTGCTCCTACTCCTCCGCCTCCTCCTCCTCCTCGTCTTCCTCCTCTGCCTCCTCCTCCTCCTCCTCCTTTTCCTCCTCCTCTTCCTCCCTCTTCCGTCCTCCTTCTCCTTCTCCTGCTCCTGCCCATCCTTTTTCCTCCTCCTCCTCCTTTCCTCTTTTCCTCCCTTCCCTCCTCCTCCTCCTCCTCCTCCTCCTCCTCCTCCTCCTCCTCCTCCTCCTCTCCCTGATCCTCCACCTCCTCCTCTGGGACGCTCGCTCCTCCTCCTCCTCCTCCTCCTCCTCTTCTCCTCCTCATCCTCCTCCGTTCCCTCTTCCTCCTCCTCCTCCTCCTCCTCCTCCTCCTTCTCCTCCTGCTCCTCTTCATCATCATCATCATCATCCTCTCCCTCCTCCTCCTCCTCCTCACCCTCCTCCTCTGGGACGCTCGCTCCTCCGCATTATCCTATTCCTCCTCTTCCTCCTTCTCCTCCTCCTCCTCCTCCTCCTCCTCAACATTGGGCCATGCTTTGGAGGCAGCGACCGCGGCCACCAAGGTGTTTGGAGCAAGAACCTCTTCCTTCTCCTCCTCCTCCTCCTCGTCCTCCTCCTCATCCTCATCCTCCTCCTCCCTCTCTTCCCCCTCATCCTCCTCAATAGTAGGTCAAGCTTTGGAGGCACATGGGTCGGCGGCAGCGACCGCGGCCGCCGCACAGGCACACCAAGGTGTTTGGAGCAAGAGCCTCCTCCTCCTCCTCCTCCTCCTCCTCCTCCTCCTCCGAACTTTCCACGCATGCCTCGCACTGCAGCCGTGTCCGGACGCGCCAGAACATGCAGGGGCCACGGCCTGCTGGCCCCGGGGATTGAGCCAGGCGGGGACGCGTGCCCGCCGCGGTGGCCCTCCGCTCGCGCCGCCGCGACGGGCCGGCGCTCCGCGCCGCAGCGGCTGCCCGGCCGCCCGCGGAGAGCGCGGGGGGGGGGGCCGCCCGCCCACGGCGCCGCCCCCCCCCCCGCGCAGCGCCGACGCCCGCGATGGCGTCGGCGGCGATGCTCGGCAGCCTCGCGGCGCACCGCATGGTGGCCCTGCTGGGGCCCGGGGACCTGGCGGACCTGAAGGCTCGGGGCTCCAGGCGAAGGAGAAGAAGAAGAAGAAGAAGAAGAAGCGCCATATAAGCAGAACCTTGCGTCGCTCCGCGCGGGCTTCTTGGATCTGCGCTGGACCCCACCGGCGGCGCCTCCGGCGCCGCCCTTGACGCGCTCCGCGCGCCAGGGAGGGGGGTCCAGAGCAGATCCAAGAAATCCGCGCGGAGCGCCAAAAGTTGATGTTTATGGCGTTTGTTCTTTCTTCTATCCGGGGACTTGGCATCGCTCAGACGTGTGCATGTTTTCTCGGCGAGGACCTTCGAGGAGCCTTTGAGGGTCATCCTGCGAGAATGACACGCCCGAAGCCGGAACATACGCGGGGAATGGACGTCCGAGCGATGGCGAGGGGACGGGGGTCGATGGCGGACCTGAAGGCTCGGGGCTCAAGGGACGGGGTTCAACTCGGCGGCGAGCCCGGGGGAGAAGTGAGACGGGGCGGACCTTCTCAGAAGGCTCGGAAGTCCCCCGGCCTTCTGAGAAGTTCTTTCTAAGCCTTCCCAGAAAATGCAGCAAACTTCTCAGAAGGCGCGAGGGCTCCTGAGAAGTCCCGCCGACTTCTGAGAAGGCCTTCTCCTTCCCAATTCCCCCCTCACTCGCCGCCGATCAATGCAAACGGGGGTCAGCCAGGGCGGCGGATCTTGCAGCATCCTGCAAAGCCATGGCCGCACTGACCCGGGCTAGCGCGCGGGATCCTGCAGGATGTTGCAGGAATCTGCAAAGCCCGACTGAGCCAGGTTGGCATTGACCTGGGTCGGTTGATCCCCGGAAGGCCCTCGAGGAGGCGTCGGGCGAGGCGGCGGGCGACCCGACGATGGCCTGGCACTCGGGGCACACAGCGACAGATGTGAGGTAGGCGTGATTCTAGACGCCTCGCGTGACCCACCAGCCCATCCAGAAACGATGCCCAGACGAGTTGCCCCGATCAGGGATGCGGAGGAGCATGAAGTAGAACATGGAGCTGTGTAAGACGTCACAGCCCTAGGGGGGAGAACGGAGGAGGTCGGTCGGTCGGTGAATCACCATGTGATCCCCGTCAGAGCTGAGCTTGCACAACCCGTAGACGCGCCAACGGTGTTTTTGCTAACGGCGATGTAGGACAACCAATTGTAGGTAAGCATGGTACGTGGCCAGACCAATTGTAGGAACGCGTGGTTCGTGTTTTCCTACAACTCGCTGTGTCGTCTCGTTCGATACATTTGCAAGTTTGAAATACAGGAAACAGTGTTTCGTGGTTTCCTACCATTGATTTGTTTTGCGCGAGCCCGGCGTCACAAAAGTCGGATTCCCAGCATCGCCGTTCACCAGCATCGCCGTTAGCGCGGCCGTGGACAACGTCGGATCGGTGTGCGCAGTGGAGTCCTGTACCCCCCGCGTTGACAAACATTTGGAGAAGTCCCCCCCCCTGAGTCCCACGGGGGGGGAGAACGGAGGAGGCCGGTCGGTCGCTCACTCACCGTGTGATCCTGGTCAGAGTTGAGCTTGCACAACGTCGGGGCGGCGTGCGCAGTGGAGTCCCGTGCTCCCCGCGTTGGCAAACAATTGGAGAAGTTCCCCCCCCTGAGGCCCGCTTCTGAACTCAGAGGCCGGGTTCTGAATCCCAAAACCCCTTTTTTGGGATTCAGAAGCCATCGCCGGGAGCGCGGCTTTGGGCAAACGGCGGGTCGGCGTGCCCTGTGGAGCCCCCGTGCCCCCCGCGGTGGCTCACGCTCGGGAGGAGTCCCCCCCCCCCTGGAGGCCCCGGACGGGGGCGCCGGGGCCGCCGGGCGGAGAGAGGCAGGCACGCGCAGCCTCTCCGACGTCGGGCGCGTCCCTCTGCAGGAGGAGCAGCAGCAGCGAGTCAAAGAGGTAGTCGGGGGATGAGCTTCGGGGTGTGCCTGCTCATGCTCGGGGCATCGTTTGGCTCGTCTTTATGTTTCGTCCAGGAGTTCCCCCTGTGGGGGGACATGCCCGACCTGAAGCTTCCCTCGTGTCTTCACCCACCACCCACCAGGCCGCCCCAAACCCAACCCGAAAGCCTCCATGCGCCCTCCATTTCCAGAGTGTGGGGGGGGGGCTCCTCCTCCTCCTCCTCCTCCTCCTCCTCCTCCTCCTCCTCCTCCTCCTCCTCCTCCTCCTCCTCCTCCTCCTCCTCCCCCTCCTCCTCCTCCTCCTCCTCCTCCTCCTCCTCCTCCTCCTCCTCCTCCTCCTCCTCCGTCCTCCTCCTCCGTCCTCCTCCTCCTCCTCCTCCTCCTCCTCCTCCTCCTCCTCCTCCTCCTCCTCCTCCTCCTCCTCCTCCTCCTCCTCCTCCTCCTCCTCCTCCTCCTCCTCCTCGGGGCAGCCCATCGGGCGGCGCCCCCGCGGCAGACAGGCGGGCCGCGTGTCGCCCCCACGCCGCGCGTGCGCGGGGGAGCGGGCTGCCGCGCCGCGCGCCCGCGCTCTCTCGCGCTGCACTGAAGTCGGTCCTGTCCCTCTACAGGAGGAGTGCTCAAAAACAGTTTAGCAGTAGTCTGGGGACGATTGTCTGGTTATGCTTAGCTTTAGCTTAGCTTTAGCTTAGCTTTAGCTTAGCTTTAGCTTAGCTTTAGCTTAGCTTTAGCTTAGCTTTAGCTTAGCTTTAGCTTAGCTTTAGCTTAGCTTTAGCTTAGCTTTAGCTTAGCTTTAGCTTAGCTTTACTGTTACTACTAATGCTGCTTTCCTAGGGGCTCCAACTCCTAGGTAGGGTCGCACTGGGACTAGGTTTGGGCTATTTGGGGGCATGTTTTGAGTATCTTTGCTTCTTCTTCCAGAGACCGCCTGTGGGAGGACATGCCCGACCTGACTCTACCCTCCCGCCGGCACCCCTCGAAGACAGGCGGGGACGGCGGGAAGGAGGGAGAGGAGGCGGGGGCCACCCACGAGAGGGGAGAGAGAGAGTGAGAGAGAGAGTCGACGAAGAAGAACAGGGCATGAGCATCAACTTGAGGCACTCCGCGCGGACTTCTTGGATCCGTGCTGGGCCCCCTCCAGCGGCGCCTCCGGCGCCGCCCCTGGCGCGCGGAGCCAAGAAATCCGCGCGGAGCGCCAAGGTTATGCTGGGTTTTCTTCCAGAGATCCCACGGAGCCAGGAGAAACCGGAGGAGAGCAGGGGGAAGGGAGCACGACGACAGGGGCGGAGGGAGCTATCATTGCAGAGACGAGCGAGGGAGGGATGCCGGCCTGCACCTTTGGTGCTGCGCTAGTGCTGCTCTACGATGCACGAAAACATTCAAAAGTTTGAAAGAGGGCGTATGAACTCCGCCCTGACTCCCTCCTGCGACGCTTCCTCGGAGCATTGTAGTTGTCTGTAGGGGCCCACGTGTCTTCAAATTCTTCGTTCAGTTCTCTCTCCTACGCTCGTGCTGGGTCGAGGCCTGGCAGCTCTACGCACGCTCAACTCTTTATGCCCCTCAGCATTTTCTCGAACGAGTTCTGGATGCTTCGGAGTGCTGCCTAACACCATGCACATGCGAGTCAGGAGGGCATGCATGGGCTGCAACATCCTGTTGAGCTGGGCCCAAGCATTGATCTGGAACGTATGTCGTATCAGCTGAGGCTGTCCCTCCTGCTGATAGGGCGACGTCACGCGAAAGTATTTCAAGTATTCGCACGCTACTGCTAGAGGCTCGTGTTCGAGCCGCTGCACGAACTCTTCCAGAACATCCACACACGGTTTGGGCTCTGCCACTGCGTTCAGCTGGTTCGAGTTCGCCATCGCCTCGAGCACCGCTACTCCTACTGTACTCACGATGGGGCTCGTCGATTGTGGCCCGCCTTCCCCTCCACCTCCTTGCCGTACTGTTAAGTCGGGCGTGTTCCCTTACAGGGGGATTTTCGACGAAAAATAAAAAGTATTCAAAAAGTATTCCAAAATTGCCTAAAAATGCTAAACAAATAGTCCCCAGACTATGTTTGGACTATGCTTTGGCTATGTTTGGGGTATGTCTTATTTCTCGCCGAAAATCCCCCTTGTATGGGGGGACACGCCCGACATAGCTGCACTGCTGCCCCGCTGCTGCTGCTGCCGCAGCGAGCGCAGTGCCCTCGAGGGACAGAAGGCGGGTCGAGGGCAGCGCGCCCTCCGGCCCCCTCGGTTCCCCGTGCGCGGCTCAATGGATGCCTTCGGCACCTCCCGTGCCGCCTCGCCGTCGGGCTCGCCGTCCTGGCTCGTGGCAGCCCCTCTCCACCGCTCCTCGCCCGACCTTCGCCTCCTTGCCTCCGCCCTTTCCCGCCGACGTGTGAGCTCTTCCTGGAGCCTCGAGACTGGGCGTCCACCTCCATCCCCCTCCCACCGCTCCTCGCCTGACCTTCGCCTCCTCGCCTCCGCCTCCTTCCCCGCCGACGTGTGAGCTCTTCCCGGAGCCCCGAGACTGGGCGTCCACCTCCATCGCTGCCCGCAGCTGCTCTCCCGACATCTGGTGGGAGCGCCCAATCCGCCATGATCCCCCCCCCACTATCGGTAGTGTGAGGTACGCGTCTGCCTCAGTGCCGCGTGAGTCCGAATGTGCACCCGTAGAGCCGCAAGGCTCGGGAAGTCGTCGCCACACGCTGGACATGCATAGCACACAGGGTCCTCAATTCTGTGGGTGACGCGGTGTCTACCTGCACGGCATCGTTTCTTTGTGAGCAAGTTCCTTACATGTTGCCTGGCTACTTCAAGGGCATTGACTTGTGACAGTCAGTACTTGGCACAGAGCTCTGTGTCCATGTGTCCCCCCTTCAGTAAACCACATATGGGCGTGCCGACCTCGAAGAGGAGGAGGAGGAGGGAGGGGGAGGAGGAGGAGGAGGAGGAGGAGGAGGAGGAGGAGGAGGAGGAGGAGGAGAAGGAGGAGGAGGAAGAGGAGGAGGAGGAGGAAGGATAGGCGAATGAGGAGAAGGAGGATGAGGAGGAGGAGGAGGAGGAGGAGGAGGAGGAGAGCGAACGTAAAGGTCAGAGGCCTCTTGGATGCCTCCCGGCCCGGAGGCCTCTTGGACCGTCCCGGGTGCCTCAGGGGAGCTTCTCGGGGGCATTTGTGGGGCATGTCTTGGGAGCCTCTTGGGAACCTTTTGGGAGCCTCCTGGGGCCTCCTGGGCACCTCCTGGGGCAATCCTGGGAGCCTTGGGGGCCGTCTTGGGGCCAGCTGGGAGGCTACCGATCAAAGCAGGGGCTGCCCTGAATTAGTCCCCTCCTGGGAGGCCAAATTGTCCCCGAACTAACGTAACTGTGCCTTCTCGCTCAGGCCACAAAAGAACCTTTGACACCTCGCGGCCCCTCCCCTCCAGACCCACGGGGAGGGGGTATGGGGGAGGGGTGAAGACACCCTCCCCGCCTGCAAGCTGTCTCGCTCACTCCCAGCCGCCCTCCCAACACACAAATAGCACTCGAGCCTCAGCATGTTCAGCGGTCGTCTATAGATGGACAGCTATGAGGAACCAATACAGAGCCCATGTGCGCGACGCTGGGGCGAAGCGCGCCACGCGCTCCAGGTGCGCCAGGCACCCCTGGGGCCCAAGCGTGCGAGGCACGCCTCGCGCGCCAGATGCGCCACGTGCTCCATGTGCGCCATGTGTGCCGCATGCTCCAGCCGCGCCCAGGTGCACCACGTCAGGCAGCACGCGCAGAGGGTGCCGGGTGCGCCGGCGCACGTGACAGCACACATCGGGAAACATGTCGGCCCCCACCATTTTTGTCGAAAGCCAGTGCACAATCGCGGAGGGGGGGCCATCATGGTGTCTGGTGGGCCTGCTCACAGCAGGCAATATACCAGCACCCCGTCGGTCCGCATCAAGCACCAATCGCGGGGTGGCCGCGCACGATCCAGATTCAGCCGCGAAGTGAATGTTGTTTTCTAACAGGGATGATGGCCTTGCGTGAAGCAGGCAATGTGAGGGCACCCCCGACGTCCTGGTCAAAAAAACATACAAAGTGCTCGCGGGGGCCGCGAGCATGACCCAAGATTTTGCCCCAAAGTGTCTGCAGCCATTCTGGCTCAAACCAGGGAGGTAAGTGGCCGCCCGAAGAAATCTGCCGCACTTCACCCCGGGCGGGAGCGCGGCAACCGATCAGGCTCATGAACAGCGCCTGCGATGTCAGACCGCAAGGCGTACGCCAGACTGATGGAACCATGCTGGTCGTCAAGAATTGCTTCCTGGAGGTAGTGGACGACATGTCTGGGCTCAGGCGTAGCAGGAGCGAAGGTGACGTTCGGATCTCAGCCGTGGGATGCCCCGCGCGCGTCGATGGCCGCATCTCGCATGCCCGTGGTCACGAGCCGCTCTCGGCCTTGGTCTCGGTCGCCTCTGATGGCCGCCGCTCCGGGGTGGTGTTCAGCGACGGCGGCCAGTACAGGAACAGTGGATGTTCCGATTTGGGACCGGGCAGCTCTCATTCTGCGAGCCGCAGCCCTGAACGCGGGCAAGAGCGTGAGCTCGTTGGGCACCAGGATGCAGGACGCGTGGACGGCAAGGAGGAGAAACACGCCGCCAGCATATGCGTACAGTGCCGCGACCAAGCGTCGAAGGAGGGCTGTGCGAGCGGGCGTGGGTGCCAGTTCTGCCACCCGCCACACTCGGTCAAGAAGCGCAGGATGCGGCCCTGCAGGGCAGCGAGGATGCAGATCAAGCAGCACATCGCGGCGCTGGGCCGCACGCCCAAGGCTGACGCCAGCGCCGCACGGGGAAGGACCGACAGCGGCGGATTCGCGGTGGTGGGCGCCGCGATCGGGTGCTATCAGCAGTATGCTGCCGCAGTCCAGAGAGCGAAACAGCGGGGCCAGTCGCAGGGCGGCGTTCTTTCATCCCGCCCGTGGCCGTCGTGACGAACCTGTCAGAGCGCGTGGTTCGTCGTGGCATTGCTGGGCGCGGCTGCAGGGGGAGATGTCTGCTGACGCGAGGGGTGTATTTTGTCACCGGCACGTCGGCAGTTTTCTCACATGAGGCTGCGTTGGTTGGGGCGCAGGCTTTTCGAGTGCAGTACGCCTGAATAGATTCGCCCCCCTCTCCTCCTCCTCCTCCTCCTCCTCCTCCTCCTCCTCCTCCTCCTCCTCCTCCTCCTCCTCCTCCTCCTCCTCCACCTCTCCTCCTCCTCCTCCCCTCCATCCTCCTCCACCTCCTCCTCCTCCCCCTCCTCCTCCTCCTCCTCCTCCTCCTCCTCCTCCTCCTCCTCCTCCTCCTCCTCCTCCTCCTCCTCCTCCTCCTCCTCCTCCTCCCGCGCCTCCTCCTCCTGCACCCGCGCCTCCTGCATGCCTATGCCTCGTCAAGCGTTTTCAAGTGTTACCGCCCCGTTGAGTGGGGCGCGGCTCATCTGGGCGTCCGATCGGACATATGTGCCATGCTTGGCCACGATTGTTCTTAGTGTGGACGCCTGGTACCAATCCGTATTTTTGGACCCACGCTGGACGTGCCTGATTGTATAGTCGGGCACGTCCAGCGTGGGTCCAAAAATCCTCCGATCTTCCATCGAAGGATTTTTTGGGCATCCTTCGATCGACGTCCACGTCCAACGTCTACGTCCAACGTATTTTTGGGCACCCTTCGATTTTTTTTTTCTGCATGGTCCTTCCCCATGTGGCCTGCCGCCCCCCCCCTGGTTGGCGAGCGCGCACTGGCCGTCAGGGCCGTCGGACGTGCCGGGCTGGCTCCCCTCCAGTCTGACCCACTCCTCCCCCCCCTCCTCCCCCTCCTCCTCCTCCTCCTCCTCCTCCTCGTTCTCCCTCCTCCTGCTCCTCCTCCTCCACCTCCTCCTCCTCCCCCTCCCTCCTCCTCCTCCTCCTCCTCCTCCTCCTCCTCCTCCTCCTCCTCCTCCTCCTCCTCCTCCTCCTACTCCTCCTCCTTGCTGCAAGCATTTAGTTTCGTGAGTCGGAAACAAGTGAAACAACAAGTGAATCGTTCGAGTTTCTATGTTTCCTCGTGCTTGTATGTTTCGAGCCATGCCGGCGCTTGGTTTTAATATCCATCGACTCTGCCACTTCAGCTGGGTCGACGAGTATGCGCCTCGTTGTGCAGTGCCTTGCGCACTCAGGTGCCAACACGTCTGCCGCGTGTGAGAAGTCTTGCACTGTTACTGGCATAATTTCTTGTATAGTGATTATGTGTGGGGACCTTGAGGGGGCACTAGCGCACCAGACGCTACGTTGGCCCAGTTCAGGCTCAAGCTTGCGGATGTATGGTCTCCCGCTGCGACTGCATTTGGAACTCACCTGCTGCGCTTCATGAGAAAAGCAGATTTTGCCACAAGGTGTGCTTCGCACTGGTTTTTGACAGGGATGCGGCGAGGGAGAGGTCGCACTGGTCCTGGTCGGCTGCCGGTCGCCTGGGCGATGGGGTGTTTATTAATCGGGAACACTGATGAACATTTCCATGGAGGTGAAGAAGGGGGTTGGAAGAGGAAACGTCCTAAACCACTCACGCCCTGAAGGGCTGGTGGGATGTCTCGGAGGTCTGCGCGGGCTTCTCAGATCGGCGCTGCCCCCCCCCTCCCTAGCGCCTCTGGCGCCGACCCTTGCGCATTCCGCCCGCCCGGGAGGGGGGCCCAGCGCCGATGCAAGACACTCGCGCGGAGCTCCCATCGGACGGGGCTCGGACGAGGATAAATTGTTCCAGGGCGTTCCAGAACGCTCTCACAGCGTTCCGGAACGCTCTGAGGAGGCCGCGGCGCCCGAGAGACCCTCCAGAGCCGCCGGAATTCAGAGATTCTATATATATATATATATACACCCGAATTTATCCTCGTCCTGGATTCGTCTTATCCCAGAAATCATGCTCATGCGGTGTGTTGTTCCTCCAGGTACGCGGACGGCGAGCCCCACTGCGGCGGCCCGCCCGCCCTGAGGCTCCAGGAGCTGGAGCGCGAGCGGCTGCGGCACTGGCGGGCCGCGGAGGCGCTGCAGGAGCAGCTGGGCCGGTGCCAGCAGGAGCTGGGCCAGAGCCGGCGGCGCGCCGAGGAGCTCGGCTACACCTAAGAGCAGCCGTTCTCGCTGGAGTGACCTCTGGTGCGGGCCTAACGGGGTCCCCCGATCGCCGAGCGCGAAGCGGCAGCAGCGGCTTGCGCGCCCGAGTTGGGCCACCCCGTGTCCCCTTGTTGAATCGCGCACCAAAGGTCAGTCTCGCCCAGGGTCACTCTTGCGTGTAGCCGAGGAGCTGGCGGGCGTGGCGGCGGACCTGGAGTCCCAGGCTCACCGCCAACCAAACCACCCCAACCCAACCCAAAGGCCCCGATTTGCCCTCCATGTCCAGTGGCGGGGGGTCGGGAAACATTGAAACAACACATCTGAAGCCCATACCCCCCAACCCGAAATTCGGGTCTTCGGGGTGGGTTGGAGTGTCTTGGTAGGTAGCCACAGGTGCAGGCCGAGCGCGAGGCGCGGGTGGTGGCCGGCGCGGCCGCCGCCGCCGAGCGGGACGCCGAGGCGCTGGCGGACCGAGCGGCCAGACAGCGCGAGGCCGATGACCTTCGGGCGGCGAACGCCGCCGAGGTCGCAGCTGCGCAGGCCGGTGCGGCGCGGGTGCGCGTGCAGCTGGCTGCGGCAGAGGACGCCGCCGCCGCCAGCGGCGCTGAGGCCGCTGAGGTGTGCCAGATGGCCCGGGAAACCAGCGCACAGCTCGCGGTCTGCAAGGGCGAGTGCCTCGCCTGGCAAGCTAGCGCGCGCCGGCACGAGGCCCGCGCCGAGCACGCGGCGGAGCTGCAGCTGCAGTTGCGGTCCTTGCAGGCAGAGAGGGCAGCCCGCGACGAGGAGGCGCGGGACCTGCGCGTGCAGCTGCAGTCTTTGCAGATGGTGGCCGCAGCCGTCAGGGTGCCGGACGGCAGCACCACTGAGACTGGTCCTGGGGGGGGCGCCGGCATTGCTTCCGACGTCACATCTTGGGGGCCGTTCGCCGAGGCGCTGGCAGACCGTGCGGCCATGCAGCGCGAGGCCGATGCCTTCTTCGAGGCGAACCGCGCCGAGGTCGCAGCTGCACAGGCCGATGCGGCGCGGGTCCGCGAGCAGTTGGCTGCGGCTGAGGACGCCGCCGCCGCCAGCGCTGCTGAGGCCTCCGAGATCTGCCAGATGGCCCAGGAGGCCAGCGCACAGCAGCGCCGTCAGCTCGCGGCATGCGAGGACGAGTGCCACGCCTGGCAAGCCAGCGCGCGCCTGCACCACGCCCGCGCCGAGCAGACGACGGAGCTGCAAGTGCAGCTGCGGTCCCTGCAGGCGGAGAGGGCAGCCCACGACGAGGAGGCGCGGGACCTGCGTTTGCAGCTACAGTCTTTGCAGATGGAGGCCGCAGCCGCCTGTGCGCTGGACGGCGGCACCGCCGAGCCCGGTCCACCTTGCGAGGGCGCCTCGTGGAGTGCCGTGGGCGTACGGGGTCGCGCCGGCTCGGTTGGCAGCGCGCGGCAGCGCGTGCTGAGCCCCGACGAGCTCCTCGCCTCTCCAGGCGCGCCCCTCTACAGGCGGCCGCCAGGCAGCGCCTCAAAGGCGGAGTGGCCTGAGCGGGACGCAGAGGCGCTGACAGACCGTGCGGCCATGCAGCGCGAGGCCGATGCCCTCTTCGAGGCGAACAGCGCCGAGGTCGCAGCTGCACAGGCCGATGCGGCGCGGTTCCGCGAGCAGTTGGCTGCGGCTGAGGACGCCGCCGCCGCCAGCGTTGCTGAGGCCTCCGAGATCTGCCAGATGGCCCAGGAGGCCAGCGCACAGCAGCGCCGTCAGCTCGCGGCATGCGAGGACGAGTGCCACGCCTGGCAAGCCAGCGCGCGCCTGCACCAGGCCCGCGCCGAGCAGACGATGGAGCTGCACATGCAGCTGCGGTCTCTGGAGCGGGTCCAGGCGGAGGCGCGGATGCGGCGGCTGCCCGCGGGGGTGCGCCTGGCGCGGTCTTGGGCGCGGCGCGAGGAGCGCATGATCCTCGCGATGTGGCACGTCGTTAGCAAGCACCGCCGGTGTGTGCAGTCGGTGGCCCTCCGCCAAGGCCACTCTCTGCGGCTCGGCATTGTGGCCCTCCGTGTGCTCTGGGCGTGGGCCCGCTCGGTGCGCCGCCCACGCATAGTGCGCACGAGCCGGTGGGGCATCCGCGAGCACTGGCGCGCCACCCGCCAGCTCATCGACGCCCTCCGGCGCCTCCTCGCGGCCTGGCGCGCGGCCTCCGCCGCCGCGCGCCAGCTGGGGCGGCTGCGATGGGTGGCCCCCGCCGACCTCGCGGAGGGCCACCGCCGAGCGCTGGTCCCCGAGCCCGTGCCGCCGTGGCCGCCGCCGGTCATCCGCGCCGTGCCGCTGGGCGCCGCGCCGCCGCCCGCCGCGCAGGGCGCGCAGGCCTGCGGGCGGCCGCCGGTGCTGCGCGCCGTGCCCGCGGGCGCCGAGGCGCCCTCGGGCAGGCAGGGGGGAGGCGAGGCCTGCGGGTGGCCGCCCTCGGGCAGGCAGGGGCCGCCGGGCGGGCCTGGCGACCAGGTGGGGCCTCGGTCGCGGTCGTCCTAGGGCGCGGTGGGCGGCGGCGGAAAGAGGCTCCGCAGCTGCAGCGTCGTCGTCGCCCTCGGCGCCACGCGTCGGCCCTCGGCGGCCCCTTCGAGGAGGAGGGGCGCGAGGAGGAGGAGGAGGAGGAGGAGGAGGAGGAGGAGGAGGAGGAGGAGGAGGAGGAGGAGGAGGAGGAGGAGGAGGAGGAGGAGGAGGAGGGAGGCGACGACGAGATTTGAGGAGACGTGGTCGGGGGCTGGAGGAGGAGGAGGAGGAGGAGGAGGAGGAGGAGGAGGAGGAGGAAGAGGAGAGGACTTGTAGCACGGCCGGCACGACTAAGCGCTGGCCCGATGGATAGAATCGCTGGTCGGATGAACGCTTCAAAAGCCAGGCCAGGTTCGCAAGTAAGCTTCGACCGCAGCCAGGGCTGCGGCCTGGGTCGTAGCTGGCCCCATGGCAGTCGAGCAAAGCCACAAGATATTCCCCCATTCACTTGAAGATTATGTGTGCCCCAGACATGCTCGGCATTGCTGGCGAAGCTTATGGAGGTTCTTTGAACCTGATGTCCGTGATTCCCTGCCGCTCGTGCCATGGCTCGCTTTAGCAATGCCGTCCGAACATCCGAGACGCCCCCGCAAATTCCTCGGTGTGTTGAAGATTTGGAGGTACAAGAGTGCCTGGGGATATTGTGGTTTCACGCTTCGCTGCAGGGAGTAACTACCCGCAAACAGGCAGGCATCAACGAACGGCGCGCTTTTTACGAGAGGCAGTCGATGGTCGGCATGCCCAAACATCGGTTGCAAGCTGGCTAGCCCGTAAAGCATGCTGCAGCTCAAAACCTCGGCGCCCATCAATTTAACCACAGATTCGCTGGCCCCGGTATGCGAACAGAGAATATTTCTGCCAGCCGTCCAACCCAGACGCCAAGACCATTTCACCGAAGGCAACATTAATTGTGATGATGGCCCGGCTTGCAAGACGTGCGGAAATATTCTGCGAAGTGCAGACATCCTAGTGATTGTTGTGTCCTAGGCTGACCTGCAACCATGAGAGCAATAATGCATGTATGTTTCTTGTTATTAGTTTTCGTTGTCGAGGCAGCATGTGTCCTGGAAGACATGAGCATGAGTTTCATTGCCTTGTCCCCTCCACCGTGTCACCGACAACGAACGAGCCTCCCAAGGCCAGCAGAGGCGCCCCTCACAGGCACCAGGAGCGCCGCGAGTGTGGCGGTGCTTGCGAAAGGCGAGCGTCTGGGAGCGTTGGTCTATCCCGCGTCTTGCTCTGGCCTGCACCAGAGCATGGCTGGCACAATCGGGATGTAGTGGTTCAAGTTGCTTGACTCGAGCAGCTTCAGGAATCTTCCTGAACACATCTAGGGTATCCCCCAGGTCTGGCTGAGGGCTCCAGACGCACCTTGGCTCTCGAATCAGAAAAAGCCCACAGGGTGACACGGGGTGTTGTTGGCAGGTTCAAGACCAGGCATTGGTGGATTATTCTTGATATATTAATGCAGATACCCATGTGCCTCCGAGTGCTCACATCCAATCATTGAGGCCGCTTAAACTGGCGCTCGAAAAACCCGACCGCGCTCTGTGCGAATTCCGTTTTGCGTTGACGGCGACGTTCGACAGTTTTGCAAGGTGGTCGTTCAGGGAGACCGCGGTTGGAGGCAGGGTGGCCCGAGCAAGCCCCCAGAGCAAAAAGAAAGCCGTAAGAAAGCCTGAAACATTTATGTAAGGCCCCCAGAGGCTCTCCAAGGAGGAGCATCCGCAAAAAGAGCTGAGGAGTATGGGGAGAATTCGCAGAGCAGGGCGAGAATGATGAAAAAGAAGCATGGAGCAAGGATGTCGAATAACATTATTATAACGGCGATGCCAGACAAGGCAACAAGGAGTTATCGCTAAATTGTCTGTTTGACCTTCCTGCCATTCCGCCTGCATACCAATATTCAAGGACCAAGGTGCATGGCGCGAAGCGTCAATGCAGTCTTGCATGCTTACATATATATACACACATACATAATCGTATTCATATATTTAAATAGGGCCTGGGACCCTGGAAAAAGCGCCCCCACCACCCCACCTAACGAATTTGGCCCACCCCGGGCCTCTCGGGCAACCCTCAAGACGACCCGGGAGAACCCCACGAGAGCCCTAAGACGGGCCCAACGGGCTCAGTCGTTCTGGCGCGCTCCCGAAACGACCCCAGAGAGCCCCAAGACGGTCCACGGCGACCCCAAAGAAGCCGTCATACCCTTCAAGATCGCTCGAAAACATCCCAAGAGGCCTCCAAGAGCTCTCCCAAGAAGGCCCTGAGAGGCAAAATTCATTGATTTTCGATTGGTTTTTTGTGACTTGGAAGGTTCTCCTCTTTTCGGCTTCCCGACGCTCCAAGACGGCGATCTTCTGAGCAGCCGGAGCCGCCTGAGAGGCTCGAAATTCGCCCCACGACCATCTGAAATGGCTTCCAGGCAGTCAAAGAGAGCACCAAGACGGCACAAGGTTCCAAAGACACCCTCCGAAGCATCCCAAATCGTGACCCGGTCGTTCAGGGAGACCGCGGTTGGAGGCAGGGTGGCCCCAACAAGCCCCCAGAGGCCCCCAGAAGACGCCCAGGAGGCTTCCAGAAGGCCTTAAGAAAGCCTGAAACATTTTTGTGAGCCCCCCAGAGGCTCTCCAAGGAGGCGCCTCCGCAAAAAGAGCTGAGGAGTATGGGGAGAATGCGCATGGTATGGCGAAAATGAGGAAATAGAGGCATGAAGGAAGGATACCGAATAACATGATTATAACGACAATGCCAGAAAAAGGCAACAAGGAGTTATCGCTAAATTGTCGGCTTGACTTTCCGGCCATTCCGCCGGCATACATATATTCAAGGACAAATGTGCATGGCGCGAAGGCGCGAAGCGCAAGTGCATTCTTGTATGTATGTGTGTACATACAGATATGCATGTATATATATATATATATATGTATATATGCTCGCCCCCCCCCCCTGTGATCATACATTTCGCCTTCTTTCTCATCCTCCTCGTCGTCGTCCTCCTCATCATCATCCTCATCGTCGTCGTCGTCGTCCTCCTCCTCCTCCTCATCCTCCCCCTTTTCCTCCCCTCCTCCTCCTCCTCCTCCTCTTCCTCCTCCTCCTGGTCATCATCATCATCATCCTCATCCTCCTCCTCCTTCTCCTCATCTTCCCCCTCTCCCTCCCCACCCTCTCCTTTCAACCTGTCTCCTCCCCACATGTTCATACACAAACCAAGTCTTCGACACTGCAAAGCACTTCCACGGCGCTACTCTGGAGGGGCATCCAAAAAAGGATGCCCCTCTGTGGCGGACGCGGGCCCAGGAGGGAACCCAAAAAACGGGTTCCCATCACTGTGCCCGAACACAAGGCCACATGGTCGGACGCCTGTTACGCAAGGACACCAGCAACGGCTCAGCATCAGTGATGATACCACACAACAAACCAAAACTTCGACACTGCAAAGCGCTTCCACGGCGCTACTCTGGAGGGCACCCGAAAAACGGATGCCCCTCCGTGGCGGACGCGGACCCAGGAGGGAACCCAAAAAACGGGTTCCCATCACTGTGCTCGAACACAAGGCCACATGGCCGCACGCTTGTTACGCAACGACACCAGCAACGCCTCAGCATCAGTGATGACACCACACCACAAACCAAGTCTTCGACACTGCAAAGCGCTTCCACGGCGCTACTTTGGAGGGGCATCCAAAAACGGATGCCCCTCTGTGGCGGACGCGTCGTCGCCACGCAGCTGAGCGCGGGCAGCAAGCGGCCAGCGCTGTCCAGTTATTAGAACCGCCCGACTTGAGAATTCGCACCGCCTCCTCGCTAGCAAATGTGCTTCCCATATGACATTCTACATGTTCCAGCTTTGTCGCAAGCAACACATGGAGATCTGTCACGTTTCCAGCTTTTCCAGCTACCCCCAGAGGTATCCTTAGCGAAAACCTTGTGTTTTCCAGCTTTTCCAGCTTTTCCCAGAGACTACCCTGGTGAAAAACCTCGTGTTTTCCAACTTTTCCAGCTTTTCCATCTTTTCCCAGAGATTACCCGGGTGAAAAACCTTATGTTTTCCAGCTTTTCCAGTTTTTCCCAGAGACTACCCTGGTGAAGAACCTTGTGTTTTCCAGCTTTTCCAGCTTTCCCCAGAGACTACACTGGTGAACAACTTTGTGTTTTCCAATTTTTCCAGCTTTTCCCAGAGACTACCCTGGTGAAAAACCTTGTGTTTTCCAGCTTTTTCAAGCTTTTCCCAGAGACTACCCTGGTGAAAAACATTCATCGGGGTAGTCTCTGGGAAAAGCTGGAAAAGCTGGAAAAGCTGGAAAACACAAGGTTTTTCACCAGGGTTGTCTTTGGGAAAAGCTGGAAAAGCTGGAAAACACAAGGCTTTTCACCAGGGCAATCTCTGGGAAAAGCTGGAAAAGTTGGAAAAGCTGGAAAACACAAGGTTTTTCACTAGGGTAGTCTCTGGGAAAAGCTGGAGAAGTTGGAAAAGCTGGAAAACACAAGGTTTTTCACCAGGGTAGTCTCTGGGAAAAGTTGGAAAAGCTGGAAAAGCTGGAAAACACAAGGTTTTTCACGAGGGTAATCTTTCGGAAAAGCTGGAAAAAGCTCAAACACAATCACAGAGAGCGTGAAAGACAAACGGTCGAAGACAGCAGCAGACAATCACAGAGAGCGCGAGAGACAAACGCAAAGAGAGAACAACAAAACGAGAGAGAGGGATAGAGCGAGAGAGAAGGAGAGAGGGAGAGAGCGAACACGGAAGACGGATATGTATGATCATAGGGGGGGCGACCATATATATGTATAGACACCTATATAAATGTATATATATATATATACACACGTGAGGCCAGCGCCTTCTAAGAAGCAGCCTCCTGAGAAGCCTTCCCCCATCCCCCAGTGCCCCCTGTCTGGGGAAACGTGCGGTTCTAGTAGGCCAGAGCTCGGGTTTGTTGGCGCGTTCTGACGAGCGCGCCCTGGAATTTGTCGATATGGTTGTCGTGGGTTTGCAGCGAGAGCTCGCTCGCGTCAAATTTCAGACCAGGCCTCGTCATTTTCTTGATGGCCCCGTCAGTCCAACCAGGGTCCCGCGAACCCGAGTCTTACAATCAAGCTACATAGAAAGATAGGGAACCTTTCCAATGGTACCCTTGCATCCTGGCCTCCTCGGTCCATCCTTGACCGCTTTTGCTGGTCGCGCCCCGCCCGCGAAGTGTCGACACGGTCTTCCAAGGCCCTTGCACCCTTATCCTTTATCGTGAGTCCTCGTGATGCCTTGTCGACTGTGCGCCTCGCCGGTGGAAGGAGGTTCTTCTGTCCCAGGCCCGATCGCACCGCTGCCGCAGCATGGCTGCGCAGTGCAGTGTCTCCTGGCAGCCAGCGAGGGCCCCGAGGGCTGGCCCCGAAGGGAGTCCAGAAGCGTAAGGGCTGGGCTCGATCCGCCCCCCCCTGGGCAGGAGGACCTGCTCAGCATGTGGTCCCCGATGATGCCAGGCGCACCCAGCTGGTCGTCGTCGTCGTCGTCGTCGTTTTCGTCCCTCGGCTTACCCCGCCCCGATCCTTCCGCCCTCCCCATTGCCTCCCCGTCCCCGCCTCCCCTCACGGAGGGCAGTTCGCTGGGAAAGGGCTCGGACGGAGAATTCTCCAGAGACGGGGTTCGGTCGGGGAAGGAGGAGGATGCCGCTGCCATCGCTGTGCCGCTGCCGTCGCTGCAGTTATTTGTCGTGGCTATCTTCGCCATCATCCCAGTGGGGCTTCGGCCGCGTGCTCTAAAGCCGTGAAGCAACGAAGAGGAGGCCTTTGTCTGTTGGTACGGCCGCCGCAGCTTGCTGCCTCTTCGTGTGCGTCACTTCTCCGTATCGCGGCTGCTGCAGCAGCAGTTGCTGTTGTGGCGGTTGTTGCCTGCTTCGCGGCATCGCCCACTGCACCCAGACACAGCAGGCGCAGCTTGACGCACTCGCAGAGCAGTGCGCAGACGAGGACGACGATCGCATCTCAGTCGGAGCCGGCTCTGCGCGTGTCGGGTGATGTTGACCTGCACACGCAGCAGGAGACAGGCGTGCAACCTCTACCCCCTAACAAACGGGCAAGCGTGCGCACGAGTTTGCGGATGACGCGCGCCACAAGGAGGTGGAGGAAGAGGAGGAGGAGCAGGAGGAGCAGGAGGAGGACAGGGAGGTAAGAGCGGCAGCAGCAGCAGCAGAAGGCTGGAGGCGAGGGGGCTCGGTGGAGGGGCGGCTCGGACACAGAGAGGCACCTGCAGTCTGGGCACCGAGACGTGGAGCGGATCCTGCTCCTGAGGGGCTCGCTGTTCCTCGGGTCCCTGCGTGGCTGCTCCTCCGGCGCCCCCCGTGCACCCAGGGGCGCGTGGAGCCAGGCATCGGCGTCGCTCCCTCTCTGCCGTCCAGCGTGCCCTGTGGTAGGAGCCCGACTGCACACCAGGCCCACGCCTGGGCAGGGCCACCGGGGCCCCAGGAAGGCGTCGCAGATTGAGGCGGAGGAGGACGAGGAAGAAGAGGAGCGACGACGATCCTTCTCCGCCTTCCGGGAAGCTTTCGAAGCCTCCCCCGAAGGCACAACTGCTCAGAAGGCGCGAGGGCTTCCGAGAAGGCCCGCCGCCTTCTGAGAAGGCCTTCTCCCTCTCATCTCTCCCCCTCGCCCGCCGCCAAGTCAAGACGCTGAGATAGAGACCGCCTTGGGTTCAGGAGGGGCTGCGGTTCTCGGGCCGCTCCCGACGTCTGGGTCGGGGAATCTCTTCGTGGCCGAGGCTGGCCGGGGCCAGAAAAGCCAACATTCGCTCCCCAGATTTGCAGGGGAACAAAAAGTTACATAAACATAAAAACTCAGAGGTTCGCGCGGATTTCTCGGATCGGCGCTGGGGCCCCCCGGCGGCGCCTCTGGCGCCGCCCGTGGCGCGCTCCGCGCGCCAGGGAGGGGGGTCCAGCGCCGATCCGAGAAATCCGCACGGACCTCCGAAGTTTTTATGTTTATGTCACTTTTTGTGACCCTAATTTGGCCCCCCCCTATGGCAGCGCGAGATCTGTATGCGCAGACACTCTCCATCTCCTTGCACGCCGGTTTGCCAGCATGGTCCCTTCTCGCCCCGGGGTCCCGTCCCTCCCTTCCTGCTCACGTCCCTCGTGCGATAGAGATCTGGGCAGTCTTTTCAGCAGCCCTCTGGGCTTCGACCTGTTTTCTGTGCAATCTCAAAAAAAACGTAGGATAGGTTGGTGCGACGCTGGCGCGCAGGCGACGCCAGCGAAGGCGTTCCAGGTTGAATTCTGCGGCGCGGAAGCACCGTTGGACGCGGCAACGCCGCTGGACCTGGTGGTGTCCAACCCTGAACAATCCGGGGCCGCGATCGGTTCAAGTTTGACCGATCGACGCGGTGTCAAAAATCTTGTGCGCGCGCCACCGCTGCGCGAACCCACCGTGCCCTCCCTCTCCGCACCGGGGGGGCCCAGAGCGGCGCGGAGCTCGGGCGGGCAGCGCCCGCGCGCCTCCCCCCGCGGCGGCCGAGGCGAGACCCTGTCCGCGCACGGTTCCGCCGGCACGGGCCAGTGGTCCTGAGGCGGGGGCGCTGCCGCTCGAGCGGCCGTCCGCGCGGGCCTTCTGCGGCGCGCCGCGCCGCGGCCGCCCGCGCGGCCGCCCCGTGGCCATGCGCCGCTGCCGCGGGCTCGGGCGTTGCGCAGTTCGGGGGGGGCGATGAATGGGGGCGGTGGTCGGAGGAGGAAAAGGTACCCACACTGCTATCTTCGCCCCGTTTTTCCCTGTTTGGCCTCCCCTCGGAGGCCCTCGTCGACACCGTTCGAGTCGCCTCGAAACCCTGGCCAGAACGCGCCCAGGGAGAGGTCCGGGGAGCAGCGGTATCGGTACTTCTTGGCTCCCCCTGGTGAATAGATATAGAGGTGCACCTTTTCCGCACCTCGGGGGCCCGGCAGGGGCTCCCTCGGGCCCCAAAAACGAAGCACAACGGGTGCACGTTTTTTTTCTTTCGCCCCCCCGTCTATGGCCCCCCTCCCCGTCGAGCAGCGCCCACGCGGGGCTCCCCACGAGGCACCCCAGAGGTGGACAGGCCTCGCGCCAGTTGCGCGGTCCGCGCTCCGCGGCCGGCTTTTGTGACGAACGCACCCTCTTGTTGAATTCGGTGCGCCGCGGTACCTTCCCTGGCGCAGAAACAGCCCCTTCTCATCCATTCTCGGCGCCGGCAGGGACGACGACGACGACGACGACGACGACGACGACAACAATGACCACCGCCCCAGAGCACCACAGTCATTCGTTGTTCAGTTGTGTTCGAGCTTCAATCGACTGCTAAGCAAGACTGCTTTGAACTAGCATCTCATACGCATCTACGCCAAAGGGTTCTTAAGTGTTCTCAAATGGTACAACATGTACACATATGCTTTGAAACGTTTGAACAGCGATGTGACGTCCACTACGCCCAAAGAGCAACGGTGGAATTCATTTCGGGCCGGGGCGGGGAATCTACGTTGCGATGATGCGCTCTTGCGTCGCAGCGGTTGCGAACTGCATGATGCGCGTCGGTGAAAGTATGATTACATTTGTTTTCGATTGTGGGTGGCGCAGTTTGCTTGACTGCTCATCGTTTTTGGCATGCGTGTCAAAGCCACGGCGGACACCGAAATCCAGATTCATCAGTTGTCTTTTGCGCCCGAGAGCTTGTTTTAGGATGTTGCGGGCCGCTCGCCCCCAATACCTCGAAGTTGATGGCGAGATGTTGTTGGCCGAACAGGCGTTCTTCAGCTCCGTGATCCGGGCCTCGTGTGGTCAGGGTCTGATTGCGCTCAATCGGGGGAGAACCAATGCGTCGACAAGCCTGGTGAAGTACACGCAGGTGCTGGCTCCGCTACTCCGCTCTGCCCCTTTTGGATTTCCGACGCCAGGTAGTCTTCGGGGTGTATCCGTCGCCCCTGATGTTCGCCACGGGGTTTTCGACACGAGTGAGACAGGCCGCTAGGCAACGGCCAACAACGCCGCCGCTATCTTCATGAGGACGCGCATGACGTCTACAACCTTGACAAGGTTGACCCGGCACCTGATTTGAAGGACCTCACGGACCTGATCAACCCGAAGCCTCCAGGGGAAAAAGGCAGTGCCGAGCAAGCGCAGACAGCAACATCACGACCCACAACACCGACGCCTGCAACCGTGCAAATTTTCGCAACCTTCGATTCGGAGCCAGAGGACGAGGAACCGATTTCGGAGTCGGGCGCGGACTCGGTCAAATTCGCCCCAATTTCGTGCCAACGCCTTCTTTGCGTTGAAACTCTCAAAGCCCCTTGCGCCAAGAAAGGCGAGCACAAGAAAAGTACAGTGGGAGGAGATGTTCACGAGAGTGGCCTCGTTCAAGAGCGTCGCCGCATCTCGGGAAGGCGTCGCTGCGCGATGGCCGCGGCGACAACTGTTGCGCCATTCGCTGCAATCGCCGCGGGGAGACTTCGGCCTCAGCGCCAGCAGTCCCAGTCGATGGGGGCCCAACGGCCGAGGGTGCCAAACCGAAGAGGAAAATGCCTCAGAGAGCCCCGCAGGAGGTGTTCCCACTCCTCCTCCCTCCGCCTCCTCCTCATCCTTCTCCTCCCCCTCCCCCTCCTCCTCAGAGGACCGCCCCCCCAATCGAGGTGGAGCATCGCGCGAAGGGCCAGAAGGAGTCACGCATTCTTCAGAGCATATCAAAGCGTGGGCTCGCGGTCTCGGCGGAGGAGAAAACAGCGCCAGCGATTTTGCCATCGCGAGCACCATCGCTGGGAATATTAAGGCATCAGAAGCCACTGCCATCGCGGAGGCGAGACAGCCTGCTCTTGACATGTCGAAGCCGAGTAGAAACATAAGCGTTCAATGTTATGTGAGGCGCCAGCGGGGCTGGGGCGTCAGTCAGCGCCCAGAGACGGATGTGGCATAGCAGTGCTTCAGAAGCAAAGTTACGAAACATGATCACCGACATCACCCTCGCCATCGCAAGCTCGCGGGTGGCATCGCCATTGTAAGCGTTGTCGCCACCGCCACCGCTGCAGTCGTCAGCATCGCCATCAAGGCCGCCATCGCCGACGCCCATCGGCAGCGTCTTCATCGAGAGCTGCCTCGAAGAACTGCGCAGAAAGGGTTTGTCAAATACCCCCCCCTCCCCTTGAAGCGCATGTGCCTTATTCTGCAGCTACACAGCGCCGGTTGTGTTCGCGCGCCCTGGCTTGACCAGGCCCCCGCGGCCTTCGAACCGAACTCCTTCTTGCCACCTCCTATCATGATCGAGGTCTGTCTTCGTTCCGTGGCCGCGCGCGCCCAAACCTGTCGGGGCTCGCGCCGCAGCGACGCTGACCGTCGGCTTCGCCGCCAGACGCCCCCCCCCCAGGCCCAGGCCGCCCGATGGCGAATAACATCGCGGGCGCGCACGGCGGCGCCATTCGCCCGAAGGAGGAGGCCCCGCCCCCCGCGCCCGCGGCAAGCAAGCAAACTCCGCCGACGAAGGCCCCCAGTCTCGCGACGGCGGCCAAATCGAAAGCTCAGAAGGCTGAAGCGACGACCGAGCCCGTGGAACTACGGGCCGCAATTGACGCAACGGCAACCTGCTCCTCAGCGGATCAACAGGGAGTGATGGAGGAGCCCCCCCAGCTCACGCGCTCGGCCTTTGCGGGCCACAACGCGAGCCTTCGGGGCGCGGGCACGCGCCGCTTTCGCGGGGCAAGAGTCGGCACGGCAAGCCCCACTACAAGTTGAATGTGCGCGGCCAGGGGGCGCAGGATAGGTGGGGTGCGGTTGGAGCTCTCGAGGCGACGAACCCACTTGAGTTCGACGCCGTCGTCGGCAGGATAATCGGCGAGGGGTTTCGAGGAGACGCGCTCGCGCATGCGCCGCACCGCAACCAGCGACAAGAGCCCCGCTGAGAAGAAGGCCGAGGACAAGGAGGGGCGCGATGTCTTGATGGCCCAGCTCAAGGCTTAGACGATCGAGTCGAGGCCTCGTGAGAACCTGCCCGCCCATTCAGGGGCCTCTTGGCCACGGAACTTGCAAGTTCGCCGAGTGCACGGGGCGGGCGCGACAAGCGAGCTCGCCGAGGACAGCGACGCCGTCGACTCCCGCGCTCCCCGGCATTGTGTCGCGGAGGCCGCATGCGCCGTCGGTGCGCGGTTCATTGCGCGGCAGTTTGCGCTGGCCTGCCTCGCGTTGAGTGGGCCCCCGGCGCTGATGGACCGCATTCTCTCCATGTAGGGCGGGGGCGACTTGGCGAAGACGCACCGGCCCCCCGAGAAGGATGGGGGCACCATCGCGCCCGCTCGCAAGGCCCATTCGGCGCTGGACAAGCAGAAGCGCGAGCCCCAGGCCCTCATCAGTCGCAGCTCGGGCCACATCAACGCCAAAGGCTTCATTTTCGAGAAGGACCGCGGAGATTTCATTGCGATGGGCGATTTCGAGGACAAGGCGTTGATGAGCGCGGAGGCCAAGCGCTTCCAGGGAGAGGCCCTGCTCGACGCCGAGCCTGCGGAAGCTGCGAAGGCGACTGAAGCCACCAAGAACTACGTGAAGACCGCCCTGAAGATTGCCGCAGCCATGAAGCCGTAGTTCAAGGTCTGAGTCCAATCTGACCACGCTCGTGCTGAATGTCTGTTTTGCTTTTAATGCGCTGGGAATTGAGGCTCGGCAGCCAGCGAGCGACGAAAACCTGAGGCTCGCCAGCCAGCGAGCGACGAAAATATGAACCCAGATTCCAGGTTTCAAATTTGGTGCTGCATGTTATATATTGAATTTACACCACCAGATCTGAAGACTGAAATCTGTATTCAGATGTTCTGAATTTCAGACGTTCTGCTTCGAATTGCCCGGCTCGCACCCCGACGAAGGAGGAGGAGGAGGAGGAGGAGGAGGAGGAGGA
>CAUYUJ010012781.1:365037-373543 GCA_963575745.1 Prorocentrum cordatum
TGGGCCACCACATGCTGGACAACCTGATCCATGGGCAGTATCAGCTATGGGAGATGCCTTCAAAGAGCTGCGGGAAAAGACGATCGCAGACTTCACGGCTGCGGCGATGGCATCCCTGCAGCAGCAACTTCCTGCTGCTCTCGCTGCAGCCACCACCCCGCTGGTCAGTGCATTCGAGCAGAAGTTTGAGGCACACGTCGCTCGCTTACGCGAAGTTACAGCGCAGCAGGGCTCTCGCATCGACGCTGTGGAGACGCAGACCTCAGCGCTCGAGCAGCGCCTGGCTCATCTTGAGAAAGAATTGGATCTGGCTCAACAACGCCCACGTGGCCGCCCTGCACCATCGTCTGAGTGGGACCGCTGCCCAGACAACAGTATCATGGTGGTGCGGTGTCCAGAAGAAGTCCCACGTGAAGAAGTCATCAAGTCTATCACGCCGTGGTTGGAGGCTGCCAATTTCACCATGGGACAGGAGGTCGTCGTCGCCGGCGACCCAGTTGCCAAGCAGTTCACGCTGGAATTCCAAGGGCCGATGCTGGCGACGAGAGAGTCAAGAAGGAAGCAAGCTCACACTTGTCTCCGTCTTGCCACAGGTAAATGGAGGGACTTCTTCGTGGATCTCCCCGCAAAGCGAGTCCCCCATGTACATCGGGAATGACAAGAATAGGAAGGAGATCGCCACCGAGATGGCGCTCAAGAAGCTTCGCAGCACTCTGCAGAAGGAGGTGGGGCTCACCACATTCATGGATCGCGACGGCGGCCGACTTCTCGCACGATGGGAACCCCTCGCCAAAGTGGTACCACATCCTGGCACGAGGGTTCCTTCAGTGGCCTGGAATCCCGCGGCGCTTGCTGACCACGGCATCAGCAGATCGTGCAGACCACCTTCCAGGAGAAGACAGTCGAGTGGTATGGGTAACACTTTCCTTGGAGCCGCTCAGGTACGCTATGCATCATGGAATGCCTCCGCGTTGGTCCATTTCTCGCCAGCCACGCTGAGCAAACGGCTCCTGCGGCTACGAGCAATCACGTACTCTGACGCAGTTGTCGCCATACAAGAGACTCATGGGGACGAGCCCTCAGTTCGCGAAGTGCTGCAGCGTGCCAACATTCGACACCATGCAGTAATATCGGCTGGCCCAACTGCTTATACTGGTGGCCTGCTGACATTGGTTCCTGATCTTCCCACATTATTTATTTCACACGAAGTTGTGGTACCTGGGAGAGTGATGTGCGCGACCATCGCCCAACGTGACTCAGGGTTCACGACGTTCCACTGGAATGTCCACAATTTTGGCCTGACCCGCGACGACATCATGCGAGTTAAGGATATGATTGCGAGGCAGGCAGCGCTGGCCCGCAGTACCCCACTGTTGTACACCACCATCCTGGCTGGCGATTTCAATATCGCCGACGGTGCTATCGATCACTCGACGGCTACGTCATCTCGGAGGCGCGCCACATCGCGCGCCGCCAAGCCTGGAGACGCCGTGTGGCGCTCCATATTCCATATGCTGACAGAGTTGGGATCGGAGCTGCCCACTTGGGATGAGGGCACGCAGTCCGCAGTGAAAATCGACAGGCGATTCACTTCCACTCCACCATGGATTCTCTGCCAGACACGTCAACTATGCAGAACTCTCTCGGAACCCTGAGAGGCATTCCTTCAACAGTTATCTGATCATGTTCCCGTCATTGTCACGTGGTGCTCCAGCTGCTCTCCTACCTCTGCCCGCCCCCGCCCTCTCCCACGTTGGGTTTGCTCTGATCCTTTATATGCCACGACGGTACGGTGGTTTGAGGAGGCCGCAAAGGTAAAGTCGCTTGCGTTCGACCCACCAACCATGCTTCGTGTGGCGACCCGAATCCGACAAGCTGCGGGGCGCCTCACTCGAAATGCTATTATGCATTCGGGCTGTCGTTCTATCGCGTCGCGAGCGATGAGTTCGAGGTCTATTGCGAGGTGTGTGTGGCGCGCTGATTTGAAGCTTGCTCTGATCCCATGTGCACGTCACTCTTGGGTGAAAGACATGCTCGACATTTCCTCGGGGATTCCGCGCCTCATCGACCCTGAGGCCTTTATGAACTATCACTCGAACATACAACATCAAGAACAGAGTCGTCGACACAGAGACATTCATCGTGCAGCTGACCGCGCGCAGGGATCTGATCGTAAATCTCGTCTTCTCGGTCAGGCGCGGGCTCTTGCTCGCCGTGCCCAACTTTGGAACCCGCTGGCGCGACGCAAGTTCTTGCTAGGTATTGCCTCTGAGAAGGGGGAGGAGGTGGACCAGGAAGACCCTGCTGGGAGTCTAGGCCGTATGGTGCGTCTTGGGGTCTCTCGAGCTCTTGATCAAGTAGTTCATGGGCGCGTTGTCTCTCCAGAGCTCCCCCTTTGCCAAAGACCTCGCCCCCCACTGGGCCCCGGTCTTCGAACCCGCGAAACCAGTCCCCCACAAGGCCACCCATTATCTGACCAAGTTCACCACCTCAACCGACTTCACCGATATCAGGCCCCCTGTGGTCGCTGACATACGGCGATTTCTTGGGCAAGCGAATTAGGCTGCACCTGGCCCTGATGGGCTACACTACTTTCCGTGGAGCATTGGAGCGGGCCCCTTGGTGCTGACTGAGGTCCTCAACTGGCTCCTGCAGGGCCACTACATGGGCAGCGACTTCACGGCGCTGCTCTCTGTGTTCCTTCCGAAGCCCCTCAGGGGCCCCATTGCCATCCGAGATGAGCCTGCTTGCGGTGGGGTTCGACGTGACCCTAGCGAGACCCGCCCTCTAGGCCTCAAAAACACATGCAACCAAGTGATATGCGGGGTTCTCAATCGCTGCCTTCATCCTGTGGCTACGTCTGTGGGCGCAAAATGCCAGAACGGCTTCATCAAAGGCCGCAACTTCCTCAACAATGTATTCACGTTGGACGCAGAAGCGAGGAAGGCGAGCATTCTTGCTCATCTTCACCCCACAGAGTGCCCTGCTCTGCTCACGTTCGACTTCGCGCAAGCCTTCCCCAGTGTCAGCCAGCCCTGGTTATTTCAATGCATCGCTCGGCTTCGTCTCCCACAACCGTTGAAGAGTGCGCTTGAGAGTTTATATTCTCACACCATGTGCTACTTCGGCGGTGAAGAGCTGCACTATATGTTTTGCGTGCGTTCGGGGGTCTTGCAAGGGCGTCCGCTAAGTGGCACGCTCTATGTTGTGGCAGCGGACCCATTTCTGCTCGACGTGGAGGTCAGCCTGTCACGCCCTTCTCCGACCTTGGGGATCCCTCGCGCGTGTGCCGACGACCTGGGGGTGGTTATCTTTCTGAATCGTGCGTACCGCAGATTGGCTCGAATCCTTCGCCTGGCGGAGGAGCTAGCGAACCTCTTCTTCAAGCATCGGAAGTGTGCTGCCATCCCGCTCGCCAACCAGCTTAATGAAGACACTACGATGGCACTCCGCTCTGCGCTGACTGGCGCTAACCCCGCGTGGAAGGCCTTTGCCATAGTGAATGCATTCACATACCTCGGTTTTCGCATCGGCCCTGGTGCGAGCGCGGCAGACCAATGGCATGAACCTTTGGCCAAGCACCACGCGAGGGCAGTTGACATCAGCTTGTCTGGCGCCCCTGTGTCTGTGATGGCCCCCCTCTATCGCGAACGCGCAGTCCCTGTGCTCAGTTATGTAGCGCAACTCGTCCCCCTAACTTGGAAGAATGGACGATGTCAACGCCACTGTATCGCCCGTGTCCTGCGAGCCCCAAGCTCGGCAGATTGCTTCAATCTTCACATGATCGGTGGTCCACGATTCCCGTCTATTTTTGCGTCTGCAGCTGCAGCCAGGCTGCGGACCGCAGTTCTGCCTTGCCCATCGTGGCAGACCGTCCTAGCTGACCTAGTGGATACGCTGATCACACAAGGATTCGCAGCGTGGTGGAACTTACTTCAAAAGGCTCCGCCATTCTGGCAGGCCCCACCGTTTGTGGCATTTCTGGAGGATGCGCTTCGTGGCTTCCCAGGAGGTCCGCATCTTCAAATGGTGGGCGGTTGGCAGTTGAAACCTGGATGGCAACTACGGGGCATATCCCCCACTCTATCATACGACTATTTGGTGAAGCGGCTCTTCCCGCTCCCCTTCGTGCCATCCCACGCCAGCTCGAAGCTACTACGCATGGTCGCTCTCCCCCGAAGATTAAGTGGCAGGCTGTGTTCACGGCCGTCATCCAACGGCCCACCTTCCCACCATCTCTCTTGGACCTTATTAAGCAGCGAGTGAAGAGGCATTTTGGCTTCTATGTCGATGACGTGAACATCTTAGCTGATATCGTAAGGGGTGCACCAACAGCATGGATCGTTGTTGCTCTCAAATCGTGGACAGGAGCACGGATCACTAATACTCGCATGCAACGTGAGGCGGGGTGCATCTACGGATGCAGCGGGGCCTCTGACCGCATCTCGCACCACATTTGTGATTGCCCTCGGCTGCGCCATTTTGCAGCGCTAGCTCTGCGCTCTGACCTTCCATGCTCAGCACAAGGACGGCTGGGACTTCTGCCTGATGGGTCGCTAGCATTCCTGATCACGATGTACCATCATTACCGCCTGGTCTCCCACAAGTTCGGCTCTCCACCATCTTACCCAGAGGCTGCAAAGCTGGTGGAAGCCACTAGACTCGCAATACGTCTCCCGCTGCGTGGCATGCAGCTGAAGTGGATCGCGAGGGCAGCTCTCCACCAGCACGTCCTCCGAGCACGCCAAGTGGCAGATCAGACACGTTCGGCATCTTCCTCGTCCCAAAGCTCGTCATGTTCCGCAGATGACCAGTCTGACGACAGTAGCTCTCTCTCCTCTTCCGAGAGCATTGGTGTGGCGGCCACGACGATCGATGATGGCGAAGCTGCCTCGTCCAGCCCGACTCTGAGGAAATCGAGGCCACGCTGCGCACCACAGGATCGGCACCGGGAACGAGTCCCACTTCTCCATCGAGACCCTCTGACGTGGCGCACTGCGCGGAAAATAATGTCCGAGTTGCGCGTAGGTTCTTTGATCGTGATAACCAGTTTTCCTGTTCTGGCCCAATCTCATCTTTTGATGCGTTGTCGAACGCAGCTGATCAGCCCACAACGCTCCAATGGGTCGACTATGAGATGCCCCGAGATTTGTCTGCCATTCGCATGGTTGTCCCAGCCAGTGGGCCAGAGGTTTTCTATGCCATGTTCTCTCCTTCTGGCTTTCCCCCTGTCCGCCCTTCCTCCCCGACTGTTGTGAACCACTCCTCCCACGCATATGCGCTGACAAGTGCGCCCCCGCACAATGGCGATCCGACTCTGCATCAGTCAGATGCGCAAGTGATTAATCTGAACAGGATGTCAAATACTGTGTGTTATGTGCACCATAGGCCTCCGTCCTCCTCTGTAAACGTCGCCTTGCCGCGCCGCAGCGCCCATGGCCAAGTGGCTGAGGGACACAGCGCGAGGGAGGACAGGCAGGCTGGTGGTAGAGAGTAGTGCGGCATGACGCCGAACCCCCTGGTTACGCTTTGCCTCCTCCCCCTTCCTTTCTCCTCCCTCCTGTTCAGCGCCCTCTCGCCCGCATTTCATTGCAATGCAATGTGCTGCGAACGAAATGCTAATGCAACGCAGTGCAACGCAATGCAACGCAACAGGACGCAACACAACGCAATGCAATGCAATACCATGCAACGCAGAGCAATGCAGTGCAATGCAACGCGTCACGTGGCAGCGCCGCGAGGGCCAAACATAAGCATTATGCCACGACAACGACGATGACGAGGGCGAGGGAGGCGAACAAAAATACGATCCTATATTCCTCGATCCTCTCCCCCCCTCCTCATTCATCCTCGCTCCTCCCTCCTCCCTCCCCCTTCATCCCTCCTCCCCCTCCCCCCTCCTCCCTACTCATTGCAATGCATTGTGCTACTCCCTCCCCCTCACCTCCTCCCCCTCCTCCCTCCTCCTCCATCTCCCTCACTTCCTCCCCCTCGCCCGCAATGTACTGCAATGCCATGCGCTGCAAAAGCAACGCAACATTACACAGCGCAACGCAATTTAACGAAACAGGATGCAATACAACGCAATGTAACGCAATGCGCTGCAATGCAACGCAAATGCAATGCAATGCAAATGCAAATGCAATGCAATGCAGTGCACATGCAACGCCATGCAATGCAAATGCAATGCAATGCAGTGCACATGCAATGCAATGCAATGTAATGCACATGCAACGCCATGCAATGCAACGCAATGCAACATAATGCGCGACAACGCAACGCAACGCGGCACAGTGCGCCCGCCCGCACGTCTGCACGCCCGCCCGCTCGCCCGCCCGCCCGCTCGCCCCTCCCCGCGCGCCTCCCATTCCATTACATTCCATTCCATTCCACGCCATTCCATTCGATCCCATTCCACGCCACTCCTCCCTTCCATTCCACTCCGCCCCTGCCACTCCACTCGATTCCGCCCCGCTCCTCCCCTCCCCCGCCCCGCGGCCATCCCAGGTCAGGAGAGCTGGTTCTTGGCCGAGCGGCGCGGGACGTCCTCCGCAAACAAGGCACCGGGAAGGGCCGGTTGGCTGGTTGGCTCTCCCCGGTGGCCCGGGCGAGCCAGCGCCAAGAGGCCAATCGCGCCGAAGGCGCGAGAAAGAATTGCTGCTGACCAGTAGTTTGAACACGCCCCGCAGTAGGAAAGAATGGCCGGAAAGGAAGCAGCGTTCTGACCCGCGGCCCGACAACGGCTCCCGCCTGAGATGTCTTCACACTGACTTCCGACGTCGCGCTCTGGCGCGGGGCTCCCTCACCATGTATGCAGGAATCGCGGTCTCGCGTGGGAGTCCCTCGCAATTCTTGACGCTTCGCAGATCCCCACCAGCCCATCCAAACCCGACGCTCAGGCGAGTTGAGACGATCATAGAAGCGTAGGAGCAAAATGGGGGACAGCTCTTTCATCCGAGGGAGGAGGAGGAGCTGCAGGAGGAGGGGGAGGAGGAGGCGGAGGTGGAGGACAATGGATGATGGAGGAGGAAAACAGATTATGAATTTGCGGATGATGGTAAGCAAGAGGAGGAGGAGGAGGAGGAGGAGGAGGAGGAGGAGGAGGAGGAACAGCCCACCAGAAGAGCCAGAAGCCTGTTGAATGCCTCTCGGAGTCTCCTCGGATGTCACTTAAAAGTTTTTTGGACGTCTTTTGGGGCGTCTGGGGGGGGGGGCATCTTGGCGGGCCCAGGGCCGTCTTTGAGCGTCTTGGGTGCCTTGGGGATCCTCTTGCGGCCTGTTGGGGGCCTCTTGGGAGCCTCTTGGAGGCCCTTTTGGGCGCCTCTTGGAGCCGTCTGGGCGCCTCTTGGGGCTCTTTTGGGAGCTTCAGGGGCGCTTTTGGAGCCATCTGGGAAGACATCGATACACAAAGACGGGAGCTCCAACTAGCCCCGAACTTCGACAGTGCCTCGAATCGTCTCTTGGGGCGCTCTTGGGCGCTCTTGGGCCCGTCTTGGAGGCCTCTTGGGTCCCTCCTGGGGCCCTCTCGGGCCATCGTGGAGTCATCCTGAGGTCTCGAAGGGCCATCGGAAGCGAAAAGGTGAGAAAGCAAGACACATTGATTTTACTCAGGTTGTTGAAGGATTCGGGTCTCTTGGGGGCCTCCTGGGGGGGGGTCCGTGGCCACTTGGAGCCGCCTTGGAGCGTTCTTAGGGCCTCTTGGAGCATCTTTGGAGCCATCGTGAGGCAGCATGGGCTATCTCGAGCTAACTTAGAGGTCATCGTGGGCTCTCTGAGGCGCTCTTGAAGCAGTGTGGAGCCATCTTGGACGCTCCAACCCCTCGCGGAACCGCCCGTCCAAGTCCAGGGGAGGAGTTTATGTCCCCCCCCCCCCCGAAGGGGAAAAAGGGGGTGGAAGAACAAGCTCCCCAGACCACCTACGCCCAGGGCTGGTTGGATTGATTCCGACGCCGCGCCCTGGACATTCGGGAATCATGTTCTCGCTCTGGTTTTCCTCACGGTTTACCTGGGAATCGCACTGTCGCTCGAGACTTCCCCGCGAGTCACGCAGGACTCACGCCTCAGCAACTCGCCTGCTCAACCTGGCCGCCTGGACCCGCCTTCCCGACCCGCCCGCCAGGGTGCCCCCCTCCTGCCAGTTTCTCTCGTGTTCCGTCCTTCTCCCTTCCCCCTTTTTGTTTTTCCGTCCTCTTCTCCCATGTTTGAAGGGCTGCGCTAAGTGCACGTGGCGGGTAAGAAAGATAGACCTCCGAGGGGGCACGATCGAAGACGAAAAACGCGGGCATCGATGGTTTAATATTAATATATATATATATATATATTTTATATTATATATATATATAGATATATATCGATTGAATACCACGCGAGCAGATCGGAGCAAACAGTATTGACATGAGTGTTGTTGTTGGTTTGTTGCCGTCGTTGTTGTTGTTGTTGTTGCTGTTGTTATTGGTGGTGTTGTTAGTACGGTTCATTTTGTTGCTTTCGTCTCACTCGCGACCCC
>CAUYUJ010012781.1:373643-401143 GCA_963575745.1 Prorocentrum cordatum
CGACGGCCCAAGATGGCCCCAAGACGGCCCAAGAGGTCCCCAAGACGGCCCAAGAAGGCTCCAGGACGGCGCCAAGAGGGGCCCAAGAGGGCAACCAAAAATTCAAAAATCTAGCTCTCTGCCCCCACGAGCCCCAGGGGGCCCCAAGAGTGCCCCACCCCAAGAGGCCGCCAGAGGCCCCCAAGAGGCCGCCAAGACGCCCCAAGGAGCCCCCAAGAAGCCCCAGGAGGCCCCCAAAAGACCCCCAGACGCTTCTGCATTGCGAGCCGCGAAGCCAACTGCAGTGCACTCCGCGCATACAGCCTTGCTCTTCCTCGTGAAATGCTCACTATCATGCTCGGCGCTAATGTGCTGCTGCCGCGCGAACTGTTTCGTGCGCGCTGCGAGCGTCAACAACCTCTTCGCCCGTTTCGGCCCATCTGCCACATGTTTCGCGGCGATGCCTCGCTGATCGCAGCTTCCGCGCACCGCTCTTGCTCCTTTCGTCTTCCGGCGGTCCTCCACTTGGTTGCGGGTCTAAAGGCCGACCTCCCAGAAGGGCGCCCCGCGCCCGGGCGCGCAGCGCGCAAGGCGCTCGCAAAACACGCCCCAGACCACCGGAACCACGCAAACATTTGGACCCCCTACGCATCTGCCACCACCCGCGCGCGACACCGCACCCTCGCACAAGACGCCGCTGGCCAGAAACTCCCGGCCTCGCAACACTCACAGAAGGGGTCGGCGGACGCGGCGTAAGCCTGCAGAATCGGATGCATAAGGCGCGCGGAAAAGGCGCGCATAAGGCACGAATAGGGCGGGCACGGGAGGAGGTCCGCCCAGCCTCAAAGCACAGACGGCAACGGCAGAGGGAGACCAGCACAACGGGCAAAGGTGAGACGGGACAAGCGAGTTTGGTGCTCAAGCCCGTCCGTCGTGGATTTGGAGGGTACAAAGGAGGGCTCTAGCAACCGCCCCTCCATCGCAAATAGTTCGGCCGCAAGGTGATAACTTCACCTGGTTTCGGCAAGTCCCAGGGTTGGCGGACTTGGCCCTTCCAAAGGTACATTGCCCCCCACGTCGCCGAACGCCAACACATTTTTGCGGCGCCAATGGCAGGAATGGAAATGCCCCCGCCAGGGCCCACGGGACTAGCCGAAGCAGGCGACCCATCCCCCCGCCTGACACCTCCGAGATTATTAAAGAACATTACCAAAGCAACCGCGATGTGCCACGACATAATCCGAGCAAGCCCGCTCAATGTAGTGCTCTACTTATCGATCTCGCCCGCTGGCGTCGCATATGCGCTGTCCGACTTCTCGTGACGCAGTCACGAGAGTCATCTCCTTCGTTCTGCGTGAGTGGGCTTTGCTGTGAGCTCGCGACGGCCTTCTTCAGCTTCTCGTCGCTGCACTTGGCCGCGGCGTTGTCATAACTGATGTGTCCGTCCATCGCGCCGAGGATTAGCTCTCGGCTCATGCTGCCCTGGCCGCGGGGTGGGCCCGCATGTCCCGAGCGTCGCGCCAGTTCAAGTCGTCGATCTGCTCGGCGCGCAGGTCGGCTAGCCACCGCCGACGGCTAGCCATGCTGTTCCCGAACGGCGGCTTGGCCGGGCCCGCGAGCAAGGCGCCGAAGACGGACGTGCCGTCCACGACGAGATCTTCCGGAATCACGCATTCCCCCCCCGCCCCCAGCCACCTGATCTCGTCGGCAGGTGGGGCCTTGAACCATCTCGTGCGACGCGAGGAGGCATGCCTGCAGACCGTCTGCCGCGCCGCATGCTGCGCGCAGCTCAGAGCTGAATGATGCGCGCACAAGCTTGCGCGATCGGCTCACAGCGGCCAGCAGGTGGCGCGCCTGTCTGCTGGCGCCGCGGCACTTGCCGAGACGCATGTATGCGGCCCCTCTGAGGCCGCGCGATTGCTCCTACTCCCTCTTGAATGGCCCGTTGCAGCGCGCGCCGTGTCGCCCGGCGCTCTTCATCGATGGAAACGCCGCGCGCGCTGTGATCATCAGCGTGGCCAGAACGACCGAGTTGAGCTGCATCGCGCGTCGGATGAGCAGCTTGATCTTGGCTCGCAGGGCGAAGATGCGCACTGCGACGCGGTGCTGGGCGAGCAAGGCGTCCGCCGCTGCTCCCAGAGGGGAGACGAAGAAGTCGGAGAGCTAACCTCTGGCCGGCTCGTCTGCCTTGGCCTTGACCAGGCCGACGCGCCTGATCGGCGCCAGAGCGTCGACGCGCTCTTCCTGGTCGAGCGCCGCGGCGCCGTCGGCACAGCGGCGCTGATGCACTTCGCAGTTGGCGAAGTCGTCTCAGTCCACCTTCATCCTGCATCTTGCCGAAGACGCCCTCGCCAGGGCTGATCGATCGACGTGCTCCTTTTGCCCTGCAGTCTTCGGGTCACCAACGCGCTTGGACAGCATGGGCACTAGCTCCGAGACGCTGGCAGCACAGCTGCCGGACGTCACGTGCTTGACCTTGAACTCTGGGCCCCGCGTGGTAGGTCCAGCGCCGCGCCCGAGCGAGCGCGTGACCCGGGCGAGCACCATGGAGAGGGCTCGGGGCGCATCCTTGCAGCCCGCGCCCGGCCCAATGCAGCGCAAGCACTCGGTCCGCTCGTCGAAGCTCTCGTAGCCGGGCACCTGCCCGAGGATGGCTGCGCTGCTGGGTGGCAGGGTGGAGGTCACCTCTCGGGGTGCCTCGCCTTGCTCCTGCATCTCTGCATAGGTCATGCCTCGCAGGAATGCCTCCCCAACGTCGACGACGACGCGCGCCCAGTCGGGGCGACGCGCCGCCTCTGTGGATAGTGGGCGCTGAGACGCCCGCTTCGCTGCCCCAGCGAACGTCTCCAGGACTCCGTCGCCCGCGCCGCGGGAGTTCCTCAGCGCCGAGCGGCGCCGGATTATCCTGACAATATTTGCCGTCTGACCTCTTCCGGTGCTTCCACTTGAAGACGCGTCTGGGGCCCATTGCGTCCCGGGCGCCTGCGAGCGGCCGCCTCCCGAAAAAATTGCCCCCGACCCAGATGGTGAGCTCCTCGAGGATGGCCGCGGCGACCTCCCCCGACATCCTCGACGCTGCCTCGTTGGACAGACGGTCGGCGTCGCGCAAGATGACCGCGGCCTCGATGGCGGCATATATTCCGAGCGCGGCTGTCTGAGGAGCGCCAGCGAAACAGTCGCCAGACGCAGCCTCGTTGAAGCTCAGGAATGCTTCGCGCACCCCTGGATCCAGCTACACCCCCATGTCTACCTACATCGCCCCCCCCTCCTCTAGTGTGGCGTTGTCGCCCAAAAAGGCCCCGCGCGCATAGTGGTGGCCATGCGCGTGGATGCGATGGCGCTGGCGCTACGTCTCGAGGCGCCGGGGCCACTCGCGTGGCCCGCGGCCTGGGTCGGCCGCGGCATGCTCGACAGCAGCGGAGATCTCGCGCTGGCTGTCGGCGCCCTCCAGCTCCTCTACCTCCTGAGACAGATCTCCTGCCCCCTCCACTTCGCGCCAAGCTGCAAGCATCACCTGTTCGCTGTGGACGGAGAAGTCGCTGTGAGTCTCCTCTGGTACGGCCAGCGTGGCTGGTGGCAATCCACCCGAGGCAGTGCTGGCGGAGTCCTCGGGAACGTCGATGACGCGGACATCGAACGTTCCGCCCAGGCCCTCTCCGGCGTCTGTCACCATGACGGCTCATCACTCAAGATGAACTGGATGATGCGAGCTCCGTTCCAATTCTCGCCAGCGAGCTGGCGGGCGCCGAACGCGACGCCGTCGAGGTAGACCTGCCAGACGTCGGCTGGTCTCCGAGGAGCCGCTAGATGGCCTCGCCGCGGGTGCAGACTGGCCAGTTGCCCGCAGATTCCGTCCGCGAGTGAGTTGTGCAGCGCGGACGACTGGTGGCTAAAAGCATCTGCTGGAAAGATGGCGCAGGGCTCCGAAGACGTCGGGGCGTTGTCGCGCCTGCTCGGTGAGCTGCACGCCCTTGGCGCCCTCTCAGTGGCCGGACGTACTGGCACGGGGGCCTTGCGCCACGTGCTCCAGGCAATCCTCCGCGCGGTCCCAGGCAAAGACTGCTCGCGCAAAGCCGGTGCCCAACTCGTCGAAGACGCCGCCAATAAAGGACCGGGCGTCTTGCGACCTGCAGACCATCTCAGCTCCGCAGCACTTCGCCGCCACATTGCCTCGGGCCGAGCCGGGTCTGCAGACGTGACTGTCCCAGGGCCCGCCCAGCCCGAGGCGTCCATGGTGCTTGGCGGCCTGTGGATCTCCACCTGGTCGCCCACGTTGAAGCGGCCCTCCCTGGACATGGCGGCGCGGGCCCTGAGGGCGCGGCTGACGCGCGCGCATGTGGCTTCGATCATGCGTTGCAGGGCTACCTCTCGGATGCGCCACTGCAATCGGCTGGGCTGCACTTCCCCACCAGCGGGAGGCTCGGCACCAACGGCGCAGGTCGCCGGATGCCTCGCCCTGTCCGTCTGCGGCGGCAGCATGGGCGGCCGCCGTCCGAAGACGACGGTGCATGGCGCATCGCCGCCTACATGGGCGAGGCTGTTGCCAGCAAAGATGACGCGTGCTAGCATGGAGTCGAGCTCGCTGCGATGCCTTCGCACTCCAGCAGCTCCTCCTTCCGCCCCGCCTCACGCGACGGCATGGCCCCGCGCCGCCCGGCGAGGCGAGCGTGCTGGCGCGGAGCACGCATGTCAAGCTGTACTCCTCTTCTCTTCATCTCCTCCACGAAGTGCGTCGAGGCCACCCCGCCCTCGCCGCCCACGATCAGAGTCTCCATCGAGCCGAAGAACTGGATCCATGAGCGACCGATTGCGGCAAACAGCGTCGAGTCGCGCTTGGGCGCGATCCCCCGACTATCGCGCCACCGCGAGGCGCAACATATCAAGTGGATGATCATGCAATCCTAGTAGAACAAGATGTCGCACGCGACATGCTGATTGAATCGCGCCGACAGGCGGAGCATGGAGGTGGTCTGGCGCGCTGGCGGTAGCCACTTGTGACGCCCCCTGCAGTCGTTGACAGCCGTGGGGATGAATCTGAGGATGTCCTGCGGCATGTTGGCTGCTCGCAGTGCTCGCGTTACCTCCTCCTTGGCGGCGTGCCCCCGCCAGAAGCGTTGCTTGCGAAGCTCCCGCATTCGTGTTTCACGCGAGGCGCTGCGACTTGCTCGTGAGGAGGCAGCGACGTCAAAGCGAGTCCAGTCTGAGAGCGTTGGGCTGCCTGCAGCTGCGTCGGCAACTCGCGGCGCTGCTCGACGGGGCTCTGCGCCCGATGCTGGACTAGCTCGGGCCCCTGGTCGAGAGACACAGTCCCCCGAACCAGCGCCCTGAGCTCGGGCCCCTGGTCGAGCGACACAGTCGCCCGAACCAGTGCCCGGAGCTCCAGCGCTGGACGACGAGCTGGCTCCTGAACCAGCTGCGGGCGCGGGTGGTAGAACAGCTCCGTCTGCTGCTCCACGCTCTGCGCCGCTTGGTAGTTGAGCTTGTCGATCGCTGGAGCGACGCGGTCCTCCAGGTCGCGCCGGCGACCGGGCGCAGGGATCCGCGAACCTGCGCTTGCCGCACTCGTGCACGTGCGCGGAGTGATCGCGATTCTGTTGCTCACGGCAGCTGGAGCGCCCCCAGTGGATGGGCGCGCCGCGAGGGTAGCGGCGCGCAGCTGGATCCCTCGGGTGCACGGGGGAGTCCGCCCGCATGCTGCGCTTGCACGCCTTGCTATGTGTAGGGAGCGCGCTCGGCTGCAACTTCGGGTCCGATCTCTCCCTCGGCGGCGCGAATTGCCGCGGCTGGGGTGGCACCTGATCGGGCTCCGCATGCGCCGCAGACGGTGACGTAAGTCCGAAGCCCTGGACGAGTCGCTCGGCCATCTTCCATGGCCAGATCTGGGCGTCGAGACTTTTGCGCGGAGGAGGATCTCCGGAGCGTCGGAGGCCAGCCCGGTGGCCTCTTCAAGATGCCTCCGCGGCGATCCCAACGCCCAAGCTGGCGCTGGTCAAAAATGACCTTGTCCACGTTCAGTACTGCCAGCACCTCTGGCAAGGGCGGCTCGGCATGCAGCAGCGATGGTTCGGGCTGAACGTTGCCGTAAAAGCCACCAAGCTCGATCTGCAGCTGTGCTAGGCAGCCGCTGAATCGGCCGCGCGGGGCCGCGCCCTCGCAGGAGCGCTGCCAGGTGCAGCGGTCGCGCACGTAGTTGAACGTAGCTCAGCGACCAGAGGGCTGGCAGGTAGGAGCCATAATTGCTAGAAGGGGCTCGTGCTGGCGGACACATCGCTCGAATGCCCGCTGCTGGCTCTCATCGTTGAGGTCGCCAGCAACGAAATCGAAGCGCCAGCTCCGGGGCGGCGGCGGATAGCCAGTCTGCCGGCCCGCGCCTCCCCACGGCATACCTCCATGATGTCGGCGCAGTAGTCGGATTAAGAGAGGTGGGTGAGGAGCTGGCGGGCGGTGACGAACTCGGTGGACCGCGATGTCTGAGCACTCGCCAGATGGCGATCTGATGCCGGGCCGATGCGCCCAGGAACCACCAGGTGGGCAAGCCTGAGGCGAGGCTGCCCTGGGCGTCGCCGCCGCCGCACTCGTCGGTTCGACCCGGCCCGCCAACGGCAGGAAAGCCCAGGAGATACTGGGCCAGACCAGCGAGGTCAGTGCCGCAGTCGTCGCAGCGGTCCTCTACGCCCTGCTTGCGTACTTTGGGCGCATGACCCCCTTCTATCTTCGCCATCAGGCGCGCGCGCTCTGCCGCGGGGTAGGCGCTGGCGTCGCAGTCGCCAGATGCCTCCGATTTTTCGTTAACTGTACCTGTCGTTGAGTGGTGCACGAGGTCGTGGTGCACCTGGTCCTGGGCGTCGTGCCCGCGGGGCTTGCCGCTGCCAGCTGGGCCGGCAGAGGCGCTCAAGTAGTCGTCGTACTCCGTTGGGCGCTCACCTTCCCAAAAACGCCTCCAGCAACACATTGCAAATTGCTGGCCAATAGGCAAGTCGCAAGTCGCAAGAGCTCGCGGCACATCAGAGCCAAGTCCACGCGTCGGTTGGCGGTCGCCCAGGTCGTCGACGCGCTCCTCTAGCTTGATTTCGCGCCGACAAAGCTGGTCATTAATGGGCGCCCCCGCTGCTGCGCGCGGCATCTGAGCCAAGACATGCGGCGGGCCCGACGCGTGCTGGAGCGGAGCGCGCGGGCGTCGATAATCTGCCCCACCGCGGGTCGTCGCCGCCGCTGGCCACGCGGGCCAAAGATCACTGGCCCGGCGCCAGCGCGCCTGGCCCGGGCGCGACAGCTCGGGGGGGGCGAGGATTAAGTGGACCTAGCCCATTCGCGTCGCACGCGATCCACGGCGCGCTGTAGTTCGCACTGGGGGATGTGCTGTCGGACAACGCCTGGAAAACACCCTCGCAGTCGGCAGCGCGTGCGATGTCGAATCCGTGATATTGCAATGCTAGCGTTGCGGTCCTCGCTCTAGGAACCCCGGCAGGACGTCCCGGGGCTGCCGCCCACGTCTGCCGGGCCAGGTCGGCGGGGCCAGCCTGGCGGGCTGGCCAGGCCGCGCCCCGGGGAAGCAACTCCTGAGCGTTGGCTGACGGACGTCGCGTCAGCGCGTCAGGGACTCCGGGTCCGCGAGCAGCGGAGGTGAGGCAGGAGAAGAACACGCAATCTCGGCATCACTGACGTCGCGCTCCAGGATAAGTTGGGCGACGCGATGGCCCTGCTCGACGAAGTGCGTCCGCGGGCCAGCGCTGGAGCACATGATCACCTTGATCTCGCCGCGGAAATCGGGGTCCACCGCGCCACCCCCGAGGGCGAGCTCCGAGCGGGAGGCGACTCGCGGGTCGCCGTGGCCGCCGTGCCCGTCGGCGCCAGCAGACGACCACAGGTCGCGATACTGACGCCCGCGAACGCGTAGAGGTCGCAGCCCGCGGCCCCGGGCGCGCCGCGCATAAAGCGCCCGCGCGTTGGGGCCGAGGAGCTGGGCCTGAAGCTCCTGGGCCTCACGGCCGTCGGCGGCGTCGGAATCCTAGTCGTCGTCGCCCACCGCCAGCGGCGCGAGCTGCTTGGGCGGCGGGCCCCCCAAGCGCGGCTCGAGCTCGCCACGGTCGTCGACAGGAGCACGCAAGTGGCCGCTCGGCGCCGGCGCGAAACCGAAGTGAGCGGCGCCGGGGCCCCACGCGATGTCGCGGCCGCCCGGCCCGGGAAACGCAGGGCGCTCGCGGTCGACGCCTGCGCGCGCCGCCCCGCTGCTGGACCGCGTGGACTGCGGACCTAAGAGGACGGGGAGGTCAGAACCTGCGCCCTCCATGGCCGGGGCGCGCATGCTGCGCCGACTGGCCGCGCCGTCGCGGGATGTCGCTGCAGCGGGGCAGTGGGCCTCGCGGCTCGCTACCTGTGGCCCGTCACCGACTCCTGCCGCGCACTGTGGAGACGGCAACTTCTCCTCGGAGAGTTGGCCCGCGCGGCCGCGCGCGCCAGGTTCAACGCGAAACGACGCCCCCAGGGGCTGGCCTGAAGGTGCCCCTGGCCACCCAAATCGCGCGCGCACCCGGCGCGGGCCGCTGCTCGGTCGGCTCCAGCGGCGCTCGCTGTCCCAGATGAGCACGCGGCAAGGATGGTGGCGGCGATGGCGGTACTGAGGCGTCTGCGTCGAAGACTTCGCCCTCGTCGGCGGCGCTGGAGGCAATCTCGCGCGAGGCGCCCCTCGGAATCGCACTCGCGAAATTTGAGACGCACCCCGCCAGGGCCCGCCGGGTCGCCTGGGCGGCCCGAACCCACGCCAGCGGCCCTGAACTTCCTTTCCCCTCGCCTTTGCCCCATCCGACGCCCGCGAAGGTCTCCCGGGGGTCGTTCTCGGAAAGGGTGACAGGGAAAGCGCGGTAGCTCTTGCCCTTGACTGCGCCCCTCCGCCCGATGATTCCACGGGCGCGGCGCGCGGGCTCGCGGTCGCCGATTTGCGCCATCGCGCTTTGGCGCGCTCGCAAGCCCCGGAGAGGTGCGCACCGCGCTGTTCCACGGAAATGTCGCGTAGCTCGGGGTCGTCGGCGGCTATATCTCCACGCCGAGTGAGCTGTCGGTGTCGGCGTCGGTGCCTGCGCCGACCCCCGCTGCTCGGCATGCCCCCTGCGCCGGCGGCGCCGCGGTAGCGGCGCAGCCCCCAGGCGCGGCCTCGGGCGCAGAGGGGCTCGGCCCCGATCCCAGCGCGGCAGGGCCCATGCCCCTGCTCTGCTCCTGCGCGGGCGCGCCCGTGAGGAACGCGCGCTGCAGGGCAGCGCGGGCCGTCGAGGTGAAGTTGCCTGGCGACCCCTCTATCGCGCGCCCAAAGCGCCCCACCAGGCCCGTCGCACGGGTGAGCCGCCGAGCGTTCGCGGGGCAGGCCGCGTTGGAGTGCTGCGGGGGCATGGCGACCTGAGCGTTCGACGCGCCATGGGCGCGCGGCAGGAAGCTGAGCCCCTAGTAGCCGATCATCAGATGACCGACTTGCTGCGCCTGGTTGCGGAGGATAACGGACCTCGTTCGGAGGTTGTCGATGCGCCCCCGCGGCAGTCGGTCGAAGTTCATCAGGGCCGACGCTGCCGAGGCGCGCCCCCCCTCGCCCGGCGGGCCCCATAGTTCGGCAAAGCCTTCCATGAGGAATGTCATCGGTGGCGCTGGGTTGCCGCTAAGGGGGCCCCCATGGACCAGGACGGCCGGCGCCCGTTAGTCCACGCACTTGCGCGCCATGTCGGCGGCGTGGCACGACGAGCCGTGGGCCGCCCAGCGAAACTCGTCGGGGCCTGAGTTCGCCACTGACTAGATCATCGCCTCGCGAACCCATTTCTGGGAAGGCACGCGAACCTGGTGCTCGGGCCCCCAGGTGCGGAGGTGGCGCACGCTGCCGCTGCCACCACCTGCGTCCACGCAGGCATCGCAGCTTGCGACGGCGCACATGCCGACTCCGATAGCATTCCATCCGGAGCGTAGCTCCCCCCGAATGTCGCAGACGCGCCGGGGGTCGGGGACCCCCAAGCGGTGTCGCATGAGTCGCCGAGGATACTTACCCAGGACGTGATCCTCCTCGCCAGCGCACTGGATGTCTGCATCTGTCGCGTGCGCGCCCGGGATGGGTCGCAGAGCGGTCCTGAACGATCTTGGCGGTGTTGTTATTGATGAAGTGCTGGTTGCGCGCGTTCTCGGGCACTGGTCTTGGCAGATGGGCGGATGCCCCGAGGGCCCCTTGAGTAACGTCTCTTGCCCTACTGAACGGGAACAGGTGCACGAAGGCAGTGTGCACGCTCCCCGTCGTGGGATCTGGCGGATGGGCTGTTACAGCCCCGACGTACTCTAAAGTAACGCTTCCTGCCGGAATGAAGAGGAGGAATTGCACGAACGCGTAAATCTTGAAGGCGGTCGACCGAAGTTCGAAGGCGGCAGAGGATGGAAACCATTGCGGTCGACGCGAAACGAAACAAGGAGGCCGTGGTGGGAGCAGGGGCGAACCTGCTCCGTTACCAACTAAAAAGGAGGATGTAGAGGCGAAAATGCGCATGAGGCGAATGTTTGCTGCATCAGCGTATACACAAGGCGTGAGCGAATAAGGTGGGCACGAGAAAATATCCCCCCGGCCCCAACAGCACAAATGGCAACGGCAAGGGAAGACCATTACAACAAGCAAAGGTGAGAAAGGACAGGTGGGCTACCGTTCGAATGGGAGGGGGAGGAGGAGGAAGAGGAGGAGGAGGAGGAAGAAGAGGAGGAGGAGGAGGACGAGGAGGCGGAGGAGGACGAGGAGGAGGAAGAACAGGGAGGCGCCGTCGAGGAGGAGGGAGAGACGCCGTCGACCAGTGCAAGCTGCAGGCCCCGAGCGGACTGGGCACCGAAGAGCGGCGACGAGGACCCCGAAACGGCCCGGAAAACGGCCACCGCCCGACAGGGGACGCCCTGCACTCGGACGTCATTGGACAGGGCACCCGAGAGCTCCTTCGACGGCAGCGTTACCCACAGAGCACCACAAGACACGCTGGCTGCATAGGTCGGGATGAAGAGGACACCAGGGCAGCCTCGCTTTGCCACGGGCGACCTACTCATCAGGGCCGCCTGTACCACGCACCCCTCCCGAGCTCCAAAAGAAGCCCTTGGCTCCGCCATCGTTGGCGGCGCGCACATGGGAGAAGGGGGGAGGGGGAAGGTTTCTTAGAAGGAGGCTGCTTCTGAAAAGGCGCCGGCCCAACATCTACAGACAATGCCCGCGTCTTCCAAGAAGCAGGGGTGCTTCCAAGAATCATTTCCCATACCCCCCTTCTGCGCGTGGCCGAAATTAGGGCCGCCCGAAGCAGCAAGAAAACGTCACGGCACAGCGGCGCAGGGCGGGCGCCCCCGGCCCAGCTCAGGCATCGGGCACGGGGGGGCCCCGCTTCAGGATGTGAAGCTGGCTCCAACGAGACGACGGGCTCGCCGAAGATGAAGCCGCCAAGCCCCCCAGACTACCTGTCCAAGTGCGCGCAGCTTCGCAAGCGGCTACAGCCCAAGATAGGACAGATCCTCCTCCTCCTTCTCCTCCTCCTCCACTTCCTCCTCCTCCTCCTCCTCCTCTCCCCCTCCTCCTCCTCCTCCTCCTCTCCTCCTCCTCCTCCTCTCCTCCTCTCCTCCTCACCTCTCCCTCCTCCTCTCCTCCTCCTCTCCTCTTCCTCCTCCTCCTCCTCCTCCTCCTCCTCTCTGCTCCTCTCCTGCTCCTCCTGCTCCTCCTGCTCCTCCTCGTCCTCCTCCTCCTCTTCCTCCTCCTCCTCTCCTCCTCCTCGCTCGTGTTGCTTATGTTGCTCCTGCTCTTCCTGCTCCTCTCTCCTCCTCTCCTCCTCCTCCTCCTCCTCCTCCCCCTCCTCCTCCTCCCCCTCCTCCCTCCTCCTCCTCCCCTCCCCCTCCCCCCCTCCTCCTCCCCTCCTCTCCTCCTCCTCCTCCTCCTCCTCCTCCTCCTCCTCCTCCTCCTATTCCTCCTCCTATTCCTCCTCCTTGAAAGGTCGCGCAGATGCGACGGAAACGTCGCAACCACCACGTTGCTCCCGGTGAAATCCTCAGACACAGAAGGAGGGGAAAGGAGAAGGAGGAGGAGGAGGAGGAGGAGGAGGAGGAGGAGGAGGTCCAGAAAGGGCTGCCGCCACCGAGAACCCAGGGACGGGAGCTGACCGAACTGGGCCCGCAGGGCACAGATCGGGGAATCCACCCTGAAGTTCAGCCAGCAAGGGCACAATCGGGTTGAAACCAAGGTCGCGCGGGGTGGCAGGCGTCAGCCAAGAGCTGGAAAATCTGGCACGGGAGGAGTGCGGGTCTTGCGATAACAGGTATATATAGTTATATGTAACAATAATTATATAGATAATTATATATATGGGAGGAGGAAGAGGACGAGGAGGAGGAGGAGGAGGGGGTGGTGGAGGATGAGCACGAAGACGAGGAGGAGGACGACAGGGATGGACGCAGGAGGGAACACGAAAAGGGTTTTTAGGAGGTTCCTCCCCACGCCACCCTCGCCGGCAGCCCGGCCGCGAGGCCTCGAGGCTCTGCTGCGACACGACGTCGGCGAGCACGGTGTAGCGGCCGGCCGCGCTCTCCGGGTTGCGGAAGGCGATCCGGACGGGCAGCTGAGGGGGGGGGGGGGGTCCTGCCGCCTCTCTTCCTCCTCCTCCTCCTCCTCTCTCCTCGTCGTCCTCCGCCTCCGCCTCCTCCTCTTCGCCCACCCCTACTCCCCATCCTTTTTCCCCATCCATCCTCCCTCCTCCTTTCCCCTCCTCCTCCTCCTCCTCCTCCTCCTCCTCCTCCTCCTCCTCCTCCTGATCCTGCTCCTCCTCCTGCTCCTCCTCCTGCTCCTCCTGTTGTTCCTCCTCCTCCCCCTCCTGTTGCTCTTCATGCTCCTCTTGTTGCTCCTCCTGCTCCTCCTGTTGCTCCTCCTGTTTTTCCTCCTCCTCCTCCTCCTGGGCCAGGCGTTCCGCATGAGACTTCCTCACCATGTATGACCGTGAAGCTTGCAAATTGAAATTACCTCCACAGATGTAGGGCGAGTAGTTTTCGAAATGTGGCTCTCGCCTTATCGCCGCACACATTCGTCTTCACAGCTTACAACAAGTTCACGGACTAAGCGGGTCGTTTTCAAAATGTGGCTCTCGCCTGCGCACCGCGAACATTCGTGTGATTATGATTCGTTTTAGCGCAGTGGCAAAAAGGGCCCCGTAGAAGGCAAACGACAGCGAGTGGCGCATATACACACGCGACACATGCACTATCCCACACCCGTGAAACTTTATCCCGGGCTAGCCGGCAGACCCCGCAGTACCGCTGGTCTCATTAAGCCTCTACGGGCAGTAAGAAGAGCATTGCCGTATTGGGGTTACTCAAGTCAAAGCCAGTCAGGACTAAGTCACTCACTTCCCCGATGGGATCGCACTCATCCTGGCCCTCGCCAGTTGCTTCTTGACCTTCTTCAAGGTAGATTCAGGGTCTGGAGTTACATCATAGGAAATTGTACGTAAGATCTTAATAAGGAAATATGTAGGCATATTCTTCGTCTGACAATCGACAGCCATATTGCTTGTATCGATCCATCGGACCTTATCACCAAATGTGCGTGGATGAAAAAAACTCTACGTATTCCGTTCCATGAGTCCAAATATCTTGCCTTAAACTACTCAAATCAAAACTCAAGCGCTGATCTTCTGTTTTGCCCATAGTTGGTGCCATGAGAGGTTCTTCAAGGCATTTGCAATCCGTCATCCATAAATGTCTCATAGACATGGCGATTTCGATTTTTCCAGATGGTTGGCAGCTTCTTTCCTGCACCAAGCATGCCGCGCGCATCTGCGATGGCGGCGCGATGCGCACAATATTCTACAACCCATGAACCAGCCAGGGTCTCTGCTTGTAGTGTAGATGTTCATACTCGCTTGCTAACTTTACGACATGGACATATAGGGTGAACATGGTCACTGTTCCCCTCGATGAACCCAGGCCCTGCGAGTCCATTGAACCTACCCCTCTGCGACCTGAGAGGCTCGATTCTACCCTTGACTACATCCTCTTCTCCTGCCAAGCTGGCGCCAGTAACAGTAAGAACTAGCATATCTTGATTCCACTCAGCAGCTCCACCTTCGAATATTAATCCGCAGTCAGCGGACTAAGTTGCTTCTTCTAGTACAAGGTTGGCTTGTTTGAGATGAAGTACCTTAGCGCGACACCTGCAGTCTGCAGTCTGCTCACGCGATACAACAGCTCAGGTTTGCACTGACGTGCACCCATGACACAGCACCTACGACCAATCTAACCTGCGCTGTCTCGCCCCCATTGCATCTTCTCGTAAGAGGGCTGTCGCTAGGATGGGATGCAGCTTCGATTTCCCCAATATTGCCCTCGGCCGTGACACTCACCGTGCACTCTTCATCTTGAACAACTTCTAGACCACAATAACGAAAATTGTCCGACGTGGTCTCGACGATTTTCTGACTTCCATCATCTGCAGCCCACAATATGTCATCCACATGTGCCCCTGACACGCACGTGATCTCGAGATCGTTCTTGTCATTGTGGGTACTGAACAAAGCAGGCATGATACGATTCTCCGTCAGACCACGAGCTTCAAACCATTGCGAATTTTCTTCCACGAGCCTCGTCCTGCGTCGCGCGTGCCAGAGACGGGCGCGCGCGCGATCAGTGCCCCACCATCCGGTACTCCTTCGAATCCGTCGGGCGGTGGCTTGAGCAGCACGAGGCGGTCGACTTCCTGCAATGTCGGCGCACTCGAGCATCTTCTTTGTGCCGGCAGTCCATGACACTATCAACCTTGGCCTTTCGAATTCGCACGTTGGTGAATCCGCGCAGATGCCCAGCGACTCTTTCAGATCTCCACGCGCGACAAATCTACTCTTGCACTGCGGTGCAACCGGAGGTCCACCCCGTCGATGGAGATGATCATTCTTGTCGATCTCAATCCATTACGTAGGTACCATACGGTGTCCTTCGTCCCAAAGATTTTTGCAGTTCCACGGAATCCATAAGTACGGCGGCGTTGAGCTTCCGCCATCTTCGCTACTTGTCTTGTCTTGTCAGTCGTAAACCGCGTTCAACGTCCTCAGATTCCCGATGGCATACAATATGCTTTGCGCTCTTGAGATTACTCTTAGATTGCGGCTTGTGAAGGGTGCGTTCATTGAAGAATCCAACAAGCGATTCATGTGGCTTAACAGCGAGTGGAGCTTCTCTACAAGCTAGAAGGTCCATGCCCGGCCCTGATGTTCCGGCCCTGCGCATGGCCTCAAGAAGTGGGTTCGCTGGTTCGGGAGCTGGCTCCGAGACAGAATCGGAAGCCCTTCCCGCGCTACCATCGGCATTCTCGACCCTTCTGCGCATCACTTCGCTGCGACTCTGCATGCCGCGCGGGGCGTCGTCTAGTAGCGACCTCTGACGGGGCGCTCGAGTCACCTGCGACGACCTCGACGCGGGCGGCGCAGGAGCGATCGTTCCATCTGACAGTCAATCTTCTTCCATTTGGCGAAGTGCTTCCTCTATGAACTCTGGGTTTTCTGGGGCCCCAGGCAGCTTATCCGTCGCCATAGGATGGTCTTCCACAGCGTGCTCTTGCGCCCGTGGTTCTGGCAGTTCACGTCGCGCGTCCACGAATGACTGCTGCTGCCCGTCTGGAAGTGCATACCTCTCAACGCCACCGTCATGCTGCTTAGAGAAATATTGGTCAGCCAACGCTTCCGCCGCTGCACGCGGTCCAAGGCTGTCGACAGCCACGCGCGCAGGCGCGCCCTCTGCGATGACCCATGCGTTCTTGCTATCGAATCCAACGATACGAGAACCAATGCTCCACCTGCGTGGGCCCCGGAAACGGCGGGGCCGTTTTTCACGGTTCCAAAAAAATGTCCATTGAAAATGGAAACGGCAAAAGAACGGCGACCGGAAACGGCAGCAAAAACGGCTCCAGGATTGGAACATGAGCAGGAACCGGTCCAAAAACGGCGACGGAACCAGAAAAAGAAACGGCGTTGGAATCGGCACAAAAAAACGGCAAAACGGAACCGGTAAAAAAACTGCCCTGTCGTTTCCAGGGCCCACTAAGTGCTCCACTGACCGGCATTCTCGCCGTCGGTCGGCCTCTTGCGAAAGCATGCTACGTCGCCTACCTGATATCTCCCAGCTACTTGCATTGCCTTTCGGAGAGCGGCCCTTGCCGTCCTACTCCCGACGTCGTGTTCTGCGAATGCTTTTCTGGCAGACGCCCGGATCGCAGCCTGGCGAGAAAACTCGTCGGCTCCGTCCTCTGCGACATTCGCAAGCACTCCTAAGTCGAAGGCTTCCTCGTCGTCGACTTGACTCCCTGGGACACGAGGCATCTTTCCGAGCGCCCACTGAGCAGGCGCAAATCCGCCGAACCGTGACATCACATTCTTCGCGTTGTCGACTTCTGATGCAGTAGAGATGACTTCATCGAGTCCGGAAACATTCTTGTCGTGTACCAACTTCTTGAAGATATATTCCGAAAACCACCGTGTCTCTCGGCGCGGCGGATCTGCTCGGGAGACTCGACTCCGGCGTCGCGGAGGTCGAGCCCTTGACCCAGCCAGTTGCAGAAACACTCCTCTGCTGTGCAGTCCACGGTCCAACGCCATTCTTTTGGGCTCACCTGCCCACGCACGCCAGCGTTGATGAAGCGCAGCGAGGCATGCTCTCGAAGATGGCGAACCACCTCCCTGCTTGACAAAGATCACAAGCTGAAATGTTGTACCCTGACACACTATGTTCAAGAATGCGCAACGTTATCCACTGCTGTTCTCTACCTCTAGACAGTCGATAACGATTTCACGGTTGAAGCAGAGCTTCTTGGGCGCGGCAACCTTGTGAGTCTAGCGGTTTGTGATGTTCACAGGAATCACATCGATAACTCTTGGCGGCTTCAATGTAGTCAAATGACACCCAGGAGATTCTCAATAGCTGCACGAGAACACGATGACGCACATGACCAAACTGTCTGTGCAGTCGTCTAATGTCGATCATTGCGTGGAGCGGGATCTGCAAACGCGCTTACCCTCTCTTTCCTTCGTGCTTCGGCTCGCCAGGTAGGTTGATTTGTTCCGGGATATATTGTTCCTCCTCCCGCAGGCGCTCCATCGAGTCTGTAGCGACGCCGTCATCGCCGATGATCGCGTCCACATCGTCTCGAACTTTCTCCACTGCGGCTTCAGCGGGGGAAGCTGCAAGCGCAAGTCTATCCAGTCTAACTTGCTGACCTGACTCTCCGAGGAACTCAATGAATTTCTGACTCGCGATGTCCGCGTCTGACTCGAGGTGCGAGTCCAGCGCGCCAGTAGCCTCAAGGCTTGAGCAACCAGACTCATAATTAAGCGCAAAAGTTACAGGACCAGCACCTCGAGCCAAACCAGAGGAACAAACACTGATCACATGATGATTTGATGATGCTGCGTTGGCGACAACGAGATCAGGATTGCGCTCGACTATGTCTTTCGCCACCGAAGGCTCCCGATCTGAGCGCGCCACCGTGTCGCTCGAGACTGGGCAGGAGAACGCGACGTCGATGACGTAGAGCAGCACCCCGGAGAGGTTGGCCCCGACTCGTCCGCGAATCGGATCGGTGTTCCTGATCACCTTATCGACGATCTCCTTTGTTGGTAGCAGACATGCCCGGCGCGCGCAGCTCGGCAACGCACGCGGAAAACAACTCACCTTGCAAAATGTGGAACGACTTCTAGCATTCATGGTAGTCATCTCGTGCTGATCCAGCTGCAGCGGCGCGCGCAAATACGATGTTCCGTCAACGTGGATCCTCGGAGGCTGCACAATGATTGCCATTCGATCGAACTCCTCAGCATCCACGGAAGAGGCAACGCGATATTCTATGCGCTTCCAGGACTGGGCGTCCTTGGAGCGACCCAAGGAACTCTTCTTTCAAGAAGGCCATGCCGGCGGGAACTTGATCTGAGTGTTGAACGGATAAATTCTGCAGCTCGCGCGCACCGAGTTACCAATGTCCTGGGCCCCTCTGATTGAAACGATCGAAGATCAATGTACGCGATGAAATTCCCTTTCTTGCCGTGCTCGAAAAAGAATCCAGCTGAACTGCGCCGACTGCTACCGGCTCGAAGTCCACGACTGGATCTCCAGCCCGCTCACCGCCCACCGTGGCTCGGTCCCTCTCGACAGGAGACATCGGGGATCCTGAACGAGACGCACGAGTCTTGCTCGATTCGTCGTCGCCGCTGGCGGCAACAGTACTCGCCGGAGACGATGGCGGCGGCGGTAGCGGCTCTACCCTGCGCGGCGGCTCCGCTGGCGGAGGCGGCAGAGAAGCCCTGGGGATGCACGCAGGCGGCGGCCCATCCGGCTGCCTCGGCGCGAGGGCAGCGGACTTGCGCCATGGTGGCGACGCCATAGGATGCATCCCAGGAGAGCGAACGATCGCGCCCTTAGGTAGGGGCGTGCCTGGAGGAAGACCCGTCAACTTGCTGGCGCTGCCCATGCGAGCCTTCTTCTTTGGCGCGTCGTCGCCATCGCCCTGCGAATCGCGCACGTGACATGGGGGGGGCGACGCAGTGGCAGAAGAAGGTGCGGCGACGGGCGGTGGCGAAGCAGCAGCAGCAGTAAAAGTACTACCACTAACAGATTTGGGCCATGCACCGGTTTCTGCATACTCACGAGCATAACGTACAAATCGCATAGTCTGCAGGTGGCCTCTTGTCCTCGTGGCAGATCTTCAAATAGAATTGCAGCTCGCGCCCAACATAGGGCCTCATCATGGTCTTGAAGTATGTCTCGGTATAGTCAGCGCCGAGGCGTTCGCGCCAGATCGTTTTGACGTGCGCGGATGGCAGTGGCCACGTCCTCATCGTCGACTCCGTCAGCCACTCGATGAAGCGCGAGATCTCTTCTCCTCCCCCCCGGCCAGCTCAGCCCCGTCACGGGCTCTGCGCTTGGCAGACGGATCAGGAACTGGAGGCGGCGGCGCACTGAACTTCTCGAAGAAGTCAATATGGAACGAAACCATCTTGCCAGCAGCAGAATTCGCCATATCACGTGCCCAAATCGGGTAAGTGGCAGCAATCATCGCATTCTCCGTTACAAGTACGCTTGGGCCACTCATGTCGACTCAGGCGTGCAGAACTGCATGCAATGTCGCACTGCTTCAAGAACTGATTCACACCATAACTGACAGCAACAGAGCGACGCCGACCATAACGACAGACGGCAACAATGCACACATACTGCGAAGGCGTGCTCTTCGCCAAAGATCTTCCCGCGCACTCAGCGACGCCAAGAACATGTTCATTCTCAACTGAATTGCGTAGGATATTCGGGCGACGACCGATATGGCGCGCGCGAGTCGGGTCGTTCAGGGCCCTGGCGTCCACCAACGCAGACCGATCATAGTTCGCCGCGTTCTCATCTGCAGCAACGGGCGCATCTATGATGGCATTGCCGTCGCGCCCCCGGGTAGTCATCTCATGATTAGAGCGGCGATAGCGGCGGACGCACTCCTTCAGCATCGTCGACCCCGGGCACCTCGGGTTGTCATCGAAGTTCTCCTAGCCCAGCGCGATCGCAGCAAACTTCGAGCCCTGTGGTGTGGGGTGAGCACCAGCGCCAGCAGCCATGGCAGCGACCCGCGCGTCCTCGTCGCCACAAGAGCGATCAACGGGCGCAGGCGCACGCGCAATCCCGTCGTCACTCGAGTGATCGACGACAGCGGGCGGCGCGGCGACCGCAGGCGGCGCGGCGCGGCTGGCGGGAGCTGCGCAGCACGGCTGGTCACTGCTCAGGCACGAAACGACATGTGCAGCGGACGAATGGGCCCCGCAAGATGCCCCGGGCCAAACTGATCACGACGAATGATCAGAAGACCTGAACGGCACGGTGACGCTTTTCTACCTCGCCCCCCTGACTCATGGGGGCGCGACCATTGGCAATATCCTTCGCGAGACCAGGGGAAGCCTGTGCAGGAAGAAACAACAAGAGAGGGAACTGCTCCGAATCGTGCAACTTGCGCGACTCGAGACACCCGTTCGCGGCGCCGCGAGAAGCAACGCTACGGAGCGAAAAACTCTTCTTACCTGTCGTTTCACTCGCTGCCTGTTCCCCTATACCGCTGCGCATCTCACGCTGTCTGTGAACCCATTTAGGATAGAAACCCCATTTCTCGAATTGATCCCCCGCGTTAAGAGCCCGAGCTTTGCCGTGGCAACATGAATTACAGCCCTCGTCTAGCGCGGCCCAAACACCGTCGCCCTTGAAACAATCAACCGCGCGAACGCTAGAAAGAGCCGAAACTTCGGTCGCAGCGTTCTGCGCTGGAAACATACAACCGACAAGACTGTGATCTGCGACCTCTGCGACGCAGTCGCGGAGCAAAGAAATTAGCTCACCCGTGCTAGTGTCACCCGTATCATCACTCATCTAAACAGCACGCTTAGTGAAAGCCTTTTAGTGCAACCTTTAGCTCTGTAGAGGTGGCGCGGCGATCATCCTCAATAATAGTCAAGTACTGATGCTTGAATGTTGCTGGACCGCTCAGCTTTCTTAGATGTTGCTTCCCTGTGTTCTGCTAGCTTCCTGGGCGGGTCGTCGACGCGCGCCGGGCAGCGACAACAACGCGCGCGAACAGAATCTGGAGCACTGCCGCGATTGCCCGCGAGATCGCGCGGACGCTCGCCCGGAGAGCGCAGCGCCGTGCGCCTCTCCTTCTTGGTCTTGTGCCCACAATCCTTGCAGGTGGAGCGTGCACTGGGGCCGGCCCCCGAGAGACTCTTACAACCTCGAGCGCGTGGTCGAGGCAACGGGGGGTCTGGGGGTCTCCTGCTCAGGCCAAAAGAAGAACTCGAAGAAGGCAAAACTTTGTCACTGGAAACTTGCGGCCCCGACGCTGTCGCAAACTGTCCGTCTTCCTTCCGAGTAATGTTGCGATCGGCCCATCTTAAGAACAGAACCAGATCCTCATATGGTTTCTGCACCTTGCGACCCCAATCCACGCGGCCTGGAGTATCTCTGAGAACCCGACCAGAACTGAGTCCTTTGCGCTGACCCGACGCAAACGCAATATCCTGACCAAGAACAGAGATAGGATCCGAAACAGATTCCCGGAAGAGAAAAAACATCATAAACGCTGGCCATAGAATAAGATTCGGTCGAGCGAGCAGCCATGCACCCGAGCATATTTCCCCCAGCCTCTGCAGAGGTCTGAAGACTCTTCTCCTGGAGCGCTGGAGGCCCCCGAACCGAAGTGGCTTCGGTCATTCCCATGCAACTCGCGCAGACATGACTCTCAACGCGGTTGTGCTGCAAGCAACACTGCCCGTCGCAATTCCCCCCCTCAAGCACGCGCGCCCTGTGGCGCACGAGGCGAGAGAAAGCACAGCAGAAACGATGAACACCAGGATCCATCCCCATCGACTCCTCTTTGCTCCTAAATGATACGATGAAGGGTTGATGACGATGCAGCAACAGAACTGACGGATGCGAACCTCGTTCGCCATCGCCCTCGCGCAACTGGACATGGCGCTCGCCAGTGTCTCCAGTGTGCGCTACCATCGCCGTCATGGGTTTGCCCTTGCATTCAAGGTCCCCGGGCCAGGTGGCCTGTTTCGCGCCAGGTCTTGCATTTCGAACGTTTCTTGACCTTCTGGAGCTGCTTCTTGCGATCTCCCAGGGAAGGTCCTCCCTTGCCGCCTCCCTTGGGCGACCGGGGCGTGTCGCGGTAACCCTTGCATCCGCTCTTTCCTTTGTCCTTGCCCCTCCCTTGGGCGCCGAGGTTGGCGACCAAATCATCTTGGATCGCGTCAGAAGTTTTTTCCTCCGCGTATCCAACCCTGACCATCTCGCCAACCACCTCGAAACTCCACCAGGAGGAGAAGGAGGAGGAAAGGGAGGAGGAGGAGAGGGAGGAGGACGAGGAGGAGGAGGAGGGGGAGGAGGAGGAGGGAGGAGGAGGGAGGAGGAGGAAAGGGAGTAGGAGGAGGAGGAGGAGGAGGAGGAGGAGGAGGCGGAGGAGGAGGAAGAGGTGAACTCTTCGACCCCCAGGACCTCACCGCACGCCCCGCCTCCTGCGCACGGCTCCGGGACCACCTCGGCTGCCCCCGCCGCCCGAAACGCCCCCAGAGCACGGCCCGAGCCCCGATCCCCACCGACTCACCGCACGGTGTGGCCACCACACCGTCTGGGGGCCCTGGGACACACAAACAAATACACACAAATCAAAGGATTCCCCATATTCTCCTAGATTTTCTGGGCTTCTGTCTTCCCCCCCACTGCCTACATCCTCCCTTGTTTTCGGGGGAATCGACGATTCATTGTGCCTGTGCGGTTTTTCTCCTCCTGAGTGGTCACCACATCGTCTGGGGGCCCCCGAAGACTGCTCGGCCGCGCCCGCGGCTGTGCCGCGCTCGCGGAGAGCCCGCCGTGCAGGCCCCGACGTCGTGAGGTCGCCCCCCGTTCGCTCTCCAGATGAGCGTTCCCCGCCTCCCTGGTCCTCCTGTATGCTGATCCAATCCCTCCCTCTCTCCCTCTCTCCTCCCTCCTCCCTCCCTCCCTCCTCCCTCTTCCTCCCCCCTTCTCCTCTTCCTCTTTTCTCTTTCTCTTCCTGATCCCCGCCTCCCTGGCGTGCACGGTTTCCCCCGGGGCCGTAGGCGACCCGAGGAGGAGGAGGAGGAGGAGGAGGAGGAGGAGGAGGAGGAGGAGGAGGGATGATGATGATGATGATGATGATGTTGATGATGATGGTGATGATGATGATGATGATGATGATGATGATGATGATGATGATGATGATGTTGATGATGATGATGATGATGATGATGATGACGATGATGATGATGATGATGATGATGATGCCCGCGGGGCAAGGCGACCGTGTCGAGCCACGGACACCCCTGCGAGGCGCGCGCCCCCGCGCGCGCCCACGCCTCGGCGCTGCTACGCGCCCGAGGCCGTCGGCCAGGCTTCACCCCGCGCCGCCCGCAGCAGCCTCGCCACCTTGGCGGCCAAGCCTGGCGAGCTGCTGCGCTCCCGCTTGCGGCGCCGTGGCCTCGGCCAGCCGCCTCCGCCGCCCGCAGCCCCTGCTTCGCTTCGAGCAGCAGAGCCACCTGCAGGCGGCAGGCTCTCCTCCTGCAGCCTGTCCTCCCTGGCCACGCTATCGCCGCCCGCAGCCCCTGCTTCGCATCGGGCAGCAGGTTCACCTGCAGGCGGCTGGAACTCCTCCTGCATCCTGGCCCCTTTGGCCTCGCGTGGCGGGGGCGGTCCGCCGCCACCGCCACCTGCAGCCACCTCGTCTCCTCCCTCGGCAGGGCCCGCCTCAGGCCGCTGGCTCTCCTCCTGCTGCTTGGCCACCTTGGCCGCCCGCTTCGGCGACTGCGAGGGAGGCGCCAGAGCGGCCTGCCTCGGCGAGCTGCTGCGCTCACGCGCGCGGCGCCGCGGGCCTGGCCCGCCGCCGCCGCCCGCAGGCCCCGCCTCGCCTCCTGCCGTGGGGCCGCCAGGCGGCCGCTGGCCCCCCGCTCGCCTCCTGGCCACCTTGGCCCTGCTGCGCGGCGATGGCGAGCGACCGCGCACGCGCTCGCCACGCCGAGGGGGTGAACCACCCCCTCCTCTGCCCTCATCCTGCTCCTCCAGCGCGGTCATCTCTACGTCCGCGCCTCCAGCCTCGCCGCTGGCTGCCAGCGCCTGGTCCACCAGCCCGCGAGGCACCTCCTCGTCCAGCAGCTCCCCGCTCTGGTCGTCGAGGCGCGCGATGACCACGGGCACCACCTTCGCCGTGCGGGGTGCGAGCCCCCTCCTCAGCTTAGCCAGGAGGAGGAGGAGGGGGAGGGGGAGGGGGAGGGGGAGGGGGAGGAGGAGGAGGAGGAGGAGGAGGAGGAGGAGGAGGAGGAGGAGGAGGACGGGTCGCCGCCTAAACCCTCCGGAGAAACCCTCCACCCTGGTCCTCCTGGGATGCCCATCCCGTCCTGCGAGCACAGGAGGGCGCCGCAGCAGCTCGTGAGCTGCGGCACGAGCGGCCCAGCACGGCGCCGTTGCCCGTGGGGCATTTTTCAGCACCGCAGCGTCTGGTGACAGCCTCGGCTCGCTGTCGCGCAGCCCACGCCTGCGACGGCCCCTGGGGCCCCTCATCGGGCCTGGGGGCCATCAAAAGCGGATCCGGGGCGAAGAACTGGCCCGTGGGCACGGGGTTGGGACTTCTGGGGCCGTGGGCTGAAAAAAAAAAAGCGTCGGCGGATGTCAAGCCACAGCCGAGCTGCTGCCACAGAGATCTGTCGGAGCCGTGCCCGGGCGGCACATCGGTTGCAGTGCGCGACCGCTGCGCGCAGTGCCGCTGGCGCTGGCGCTGGAGCTGGCGCCGGCGCTGCGCGCGCTGCTGCTGACGCGTTGCCGCTGCCGCTGCCGCTGCTGATACACGCACTGATTACTGCAACAGGGGAACACCAATCGATGATCCTCAGAATGTGTGTTAGCGCCAACGTGTGCTGATCCACAGAGGCCATTCAATACAGCGCAGATGGTGTAACCATGGCCGACACAGGCCGAACGGGGTAAACACACAGTGGGCGAACACACGTCCTGAAGATCACCGGGCCAAACATACATCAGCACTATCTTTCGAAGCTCCGCGCGGACTTCTCGAATCTGCGCTGGGCCCCCCTTGCGGCGCTCCACGAGATCCGCGCGGAGCTCTGGAGGTTTGTGTTTCTGCGGTTGCTGCTTCTTCAAGGAAAACCGAATAAGGAACGAAGCTCCTTGTTGCCCCCCAATGCGCATGGATGCACGAGGAGTGCCAGATGGGCAACCATGGCAGCGCCTGAAGAACAGCGAGACCATTCTGAGCCCAAGCTTTTTCTCAGGCCAACGCTCTGCTTGCGCACAGATTCGGCGATGGTTTGTCTCTGGTGTTGGTAAAAGAATGAGGAGTGGTCTACGACGAGACGAAAAGAAGAAACAGGTGGACGACCAAGCTCCTAGAGGCTGCCCCGCTAACTCGCATGCTGAAAATGGATACCTGTATTGATGGACCCACGATCACATCGAGGCCGAGTGCAACAAAACCATGCGAAAGCATGTCGTGAGATAGTGTGGAACACCTGGGCGTTTTATCCAAGGCCTATTACCCAGAAGGTGGCCCTTTCGCATGTTCAAGTGGCCGTACACCTTGCGAAATGGTTAAGAAATCATGGGTTAAGAAATTCATGGTCTCAGAACTTGAATAAGAACCCAAACTTTCTATCAAAATCTTAAGATTTACATTGAAACGTTAAGAATAATCGAGACTCTGGCCGAAAATTTAAGTTTTCTTAAGCATCGCCTAAGGTGTACACACGCGAGACTCTAGCCTTTCTGATCCACTCCTCGAGTCTATCCCACGACGAGAAGCCTCCCGGCGTTGAGCCAACGCCGCCCTTGTCGTAAAGACCCCCCCCAAGAGGCAAGCAGCCAAGCAGCATGGCTCCCGCCAGCATGCAGCCGGAAGATGTCGCTCGATTGCAGAACCGAGGACCGACCCCGCAGCCAACATCTCCCGATGCCCGCGAAAACAGCGCATGCCCGACAGGTGCAGTTGAGCAGGCACGCGCACCGAGGCGGTACTGGAGCAGCCCCTTTGGCTGCTCCGGCTGTCGGCTCCAGACGAGCCGCGCATCATGAGAATATCACCCACCACGCGTGCACAGGAACCAAATACGCTTGGCCGTGCTCTGCATAAACAAGCTGTATGTGTGGCGTGCGGCGCTTCCAGTAGCTCTCACACCATTGACACGGTCCGCACAGAATGTGGGTCGGCACGGCTAAATCGGTGTCGCACAGGACAACCCGACACCACGATTTTGATTGTTGTGGCGAAGCAACCTAAAACTGCAGGCGCTCTTGTAGTTCAACGCGGCGTGCGAAGGGTATCTGGCACGTGTGCACAGTGCAGCGAAGTGCTGACACTGCTGTCGAGGTGTTCCCAACGGACCGCCAGCATCCACACATGTCTCCGAACGCTCGTTGACGTGTTGCAGCAATCGGCCAGCAGGACACCCATGTGCTTTGCATGACACCAAGGGTTATGTTGTTCCCATCCTACTTGAAGACCACATCCCAAAAGTAATTTCGAGCGCCCGGATAAGTCTCAAAAGAGTGTCGAAACCATGTCGGGCGAGTGTCTCCCAGGGCCCGACACGTGAAAACCCTTGAGTTTCGGCACTTTTGGGGGCGCTCGAAATTCTTCCTGGTGCTCAAGGCTAAAGTAGGTTGGAACATCATAAACCAAGGGGGGATGTCGAACGCAAGCAGGCGCAGCCGTGCGCCCCTGGAGCAAAACAAAAAAGCCACCCGTAGGGGCACACACGCTCGAGGCGCGCAGGCGCCGCCACAGACCGAGACCACGCTCGGACGCGCAGCGCGCCAATGCCAAAGGTCGTGGTGGAGCCGAAACTTTGATGGGGGAGGACAATGGAGGACAATTAACAACCAGGCAACAAATCTCACCGATGAGCAGCTGGCGCAAGGGGACAGGGAGCTACCCCTGTCGGCGCGCTGTGCGCCTTCCCTGTCTGGGGACGTTGGGGGTGCCGTCAGACCACACAGCGCGGAGACGGGCGAAGAGGAGGACGAGGAGGGGGAGGAGGAGGAGGAGGAGGAGGAGGAGGAGGAGGAGGAGGGGAGGAGGAGAGGGAGGAGGAGGAGGAGGAGGAGGAGAGGAGGAGGAGGAGGGAGGGAGGAGGAGGAGGAGGAGGAGGACGCGGAGGAGGAGGAAGAGGAGGTGGAGGAGGAGGGGAGAAGGGGGCCGCTGAGGGGGAGGAGGGCGGGAAGAGGTAGGAAGGATAAGCTTGGGAGCCGCACGATTCACCACCCCTCCATCCATCCTCTATCCCTCCATCCCTTCATCCCTCCATCCCTCCATCCCTCCCTCCACCCCTCCCTCCATCCTCCATCCCTCCATCCCTTCATCCCTCCATCCCTCCCTTCACCCCTCCCTCCATTCTCCATCCATCCATCCATCCATCCTCCATCCATCCATCCATCCATCCATCCATCCATCCATCCATCCATCCATCCATCTCCATCCATCCATCCATCCATCCATCCATCCATCCATCCATCCATCCACCCTCCAGGCCACCCTCCATCCCTCCATCCATCCTCCCTTCTCTTTCGGCCCGCGCTCACCCCTCCTCCCCATGACTCCTGCCCGCCCCCCCTCCCTCCGACTCCCCCCACGCCCCACGCGGCCACACGCGCGACGGCGCGGCGCGGGTCAAGTCAGGCGGAAGCGCGCGGGCTGGCCCAGCTCACGCAGCGTGCAGAAGCTGGATCCGCCCACAGGGGATCGACAGCAACCCTCACAGACCCCCACTCGGAGGGCGCGCTGAGACAACGACGGCTCGAAAAACGGCCCCTCAACCCTCCGCGAGACTCAACGCAAGCTTTGCCGACCCCCCGTCGCCCCCGATTTCAACGTTCCGTTGCGCGTCCGGCGCGGTCCGCGGACGCCGACGCGAAGCGACGTTGACACATTCGGGGGCCCTGCGGGCGCCGACGCGGCGCGG
>CAUYUJ010012781.1:406143-408643 GCA_963575745.1 Prorocentrum cordatum
CGCGAGGCGAGCAGCAAGTATGCATGGAGGTCGGTGGTGTCCAAAGCCGCGTGGGCGGGCGAGTGATTGGGCGCGCCTTTGCTGGGCCGGTCAAGGGCCAGTTGTCCGGCGACTGCATCCCACGCGTGGGCGCCACGTCGACGACGATGGCGGCTTCCTCGGTTTGGGGGCCCAGCCGCGCACTGAATCCAGCTGCAACCATTGCGCGGCGGCGATCGCGATCGGCATCATCCTCCATCTCCCGATCGACCTCCTCCTGGAAAGCGTGACGCGCAGAGCGCGACGCAGACGACCCCATGGATGACGGGCCTCCGCCAGGGTGGCTGAGGGACGAATCGAAAGTGAGCCAGAATCGCCCCGGTTGCAGCTGCGAAGGGCACAACTTGGCTCCCCAGAGGGGACGTCGTTTTGACCCCGAGATCGAACTCAACCGAAGCCCCCCCAACGGTTCCAACGCGCAGGCATACCGCCGCCAGGCAGCGCAGCAACATCCTCTGCTGAGGCACCAGCAGGGGCATCTGGGACCACATCGGGTATACGCCTACGCACGATCTCGGAAGTTTTGGGGGCCGCTCCAATGCGCCAGCCACAGGGAGGGCCATCGGCAAAGTTCCCGTCGGTCCGAGTGCACCGCATGACGAGCGCAATACCGAGGCCTAGGTGCAGCGGCGGCCAGCTCGCGAAGCTGTCGGAGTAGGACCCCGAAAAGACGAACAACTCTTGGAGAGCACGCCAATCGCAACCTTGCTGTCGCCAATGACGAGCACGCGATGGCCCCGCGCTTCCATGCGTCGCGCCTGCCGCCGCATGGCGAACAACTCAGTTCGTGCCTCGGTGACGTCGTTGTGCTCGCAGTGTTGCCAAGCAACGGTGACAGCGACCCGCCGACGGCCCTTCTCGCCCCAGTTCGGCCCTACAGATGGTGCGATGCGCTTCGCATCGGTCTCCTCCTGCCGACGACGCCAATCGGCTCGCGCGCGAGCTGCGCCCTCGAAAGTGACTGCGCAGCCCCGCGCCGCACCGCCTCCAACAAGAGGGCGATCCCAAGCAGCCGCGCACAGAGCCTCCGCGACAGCCCAGCACTCAGCGGCTGGGCCTGCCGCGCACGGAATGACACCGTCGGCGCCGCGCCCAACGAGGCCCGCGTGGCGACGGTCGTCGGACTAGCCGGGGCCGATGGGGCATCGGCCAGAAAGCCCAGGGCGAGCAACGTGTGCCGCGGGGGCGCTGGTCGACAGCGTCGCGGGCTGCTGCGAGGCGCAAAAGGACCCAAGTTGCGCCGCTGGTTCCCGCACGACGCCTCCGAGGCCTGGGCGCCACTCGCGTCCCCGCTGGAGGGGCGACGCGGCTCGGGATCGGCAGGGGGCTCGACCGGGGCGCGGCCGCCCGCCCTGCCGAGGGCCTCCGCGGAGCACCGAGCGAAGCGCAACAGGCCGGAAGGATCGCCCACGCGCTTCCGGGACCTGCGCGAAAGGCATGGCGAGCCCCATGGCGACGCGCGCGAGCGCGCGGGCGGAGGGGCGCCCGGGCGAGAACGCGCAACGCTCCGAGCACTGCGTGGCGGCGCCGCCTGCAGCGCGCCTGCCCCCGCAGCCCTTCGGAGCAGTCAGGCTCGTCTGCGACGCGGGTCTCTCCAGTCGAACTCGTCCCCGCGCCTGACGTCGGCAGCGACGACAGTGCCGCTCGCGCCATGCTCGTGCGCCACGCCTCCCAGGCCCCCTGCAAACCCCCAGAGCGACGAACGCCCGAGAACAGTAAAAGGCAGAAGAAGGGCAACCTCGGCGCGATCCGGGGCCACTCGGGCGCCTCGACGACAGCCTCGGTGAGGGAGGAGAAATCGTCCTCGAAGTCATCCTGCGGACCTGCACCGGAGACCATCTGACCGAGCAGCGGCCCACCCGCGCCTCGGCGCGCACCTCGTCGAGGGCGGCGGCTGCCACCGGCGCGGCGCCGCCGCCGGGCGAAGCATCGACCGCGTAAACTGACTCGTTCGATGCCCCGTTCTGGACAAACACACGTGGGGGCTAACGCACGTCCGGAGGATCAGCAAGGGGCAAATGGTCCTGGACCCGGTCGCCAAACTCGAGGCAGGAAGCAGGCTTCGGAAGCAGAGGCAGGCACACCGGGGGCCCTCGCCAGGCCCAGACCTCCTCGCGTCGTGAAAAAATCACGACGGGAGGTTTTTCGCTATTTTCGGCCTCCGGGGGCCCTCACCGGGCCTCGGGAACGTCAAAAAGCGATTCAGGACGAAGAACCGGTCCCGGGGAAGGGGTCCGGACCTCTGGGGGTCGACGTCGTGAAAAAATCACGACCTCTGGGGGTCTGGGGGGACAGCTTGCGGCGCCCCTCGGGAGCGAGGCCGCCGCGTCGCTCCACGGGCGAGTGCGGGCAGGAGGCGGGGGGCGCCAACGAGACACTCTGCTTGCCCGCAGGCCCGGCGACCGCGCGGGCCGGTGGAGCGGCTCACGGGCGCTGGGCAGCTCTTGAGGCCGCAGGTAGG
>CAUYUJ010012781.1:412732-415232 GCA_963575745.1 Prorocentrum cordatum
CAGCACCAGCACCAGCACCAGCACCAGCACCACAACCACGCACACACGCACGCACGCACGCACGCACGCGCACCACCACCCACTACGCACGCGCGCGCGGAGCCACAGGTCCGCTACGACACGCGTCCGCAAATAGAGAAAATCAGCGCCATGGTAAGGGATGGGAGGGAGAGGTAGGACGTCAGATATGACGCGAGCGCACCTAGCTTGTCCTCCTCCCCCTCTTCCTCGAGGCCGGGGGATTGTGGAGTACCTGTGGGTTTCAGACGATTTTTTACGATATTGCACGTTGCTCCTCATCATTATTATGATATTTCCTCTCTCGCTTTCTCTCTCTCTCTCAATCTCTCCCACTCCCATTCCCATTCCCATTCCCAATACCATTACCATTACCATTACCATTCCCATCCCCATTCCCATTCCCATTCACATTACCATTACCAGTACCATTAACTTTACCTTTATCTTTACCTTTACCTTTACCATTACCATTACCATGGCCATTACAATTGCCATTGTCATTGCCGTTGTCATTCCCATTGTCATTGCCATTGCCATTACCAGTGCCGTTGCCATTGCCATTGCATTGCCATTGCCAGTCGCCACCCCGTTACCATTACCATTACCATTACCATTACCATTACTAGTACCATTACCATTAACATTACCATTACCACTGTCATTACCATTGCCATTGCCATTCCCATTACCATTAGCCACTACCATTACCATTGCCATTACCATTAGCATTACCAGCACCATTGCCATTGCCATTGCCATTGCCATTGCCAGTGCCATTACCATTACCATTACCATTGCCGCTGCCATTACCATTACAATTCCCACTCCCATCATCATTGCCATTGCCATTACCATTACCGTTACCTGTACCATTTCCATTACCATTACCATTGCCATTATGATTACCACTACCACTCCCATTTCCATTCCCGTCCCAATTACCACTACAATTCCCATTCCCATTCCCATCCCCATTACCATTTACCATTACCATTACCATGACCATGACCATGACCATGACCATTACCATTACCATTACCATTGCCATGGCCATGGCCATTGCCATTGCCATTGCCGTTGCCATTCCCATTGCCATTGCCTTTGCCATTACCATTACCGTTGCCATCGCCATTGTCATTACCATTGCCAATCGCTACCCCGTTACCGTTGCCATAACCATTACCATTACCATTACCGTTACCGTCACCATTACCATTCCCAGTACCATTACCATTAGCACTGGCATTGCCATTACCATTACCATTGCCATTGTCATTGCCATTCGCCACTACCATTACCATTGCCATTCGCCACTACCATTACCAATACCATTACCGTTGCCATCGCCATTGTCATTGCCATTGCCAATCGCTTCCCCGTTACCGTTGCCATAACCATTACCATTACCGTTACCATCACCATTACCATTCCCAGTACCATTACCATGGGCATTGCCATTACCATTACCATTACAACTGCCATTGCCATGGCCGTTACCATTGCCATTGCCATTACAATTACCATTACCTTTACCTCTACCTTTACCTTTACCCTTACCCTTACTATTCCCATTTCCGTTACCACTACCACTGCCATTTCCATTCCCATTCCCATTCCCATTCCCATTCGCATTTCCATGCCCGTTCCCATTCCCATTCCCATTCACATTACCATTACCATTGCCATTGCCATGGCCATGGCCATTACCATTGCCATTCCCATTGTCATTGCCATTACCATTACCGTTGCCATTGTCATTGCCAATCGCTACCCCGTTACCACTATCATTACCGTTACCATTACCAGTACCATTACTGTTACCCCTGTCATTACCATTACCATTCGCATTGCCATTGCCATTGCCATTAGCCACTGCGATTACCATTGCCAGTACCGTTACCATTGCCATTACCATTCCTATGACCATTACCATTATCATTCCATTGCCATTACCATTACCTTAACCTCTACCTTTACCTTTACCCGTACCCTTATCATTCCCATTTCCGTTACCACTACCACTACCACTTCCATTCCCGTTCCCGTCCCCATTCCCATTCCCATTCCCATTCCCGTTCCCATTCCCACGACCATTGCCATTACCATTACACTTACCATTGCCGTTGCCGTTGCCATTATCATTGCCATTGCCAGTCCCATTGCCATTGCCATTACTATTACCGTTGCCAATGTCATTGTCATTGCCATTACCAAGCGCTACCCCGTTACCATTACCATTCCAATTACCATTGCCAGTACCATTCCCTCTGTCATTACCATTACCATTACCATTACCATTACCATTACCATTACCATTACCATTACCATTACCATTACCTTTGCCATTGCCATTGCCATTCGCCACTACCATTACCATTGTCAACACAATTTCCATTCCCGTTCCCATTCCCATTACCATTACACTTACCATTACCATTACCATTACCGCTGCCATTACCATTCGAATTCCCCTTCCCAT
>CAUYUJ010012781.1:417732-451983 GCA_963575745.1 Prorocentrum cordatum
TGACAGACCGTGCGGTGACCTCGAAACCCCAAGAGACCTCACCGCACGGTCCGTCACCGCACGGTCTTGGGACCCCAGAGGCCCCTGTCGCCCGAGACGTCCTCGGAGAGGGACTCTCGAGCCCCAAAACCGCGCGGTGACCCCGAAAATCCCCACCGACGCACCGAACGGTGTGGTCACCGCACCGTTTGGGGGCCCCCGAGGATTGGCGAGGGCCCCAATGCTCCCCCCGCACGCAGCAACAGGCGCGGACTTGAGGAGGAGGAGGAGGAGGAGGAGGAGGAGGAGGACGAGGAGGAGGAGGAGGAGCCTCCTCCTGCCCGGAAGCCTGTGCGCCCGGAAGTCCGCCGCTCGCGCGCAGCGAGCCCGACGCGCGGGCAGTGCAGGCGTGCCCAGGAGCACCCCGAGACAGCCCACGGGACAGCTTTTGTTGTTGTCGCTCGTCCTCCTCCTCCTCCTCCTCCTGCCTACTACTCCCCTCCTCCCTCCTCATCCTCCCTGTTGCCCTCCTCCTCGTCCTTCCTCGTCTCCTCCTCCTCCTCCCCCTCCCTCCTCCCCCTCCTCCTACTCATCCTCCTCCTCTCCTCCTCCTACTCTCCTTCCTCCTCCTCCTCCTCCTCCTCCTCCTCCTCCTCCTGCAGGCTGGACCTAAACGTTGATGCTCGTTGTGGTGTCGCTCTTTGCTGTGCGTGCTGCCCTGCCCGTGTTCCCGTGCGCTCCCCGCCGGGGCGGGAGGCACACGAGACGCGGCCGGAGTCCAGCAGAACAGCGCCGAGGTCCAGCCCTGCACCCGAGACAGCCCACAGGACGGCCCACATCACACACACACGCACACACACACACACACACACACACGCACACAACCCGACAGGCACCTCAGGCAGCCCACGGACCAGGCCCCAGGGGAGATCGCCTCTTTCCATGCAAAGCCTCACCGGGGAGCTCGGCGGGAGCGGCATCGGCCGGACAAGTCCACTGCCAGACTGCAGCGCAGGAGCAAGCTGTTGGGGCGAAGCCTCCAAGACGGCATCGGTGAGAATCTGAACGAAGCAATAATGTTGGCCAGCGTGGACCCCAAACATGGTGTTCTCTAGCAATACAGATTGTGCAAGATATGTGGTGCGATCTATGTGGTGCAATGTACGTGGTGCAATATATGATCTGCACTCGATGTGGTGCCATACGTGTTGTGCAATGGACGCGGCTCAATATGCGTTGTGCAAGCTATGTGGTGCAGACAAAGTGGTGCAACACATGTGGTGCAACATAGCGGTACAATCAACGTGGTGCAATCGATGTGGTGCAATGTATGATGTACACTCTATGTGGAGCAACAAATGTTGTGCAACCCATGTGGCGCACTTTATGCGGTTCAAACTATATTGTACACTACAGGCTGTGCAATATATGTTGTGCACTATACGTGGTGCAATAGATGATGTGCACCCTACGTGGTGCAACCAATGTTGTGCAATCTACGTGGTTGTGCAATCCATGTGGTGCAACCTATGCGGTGCAATCTATGTTGTGCTAGCTGTGTGATACAATGTATATATATGGTGCAATCTATGGGATGCAATTACTTTCTGTTCGCAGTGAGTTGTCCACTCCACTGCTCGCGCAAACATCCCACCCACCCACCCGCAACTTGGTTTGCAAAATCTCTTAAGACCGTGACGGTGGGTACCTCATGGCACTTGGCAACAACAGCGACGCCGACGACGACAGCGACAACGACGATGACGACGCCGCCGACAACGACTACGACGACACCGACGACGTCTCCAACGACTTCGACGACGCCGACACGACGACGACGACGACGACACCGACGACGACGACGACGACGACGACACCGACGCCGACGACGACGACGATGACAACGACGACGACGATGACGACGCCGACGACGACGATACGACGACGACGACGACGACGACGACGACGACGACGTCAACGACCGTCGACGACGACGACGACGACGACGACGACGACGACGACGACGGCGGCGACGACGACGACGCCGACGTCGACGACGACGAAGACGACAACGACGCCGACGCCGACGACGACGACGAGACGACGACGTCGCCAACGAAGACAACGAGGAAGGAGGGAGGACGACGACGGCGACAACGACGACAACGACGAGGGAGGAGGGAGGACGGCGACGACGCGAACGACGAAGAAGGAGGAAGGACGGCGACGCCGACGACGACAACGACGAGAGGAGGGAGGACGACGACGACGACGACGACGACACGACGACGACGACGACGACGGCGACGAAATAGGAGGGACGACGACGAGACGCCGACGACGGACGACGACGACGACGAGGGAGGAGGAGGAAGGACGACCACGGCGACAACGACGACGGAAACGACCACAACGCCAAAGAGGACGACGACGACGAACACGAGGAAAGACAGAGGACGACGTAGGCGACGACGACGACGACGACAACGACGCGGGAGGAGGGAGGACGGCGACGACGACGACGACGACGACGACGCAAGAGCGCGCGCGCACGCTTTTGTTGAAAATCCGTGTTGCGAAACCTTGTGTTTTTGTAGGTTTTTTGGACACACGATTTTGAAATCCTTCCGAAACCGATGGGTTTTGAAGGTTTTCGGCATACGCGCGCGACGACGCGCGCGTCTGCACTTCGTCCAATTTTGTGCAAGTGATTCTCGCGACGGCACACGCGCAAGGGCGTTCGACAGATTTCGACATGAGCGCGCGCGAAGCCCGTTTGGTAGCATGTTGTGAAAATCTTGAAAACCTATGGTTTTCTTAAGATTTCGCAAGAGCTTTCGCGGAAGCTTGTTTGGCAACTCTGTGTTGCGAAACCCTGTGCTTTTATATGTTTTTGGGAAACTCGATTGCGAAATCCCTCCCGCACCGAAGGTTTTTGAAGGATTTTGGCCTGCGCGCGCGACGACGCGCGCGTGTGCACTTCGTCCCATTTTTTGCAAGGGATTCGTGAACAAGTGTTATGTTAGAACAAAGTGTCAGGGGGGGAAACCAGCCTAGCTGGGATGGTATGAATTCATACTTAGGATGGACAAGTGTGCATAATATATATATGTATATATATATATATGAAATCATACTATCCCAGGGGGGACCGATAAGTCGGGGGGGGGAGAGTCTATTATCTTTTTAGAAAGGAGAATCGTTGTGGAAAAATATGTGCGGTACAATGTGTGCAGTCTAGGGCAGCGAAACGCCGCTGCCAGACCGACACACAAGCCCAGTCCTTCGGACCAGAAGTAGGAGCCCCTAAGTGCAAGAGCTGTCTGGGAAAATGAAAAGCCAACGGCATGTCATTGCCCTGCGTTGAACCCCCCGGAGGACCTCTTGTTCGCGTTCCTCCTCCTCCTCCTCATCCTCCTCATCCTCCTCCTCTTCCTTCTCCTCCTCCTCTTCCTACTCCTCCTACTACCCCTTTTCCTCGTGCTCCTCCTCCTCCTCCTCCTCTTCCTCCTCCTCCTCTTCCTCCTCCTCCTACCCCTCCTCCTCGTGCTCCTCCTCCTCCTGCTGCTGCGCTCTCCCCTAAAAACGGTGTGCCCGCGACGTCCGCAGCAGTGCCATGCGAGCACAAGCGGGGGCGCAGACGGGAGGCCAGACACAACCGTGTCGAGACGCGCGCACACCAACGAGAGACGCCGTGTCTGAGGGCCCCCGAGCGCGCGCCTCAAAATGGGGAACAAGGGGCGCAAATACCTCCTCCTTCTCCTCCTCCTCCTCCTCCTCCTCCTCCTCCTCCTCCTCAGCGCTCTGCGACTCAGCATGCTCGTACCGAGCACGTCCGAGCCACTCACACGGCTCTGGCCGGTGCTGCTCCAGTGCGGCCGTCCTGAACTGACCGTCGGATCCTCAACCCACGGGTGCGTCGTGCGAGCTCCTTTTGGCAGCAGTGCCCTCGCCCTGGGGGACTGCGGATGGCAGCCTCCAGGGTGAGCATATCCCCAGACCCCCGACGTCGTGATCCCCAGAGGTCTGGACCCCTTCCCCGGGACCGGTTTTTCATCCTGAGTCGATTTTCGACGGTCCCGAGGCCCGGGAAGGGCCCCCGGAGGCCGAAAATAGCGAAAAACCTCCCGTCGTGATTTTTTCACGACGCGAGGAGGTCTGGGTCTCTAGAACGATTTTTCCTCGCGACCATCCCCATGCCTGTAGCTCGTGCGCGCGCCGTTCGCGTCACGGGCCAAGTGCGAGCAGGGCGCGGGGCAGGGTTGGCGCTGCCAATGCAGACGCATTCTAAGGCGTCCTGTGGGTGGGCAGATCTACAGTCGGGGGCTTGACCTAAGGAACCCAAAATAAGGAACGAGGCCCCTTTTTTCCATAAGTTAAACTTCGATTCCCCATCGAAAACGTCAGGAAAACCCAAGGCAAGCTGCGAAACACTTAAGGAACACGGAGCCCCTCCCCAACGAAAAGGGTTCCTTCTTCAGGGCCCCGACTGTATAGTCAGGAATCGGGTGGGCTTCCTGGCCCTCGCCCCAAACGTGCATGAACCAGAGCAGGCAGATCCTGCCCGCGTGCAATTCGGAGGGGGGGAAGCCGAAGAGGCCAGGAACATGCCTTCGGGATGCCGCCAAAAATCGGCGGTAGGTGCAGCACCTAAGGCACTTCGGGCTGCTCATGTACGAACGCTGCGCCGTTAACAGCAGCAGCAGTCGAAGGTTGTTATCAAAAGTGAATTGCCTAGTGATCGTTTTCTTATTCGGGGTTTCAACATTGGGCGGAAGGGGGGGGGAGGGAGGGGTCCTGCTCCGGACCTCTGCTTAGTGCGACTGTTTGCAGCAGTGCGTCCGATGGGGGGAGACTCCACCTGCTCGAAACAAGCGCCAAAAACAGCCAAGATCAACTCCAGGGGGGGGGAGGGGGGGTGCGAGGGCCCGCGCTGATCGACAAAACAACGAATAAAAAACGACCACCTAGATAGACCTGTTTCCATTCTTCACCTGATTCCATTTCGGGCTGTTCAGGTACGTACGCTGCGCCGTTGGCAGCAGCAATCGCGAACACAAAGATTTTTATCAAAAGTGCAACCCGCAGAGTAAGGATGCGCGATAAGGATGCAAGGCCCTTGGACGCCCATCTCGAAGCGTTTCGAGCGGGGCGCGGCCAACGAAAGGGTCCAAGGATGGACCCAGGAAGCAAAGATACAAGGTTGTTTAAGAGTTTTGCCGCTATAGAGCCTCGCTGCCGTACGTGTCCGATGGGTGCTGTTATAGCCCCCATTGAGGGGAAGCGGATCGATGACTACGGTATCGGAGCTGATGCTGAAATTGGTGGGTGTTTGCGGGAGGTGAAAAAAAAGCAAGGATGCAAGGGTACCCTCGGGAGGGATGCCAATCCTTACTCTGCGGGTCGGCTGTACACTGCCCGGACCTGTTTCCATTCTTCGCCGGACCTCGGAGCAAGTCCCCCTGGTTCACCCGCCGAGCAGAGGAACCGTCTGTGGAGCCGTCTTGGACCTCTTGGGTCGTCTGGGCCGTCTGTGGAGCTTCCAGGCCGGTCTTCGGGACCTCTTGGGCCGCAAAGGGCTCGCTTTGGGTCCCCTTGGGCCGTCCTGCCGCCCTCCCCAGACCCCCGACGTCGTGATTTTTTCACAACGTCGATCCCAGAGGTCTGGACCCCTTCCCCGGGACCGGATTTTCATCCTGAGTCGTTTTTTGACGGTCCCGAGGCCCGGGAAGGGCCCCCGGAGGCCGAAAATCGCGAAAAACCTTCCGTCGTGATTTTTTCACGACGCGAGGAGGTCTGGATCTTGAGAGCATCAGAACTGATGCTCTGAGCAAATCCCCCCGGTTCCAGCGCCGAGCAGAGGGCACGAGGCCGAGACCGCCCAGGAGAGGAGGGGGGGGAGGGCTCCTCCCGGGGAGGACGAGGAGGAGGAGGAGGAGGAGGACGAGGAGGAGAAGGAGGAGGAGGAGGACGAGGAGGAGAGGAGGAGGAGGAGGAGGAGGAGGAGGAGGAGGAGGAGAGAAGGACGGGGAGGAGGAGGAGGAGGAGGAGGGGGAGGAGGACGAGGAGGAGGAGGAGGAGAGGAGGAGGAGGAGGACGGGAGGAGGAGGAGGAGGAGGAGGAGAGGAGGAGGAGGAGGAGGAGGGAGGAGGAGAGGTGGAGGAGGAGGAGGGGGAGGAGGAGGAGGAGGAGGAGGAGGAGGAGGAGGAGGAGGAGGAGGAGGAGGAGGAGAGGAGGAGGAGAAGGACGAGGAGGAGGAGGAGGAGGAGGAGGAGGAGGAGGACGACGACGAGGAGGAGGAGGACCGCACGTGGCCATGTCTCACAGGCCGGGCCTGCGGCGATTCCAGCTACACATCGTTGTTGTACAGATTGGAGAAGGTTTGAAATCGATGATTTCCTGCACGAGTCGCCGTTGCTGGCATCATTCGCAGTGTCGATAGATAGACAGAGAGCCGCCTTATCATGTCTGGCCTGCAATTGCTCGAACTAAAACTGAATATCATGCTGGCGCTCCTGACTCCGAAAAGAGACAGATTTTATTGGAGAAATAAAACCAATCTTAACATGTTTAGGGTTTAGGGCTATGGGGCAATTAGGCTATAGGGCAACAGGGCTATAGGTCTATAGGGCAATGGGGCTATAGGCCTATAGAGCAATAGGGCTGTAGGGCTATTGGGCTATTGGGCTATAAGGCTATAAGGCTATACGGCTATAGGGCTATAGGGCTATAAGAGCTAAAGGGCTAGAGGGCTATCGGGCGATTGGGCTATAGGGCTATTGGGCGATATGGCTACAGGGCTATGGGGCTATATGCTATAGGGCTACAGGGCTATAGGGCTATAGGGTTACAGGGTTATGAGGCTATAGGGCTATAGGGCTATAGGACCATAGGGCCATAGGTCTATAGAGCTATAGGGCCATAGGGCTATGAGGCTATTAGGGCTATAGGGCTATAGGGCTATTAGGACTATAGGGGTATAGGTAGGGCTAACAATAAGGCTATAAATAGGGCTATAGGGCTATAGGGCTATAAGACCATGAGGCTATAGAGCTATAGGGCTATGAGGCTACCGGGCACCCGGGCACTTGGGCACCCGGGCACCCAAACACCCAAGCACCCAGGCACCCGGGCACCCAAGCACCTGGGCACCCGAGTACCCGTGCACCGGGGCACCCAGGCACCCGGGCACCCGGGCACCCCCGGGCACCTGGGCACCCGGGCCGGCCAACCGAAATCGGCGACGCACCTCACCTAACCATATGAATCCGCTAGGACCCCTACAGAGGCAAGCTCTGAAAGACATATTATTTAGTGCCCGCTGTGTGAACAGGTCTGAGGACAGGGCTTGAGAACATATGCCTCTGGCGGTCCTTCGACGGCCAGAAGTCCCGGGCCTGCTACGAATTTAGGCGGTGCTTCCGCAACTTCTGGATAGGCCTCGAAAAATATTTGAGAGAAGCCTGTCCTTCTCTTTCGCAGGTGCCTGCTCCTCCACTGACATGGGCGGCATCATAACGACAAGCGTGGCTAAGCATGCTCTCGAACAATGTCAGAGGTGACGCAAGAGGCGGATGCGAGCGTGAAAATCATACCTAAAACAGTGGCATTCGGATTTTTGTGCGAATGTCGCTGCTACTTGAGTCAAAGTTCGGATGTGTTTTTGCGCGGTGGGCTGCACATGAAGCTGTGGTGTCGAGGACGGCGCCACATTCGAGGCAGCGGAGGCAACAGCAGGAGGGCGCAAGAAGAGGGGCAAAAGGGCGCCGGTCTTCTCACACTCAAGTCTAAGCGTGTCTCTGGGCGCCTGCGAGTCTGGCTCGATCAAGCATGTCTCTAGACGCCTCCTCATCCTCCTCCTCCTCCTCCTCTTCTTCCTCCTCTTCCTCCTCCTCCTTCTCCTCGCCCCCCTTCAATACCACTCGTCTGCCTCCACCTGCGACGGCGGTCGACTGGCAGCTTGCTCCTCCACCATCTCCGGGTCCGCGTACGCGTCGATGTTCTCCTGCGGAAGCAGCAAAGGGCGCGCGAGGCCCGCGGGCGCGCGGGAATCAAAAACCGCTACGCATCCACCCCCTTTTTAAGACGAAACCAAGACGATAAATCGAGAATATCATAAATCTGGCGGTTCTGAAAGATGTCTCGGGCGCCGCGGCCCTTTCAGCGTTCCGGAACGCTCTGCACCATCACAATCATCACCACCATCATCACCATCACCATCATCATCAACATCGCCATCAACATCACCATCACCACCACCATCACAATTACCGCCACCATGATACCACCGCCATCATCGCCACCGCCATCATCGCACTCATGGCCGTCGAGCATCGAACACCCCCCGAGGGCTACGTGACAACCCAAAACGGCCCGTCGGGTACAGGGTCGCGTTGAAGGTTGCTGGGTGGTTTGCACTGGTGGGCCCCCGCCACGCACCATGGCGGCGACACCAGGGTACCGCTGAAAGACGTACACGTTGGCTGCGTCGAGGGGCGGTCCTTGAGACCTTCCCAACCCACCGCGAGGGGCACCCTGCCCTGACTCCGGATCCGCCCTACTTTGGGGAAATTCGAAAGTAGGGCTTGGAATTCCCGCCTTACTTGTCAGGCCCCGCTGATGCCAATTTCCGCCCTACTTTTCTGCTGCTGCTTCCGCCCTACTTTTGCGGATTTCCGCCCTACTGTATGTTGGGTGCAGAAATTTCCGCCCTACTTTCTCGGTTTCTTGTAGGTGGATTTCCGACGCAATTCTAAGCTGGAAACAGAGCCAAAGTAGGGCGGATCTGGAGTCAGGGTTGGGAGGGAGACCTGTCCTTACTCTGCGGGTCGGCTGTGCACTGCCTGGACCTGTTTCCATTCTTCGCCTGATCTCTGAGCAGGTCCCCCTCCTGGTTCCAGCGCCGAGCAGAGGGCACGAGGCCGACACCGCCCAGGAGAGAAAGAGACCCAGACCCCCGACGTCGTGATTTTTTCACAACGTCGACCCCCAGAGGTCTGGACCCCTTCCCCGGGACGGGTTTTTCGTCCTGAGTCGTTTTTTGACGGCCCCGAGGGTCGGCGAGGGGCCCACGGAGGCCAAAATAGCGAAAAACCTCCCGTCGTGATTTTTTCACGACGCGAGGAGGTCTGGGGAGCCAGGGCGCGCCAGAACCACCGCAAGCGACCTCCGGCGCTGGGCCGCATGCCCGGAGGCTCGGGCGCCCGAGCCCGGCGCCGGGCTCGGCGCCCTCACCGCTGGCGGCGCGCGCGAGGGGGGGGGGGGGGCGCTCCGGGAGGCCCCAGGAGGGGGCCTCTGAGAGGGCAGGGCGGCGTCCTGGAGGCCCCCCACCCCGAGCTTCTGGGAGGCCTCTGGGCCTCTTCTGGGAGGAGCTCCCCCGACCTCCGAGAGGCCCACCGGGTTTCGTCGGAGGCCCCCCCCCCCGCGCCGCCGCCCTGGCGCGCGCCGCCAGTGGCGCCGCAGTCGTCAGGATTGCCTACGACGAAGCAAGCCAGGACGAGGACAAAATCGCGTGAGGAGAAGTCGAGAATCTCTGAGGCCTGGTGGGTCTGGAGGATGTCTCGGGCGCCGCTGCCTTTCTCTGAGCGTTCCAGAACGCACCGAGAGCGCTCTGGAGCGCTCTAGACCGTATTCGTCCTCGCCTCGCCATGCTAAGTCATTTCTTCCTGCGCATCCTCCTCCCCGTCCGCGCGTCAGTCCCCCTGCTCCGCATGATCACCCCGTCGTCGCCATCACCAAAAGCATCCTCCTCGTCGTTATCACCAGCACCATCGCCATCACCACCACCGTCACCATCACCATCACCATCACCACCTCCATCACCATCACCGCCACCATCACCATCACCATCACCATCACCACCACCATCACCACCACCACCACCAACACCACCACCACCACCATCGTCATCGACCAGCGACGCCGGCCAGTCCCATCGTCACGGGTGCCGCCGCGAGGGCCTCGAAGACGAGTTCCGAGGGCGCGCCTGGCCGCGGTCCTCGATGCACGGGCGGCCGCCCAAGCCTCGGCAGGCGGCCTCGCCGCCGGCCCGCTCCCGCGTCGCTCTGTCTCCTCCGGCCTCCGCCCCGCGCGCAGCAGACCCCGCACTGCGAGGCTGGGCGCCGGGGGTCGGTGCCGCGGGCGCGACGCCGCCGAGGCAGAGAGGGGGGTGTCCTGGCGTGTGCCTCGGCGTGGCCAGTGGCCGCCGTGTCCATGGGTGGCGCGGCTCTCGCTTCACGACTCCTCCTCCTTCTCCTCCTCCTGCTGCTCCTCCTCCTCCTCCTCCTCCTCCTCCTCCTCCTCCTCCTCCTCCTCCTCATCATCATCATCATCATCATAATCATCATCGCCATCATCATCACCCATCACCAATCACAAATAAGGCAACACCCATCATCATCTTCATCACCATCATCATCATCATCGTCATCACCAGCAGCATCAGCATCATCATCATCATCATCATCAGCATCAGCATCAGCATCAGCAGCATCAGCATCATCATCATCATCACCATCATCATCATCAGCAGCATCATCATCATCATCAGCATCAGCATCAACATCAGCATCAGCATCAGCATCAGCATCAGCATCAGCATCAGCATCAGCATCAGCATCAGCATCAGCATCATCATCATCATCATCATCATCATCATCATCATCATCATCATCATCATCACCATCACCATCACCATCACCATCACCACCACCACATCCTCCTCTTCCTCCTCCGCCTCCATCGCCTCCCGTCGGGTCACACTGGGGCGGTCGGCTCCCAGGTGCCGAAGACGGCCAGGCCCTTCGGCACCAGGTTGTGGCGCGCGTAGCCGCGCTGGCGCACCGCGGGGGCGCCCAGGGCGCCCAGGACGCTTTTGCTCGTGCTGCCCCCATCGCCTATCCTGCCAGCTCCCTGTCTCCTCCCCCCTGCGCCCTCCCTTCACATTTAAACAATCTAAATGCTACTCTCCTCTCTCCCCTGGTGGCGTCCGGGAAATGGCCGGCCCCCCTCCGCGTACGGGTTTCTTACACGCAGGATTTCCCCGAAACGGGTTCTCGCTTGGAAACTTGTTCGAAATGCTGCTGTCGCTGCAGCGCTGGCCTTATTTTCGGGCTACCGCTCGTTCCGAATCGTGCTCCCGCTGCAGCGCTGGCCTCATTTCCGCGCTTCCGCTCGTTCCGACTCGTGCTCCCCTGCAGCGCTAGCGTCATTATTTCCAGAGCCATGGCACGGTATGGTTTTCGATCCTTCCAAATAGGCCTCAAAATTTAGAAAATGCCACTCCAAAAAAAGTATCGGAAGTGATTACGCATTCGGTGTCGATTCGTTGATTTATAATCGCTTCGCTCATTCCGCCGGCCCGTATTGTGCCATCGCAGGCGTTTGCTTGCGCGTTCGTGTCCTCTTGGAGCCTCGGTGGGGCCGTTTGGGGCCTCTTGGCGCCTCTTTTTAGGCCTCTTGGAGAACTCGGGAGGCCTCCAGGGGGCCTCCTGAGCTCTCGTGACGGTCTCTTGGGGGGCTTTCGGCGGGCTCTTGGCGGTATTTGCTGGTCCTCTTGGGGCCTGGGGCCTGACGTTGTTGGTCCTCTTGGGGCCTCACGGGAGCTTATTGGGGCGTCTTGGGGGTGTCTTGGAGAGTCTCTTGGGGCCTCTTTCGGGGTCCTGGGCGCCTTCTGGGGCGGAGGGCTCGATTTTTCAGTTCTCGGTTCCCTTCTTGAGCCCCTCTTGGGCCCGTCTTGGGGCCTCTTGGTCCGCCTTGGGCAGCACTTGGGCCGTCTGGGGGGCGCTCTTGGGCCGCTCCGGGGCCGTCTTGGGAGCCTCGTGGGCCGTCTTGGAGCAGTCTTGAAGGCCTCTTGGGCCCTCTTGGAGCGTCCGGAAGCGAAAAGGCCAGAACGCAAAAAAACATAGAAAAAACCAATGAAAATCAACGATTTTGGCAACTTGGGGCCCTCTTCGGAGGCCTCTTGGAAGGCCCTTGGAGCGTCTTGGAGGCCTCTTGGGCTGTCTTGGGGCCATCTGGGGCGTCTTCGGGCGATCTTTGGCCGTCTCGGGCCTCTCTTGGACCGTCTAGAAAGCTTCTCGGGGCCCTCTTGGACCGATCTGGAGCCCTCTTGGACTCCGAAACAGAACTCCGGCATCTCTGACCCGACTTGCCGGGACCTTGCCGGGGACTTGCCGGGACCTTGCCGGGGTACTTTTCGTCCGGGGACCCCCAGGGGCCGCCCCGCGCGCGCGAACTAGAAATACTGTTAACCAGGTACCGGAGATCTTAGCACGCCCTGGCCCGTTGGGCCGGCGAATTGCGCCGCAGAAGCCTCCCCCCCCTTTGGGGCGTCGCCACGCCATGCTACGGCAGGCTACGCATCCTCATTTCCGCGCTTCCGCGCTTGATTTTTGTTTCAAAATGCTGCTCTCGCTGAAGCGCTGGCCTCATTTTCGGGCTACCGCTCGTTCCGAATCGTGCTCCCGCTGCAGCGCTGGCCTCATGTCCGCGCTTCCGCTCGTTCTGAATCGTGCCTGCTGCAGCGCTAGCGTCATTATTTCCAGCGCCATGCAACGGCATGATTTTTCGGTCCTCCCAAATGGCCCGCAAATCTAGAAAATGCCCCCCCCCCCCGAAAAGACCATCGGACGTGATTACACATTCCGTGCCGATTCTTTGGTTTTTTGCGCCGCAGAAGCCCCCCCCCTCATTTTGGGGCGTCGCCACGCCATGCTATGTTATGCTACGCGTTACTATTCAACACCATGTTACGCCATGTAATGCTACGCCGTGCAATGACATCCGATGGTGCGAATCGGGAGGCGATCTGCGCCATGGTAAGGGATGGGAGGGAGGGGTCGGACGTCAGATATGACGCGAGCGCACCTAGCTTGTCCATCCCTCCTCCCTCCTGCGCTCCACCCTCATACCCTCTTCCCTCAGTCATCCTCTTCCTGCTCCAACTGCTCCTCCTGTTCCTCCTGCTCCCCCTGCTCCTCCCGCTCCTCCTCCTCCTCATCATCATCCTCATCCTCCTCATCCTGTTCCTCCTCCTCATACTCTTCGCCTTCTTCACCATCATGTTCATCATCATAACCATCATTATCTGCAGCATCATCATTATCGTCATCAGAAGCATCACCACCACCACCATCACCATCACCATCATCATCATCATCATCATCATCATCATCATCATCATCATCATCATCATCATCATCATCAGTAGCATCATCATCACCACCAATATCACCAACATAATCACCATGATCATAATCATCAGCAGTATCATCATCACCCTCAGCACCATCAGCACCATCCTCATCGTCGTCATCATCATCATCATCATCATCATCATCATTAGCCTCATCATCACCTGCACCATTCTTATTACCATCATCGTCATCAACGTCGTCGTAATCGTCGTCATCGCTATCAGCATCATCATCAGCATCATCATCCATCACCAGCATCACCATTATAAGCTCCATCATCATCAGCAGCGTCATCATCAGCAGGATCATGACAATCATCACCATCGTCGTCACTATCACCATTACCACCATCACCTTTGCCCATCAGCATCAGCATCACCAGCATCACCAGCGTCATCGTCATAAGCACCACCACCATACACTCATCATCACCATCACGGTGAGTATCATCATCAGCAGCATCATCAGCATCAGCATCATCAGCAGCAGCACCATGATCATCAGCATCAGCATCAGCATCAGCATCAGCATCAGCATCAGCATCAGCATCATCATCACCACCACCACCATCATCGTCATCATCATCATCATCATCATCATCATCATCATCACCATCATCATCATCATCATCATCACCATCATCATCATCGCCATCCTCACCATCATCACCTGCACCAGCACCAGCAACACCATCATCAGCAGCATCACCCTCACTCTCAAATCCAGCAGCAGCAGCACCACCAGCAGCATCGCTTCAGGCCCGCAGGCTGGCGCCTTCACGTGGACAATCTGGCCCTTCTTCCCGAGCCCGCGCACGTGCTCCATCATCACGACGGGCACCTGCGGGGCCCCACTCCCCACCCCCGGTGGGAGGAGGGAGGAACGAGAGGAGGAGGAGGGGAGGCGGGGACGAGCGGGCAGGGGACGGAGGAGGAGGGGCGGACCGAGGCGAGGGAGCGGGAGGGGGAGGGGAGCGGAAAGGGAGAGGAAGGGGGAAGGGGGAAGGGGAAGGGGGAAGGGGAGGGGGAGCGGAAGGGGAGAGGAAGGGGGACGGGGAGGGGCAAGGGACGGGAGGGATGGGAACAGGGGGGGGGCGCAGAGGAGATCGCCACAGCTCGGGCGGCGCGTCCGTCCGGGCGCGCGGGGCGCGCGCCCCCCGCCGCGCACGCTTCCTGTGGTGGGAGGGGCCGCACGTGAAGAACCCCCCCCCCTGGCAACGGCCACCTGGAGGAGGAGGAGGAGGAGGAGAGGAGGAGGAGGAGGAGGAGGAGGGCGGAGGAGGAGGAGGAGGAGGAGGAGGAGGAGGGGAGGAGGAGGGAGGGAGGAGGGAGGAGGAGGAGGAGGAGGAGGAGGAGGCGAGGAGGAGGAGGAGGAGGAGGAGGAGGAGGAGGAGGGGGGAGGAGCAGGAGCAGGAGGAGGAGGAGGAGGAGGAGGAGGAGAGGAGGAGGAGGAGGAGGAGGAGGAGGAGGAGGAGGAGGGGGCCGCCTTTGCGGCATGATGGAACCACGGGATTTTGACACCGCTTGGGCGTGAGCGAATGGGGGGGGCGATGAACGGGAGGGGGGAGGGGGGGGGGGGAAAGGTGCACCTCTCGGAGTCTAGAGGTCGCCTTTGGGGGCATGGAGAAAACACGAGATTTTGATACCGCTTGGGAGTCCTCCTCGCCGAGGCAGAGGGCAACGGAGCGGGTGGCCCGCTGTGCACGGAGCCCACCGGGAGAGGAGGGGCGCTGGCACGGGTCTCTACCGCGCGTGGAGCGGCACCGCAGGCCTGGGGGCGGATCTTGCAAGGGCGCCCCGAGGGCAGCGGCAGGGCGGAAGCCTGCGGGAGGCCGTCCGAGGAAGCTCATGCTCGGTGGATCCTGTCACATGCCCAGACCTCCTCGCGTCGTGAAAAAATCACGACGGGAGGTTTTTCACAATTTTTGGCCTCTGGGGGCCCTCGCCGGGCCTCGGGGCCGTCAAAAAACGATTCAGGACGAAAAACCGGTCCCGGGGAAGGGGTCCAGACCTCTGGGGGTCGACGTTGTGAAAAAATCACGACGTCGGGGGTCTGGGGAGCAGCGGGGCTGACTGTTCCTGGGTGTGCTGGGAGGGCTGGGCAAGGTGATTGGCCCGCTGTTGCAGCGCATTGATGCCAGCGATGATGGCCGTTTCGCGGTCGCGCTGGGCCACTGGGGGGAGGAGCCGACCTGGTCGTGAGTGGGGCCGGTGGTGGCGGCCAGATCCTGTCGGCCTGTCGACCGAAGGCGGCCTGCGCCTGGCAGAAGGATGAGAAGGCGAAAACCCACCCACTCCCCCAATCCCGACCCCATCCCCGAACCCGCGATCCAGGGGGTCGGGACTGCGGGTGGTGGCGGTGGTTTTTCGGGGTCCAGGAATGGAGAGAACCCAGCCCCACTCCCAGTCCCGACCCCTTGAATCGCCGGCGCGGGGATGGGCGTCGGGACTGGGGGTCGACGTGGGTTTGGGCCTTATGAGAAGGAGTCTTGGCTGGCTCGCGTCGTGGTGAACACCGCGATCACTGCGGGCGTTCCCGCTGCGACTCTGGGGGGGAGGGGAGGAGGAGAAGAGGGAGGAGGAGGAGGAGGAGGAGGAGGAGGAGGAGGAGGAGGAGGAGGAGAGGAGCAGGAGGAGGAGGAGGAGGAGGAGGAGGAGAGGAGGAGAAGGAGGCGGAAAGGAGGAGGAGGAGGAGGAGGAGGAGGAGGAGGAGGAGGAGGAGGAGGAGGGGGGGGAGGAGGAGGAGGAGGAGGCGGAGGAGGAGGAGGAGGAGGAGGAGGAGGAGGAGGAGGAGGAGGGAGGAGGAGGAGGAGGAGGAGGAGGGAGGAGGAGGAGGAGGAGGAAGAGGAGGAGGAGGAGGAGGAGGAGGAGGAGGATTCTCCCGCTCGCGCGCTAGCGAGCTGTCTCCGAGCGCGGCCGCGGCTCGCGCGCGCGGGGCGGCCCAAAAAGGGCAGGCCCGTCCCGCGCGCTCGTGCCGGGGCGCCGCGCGTCAGGCGGGGGAGACCGCCTGCTCGCCGACGACGGCGAGGCAGCGCCCATCAGCCTTAGATTGGGAGAGGAGGGAGGGGGGCAGAGAAGCTGCGGAGACAGCAGGAGCTTGCTCACAGAGAATAGAAGAGGCATTCTCCCGCTCGCGCGCTAGCGAGCTGTCTCCGAGCGCGGCCGCGGCTCGCGCGCGCGGGGCGGCCCAAAATGGGCAGGCCCGTCCCGCGCGCTCGTGCCGGGGCGCCGCGCGTCAGGCGGGGGAGACCGCCTGCTCGCCGACGACGGCGAGGCAGCCATACCCGTGCTCAAGGACCTTGCGAAGTGACAAGGTTTCGGCGGGCGGCCGCAAGTAGGGCAGGCCAAGCGGCGGGGCCGACTTGGAGAAATGAAGCGACAAGGCGGTCGCTGGCGGTGGCGAAGAACAGGATCCGCGCCCGTGCGGGCACGGGCAGCGCAGCAAGAACTGTGGAAGCGGCGGCGGCTTGCAGGTAGCGCTCAGCACTGGAAGCCTGACGCCAACGCCCCCGCCAGAAGACGCGAGGGACGTCTTCCGTAGCGATATAGAAGTCTGTTGCGCCAGAGCCCCGCAGACATGCGGGCGTCAGGTTGAGCCCCTGACCCGCTTTGGCAAGAGGGACGCCCAGGGCCGAAAGCAAATGATTCCACCGAGTACGGAAGCCGCTCGCACCGAAAGGGGCGAGAGGATCGGTGGAAGCCAACCGCCCAAACACTTGATTCAGAATCTTCACCGTGCCCCGATCGGAGCAGCGAGCATGCTGCGTCGGGTACGTTCTCCTGGTCTTTGGAACAAGAATCGAGAGAAAAGCACCCCCTTCAACTTCGAGGCGGTCGCAAGGAAGCGACAAGTCACAGCGGCGCGACGCCAGCAGCTCGCCAGGCCTGAGGAACATCGCGAAGCCCATGAGCAGCAAGGCCGCCATCACAGGCCAGTCCCAGGCGAAACAGAGACCGACCATAGCGCGCAGCAGAGCGCGAGGTAAGGGCGGGCGGAGCTTTGGCGGCTCCGCGAGCTTCCATTGTTTCGCTACGTCCCAAGCTTCTGTTAGAAAGGCCTTCCAATGCGGATGAGCGCTCTGGATTCCCAAGATGGCATGAACCAGAATATCCGCCGATCCGGCGTGTGAGTTTCAAGGAGTCTCAGCTACAGCCTCGAGGCTGAGCTTCAGCCTCTGGGGGGGTCGCCGGGGTGGCTCTGCCGGGGAAGGGGGGGTGGGGGGGGGGGGGGGGGTGCGAGTTTCCGGCGAACCCCGGGGCCGCTCCGGGGGAGTGGAAGATAGGGGGGGGGGGGGCGCCATGCTCCGCTTTTTCCGGCGCTTTGGAGGAGGGGGGGGGCCCAAGAGACCCCAAGGGGTTCCAAGAGGGCCCCGAGTCGCCGAAAAATCGCTCCAAGACGCCCGAGATGGCCTCCAGACGGCCCAAGGTGTCTCCAAGACGCCCCAAGAAGCTTCCAAGAGGCCTCCCAAGAGGGCCCCAAGAGGCCAGAATCGTTGATTTTCATTGGTTTTCTCAGGGTTTTTAGCGTTCTTGCCTTTTCGGGCGTCCGACGCTCGAAGACGGCCCAAGAGGCCCCCAAGTCCGTCCCAAGACGGCCCACGATGCTTCCAACACGGCCCAAGAGAGCCCCAAGACGGCCCAAGAGGGCCCCAAGACGGCCCAAGAGGGCCTCTGGACAGCCCAAGAAGGCCCCAAGAGAGCCCCAAGAGGGGCCCAAGAGGGAGACCACGAACCGAAAGAACCGAGCTTTCCGCCCCAAGAGGCCCCCAGGAGGCCCCAAGAGACCCCCAAGGGGCCCCAAGAAGCCCACAAGAGGCCCAAAAGAGGTTCCAAGAGGCCCCAAAACAGCTCCCCAGAGGCCTCCAGACTGCCTCCGGCAGGCCCCCGGTTTCTTCCGCGGCACCGCCCAGGGCGCCACCGGCAGGATGTCCTCCGTCTCATCGTTTTCCTTCAAGTTATCGCCTCTTCCTCATTCTCCTCCTCCTCCTCTGCGACCTCACTCCTATCCCTCAACGATCGCGTCACCGAGTGCCTCTTCTTTGAAACATCCTCGCTCTTCAAACGCACATCCATACACACATGCATACATACCTACATTTAAACACATTTGCATACATAGAAAAACAATCTTCCAGACATACATACTTACATTCACACACATACACACATATTATCATACACACATACAAACATACATACAAACTAAATACATACATACGCGCACAAGCATACATACATACATACGTACCTACACACAGGCACACATGATCAATGCATGCATACATGCATGCACGCGTACATACACACACATATATCGTGAAACTCACCGCGTGCTCGAAACTTGAGAGAGACCGCGGGAAGTCGAGAGAAGCCGCGGAACGAGGCCTCTACTACTACTACCACTACTACCACAACCACTACTACTACTACTACTACCTACTACTACTACTACTACTACTACTGCTACTACTACTACTACTACTACTACTACTAATACTACTACTAGTACTACAGGAGCGTTTCCCAACTAGTATGTGTGTGTGGGTGATGCTGTGTGCGCATGTCTGCGGCGCAGGTTAAGTGGTGTGACTGTGTGTGTGCGTTTGAGTGTGCGCCCATAATTTCTGCGTCTGGAGAATAACCCCGAGCGACCCGGATCGGCGGCACTGGCCGAAGGCCACTACAATAATGAGGGAAACCTGCATCATGAAGCCACACGCCGAAGGTCGCGAGGAAGCGGGCGAGAAGTATCCCGCTACGGTAAAGAGTGGCGGGCGGCACGCCAGTGTGTTCTGCTAACCACAGTTCGAACGCATCAATCGATCTCGAGCGACGATCGAGATACGCGGAGGTGAGGTGAGAATCGCGCACGAAGGGAGTGCGCGGAGGGCGAGCGGGCGCGGAAGGCGCAGCCCGACTAAGCCCTTGGCCTGCGGTCGGCGCCGCGGCTCCCAGAGAGATGCAGAGGCCGCAGACGCACCACAGGATGAGCGCAGGGCGGCCAGGGCTGGGAGAGCTGATCAGCGTGGCGGCCCTCCTGCTCCTGGACGCGTAGAAGGGCGGAACGAGGGTGTCCCGCCCGTCGGTCTCGAACCCCGACGCCTCCGCCAGCATCGCCCGCGCCGAGGTGAAGGATCCGCCCATGTTACGGTGAGCACGGCGAGCCCCTGCTTCGATCTCGGCGGGCAGAGCGTCCCCTCCCTCGAGGGTCGCCCAGTCAAAGGGCGGGCGCGGCTCGGCGCGCGCAGCTGCGGCCGATTCGGCGAGCTCGGAACGAGCTGCCGAGGACGTGAGGCCCGAATGATGTGGAACGGGCACCACCTCCGCGAACGCGTCGAGGATCTCGGACGGAGGGGAATGAGATCCCCACAGCGCTGCTGGGATGGCGCCGTGACCGTCCTGCACGTGGTACAGAAGGTCGAAAAGGCAGGCCAACTTGCCCGCGCGCCTCCTGTGCTCGATCTTTGAGCCGAGCCCGATGCCACGGATGGCGCCCGCCCCCATGGCTTGGAGGTCAGCGCCCGCGGGGATAGCCTCGGGCTCGACGGCGGCCACGTAAGGATGCAACCACGAGGCTTCGTCGATCGGCTCGGCGCCGCCTGTCTGAAACAGGCGCTTATAGGCGTGCAAGGCCTGCAGGAGGCAGTGCAGGTCCTCTCTGCCCTCGGGCTCGGCGGCCCCTGCGGGTGCGAAAGACCTCAGCCACGACGCCGCGCTCTGGAAGGCAGCTTGCCAGGCGGGTCCCCACCTCACCACTGTGACCTTCTCACCGCCGAGGTTGAGACGCCACGCTAGGGCGGTGGCGGCCCCTGGAGGCAAGGGCTGCTCAACGGCCGCGGAGGCCGTGCGCCGCGCTGCGAAGGCTGCAGCCGCGGCGCTCCCAGCGTCGCCGCTGTGGGAGCCGCTGGGATGCAGCTCGTGCCCTGAATCTCGGCCAGGCGCGGGGCCGCTCGAAGACCCCCTTTCCTCGGCGGCACGCCCTCCGCCCTGCGGGGCCGCAACAGCATCGCTGGAGGAGCGCGTGCCTACCGAAGACTGAGGGGCCTGAGCAGCGGAGTCCGCGCGGGAGCTGCCTGCGTGGGCGTCGCCCGAGCTCGCACCATGGCGGGACGTGGCTGGCCGCTGCGCAGTAGCGGGGCTCGGGCGCCGCTTCGGAGCGACTCGAGGGGAGCGCACCTCGCGACGCCGAGGCGACGTCGCCTGACGCGAAGGCGCGCGAGAGGAGCCGCGCGCGACGGCCCGACTAAGCCCCTGGCCTGCGGCCGACGCGCGGGATCGCGACGCCGCACGCCCACCAGAGTGGTGAGGGGGCGGCGGCGGCGGCGGGGGCACGGGCCGCGGAGTCTCGGAGCCTACACGCGTGCCGCGGCCCCGAGAGCGACTGCGAACCGAGGCGCGAGCGGCGGGCGGAGAGGCCCCCGAGCGGCGAGGGAAGGCCGCCTGCAGGCGGCGGAGGACCTCGGGGTTCAGGCCCGCCACGACGCGCTCGAGGTCCATCGAGGAGTCTGCGAGGGCACTCAGCACGACGTCCTCGAGCTCCGTCGGAGAGTCCTCGTCGCACGCGGGCTCCGCTCTCGAGCGGCTGCGAACGCTCGCGGGCGGGGACCCGTCAGGAGTGCGCGGGCCCTCCGATGCCTCCCCCGCAGGCGGCTCCGACGGCTCCTCGGGCGAGATCGGGCCGTCGACGGGAGGCGACGAGCAGCCCCCCGAGGGAGAGGTGCGGTCGGTCCCGTACGGGTTTGGAGACCGCGTACGGCTGCGGGCAGGGCTGCGGCTCCGCGGTGGGGAGCCCACTCCCGCGGCGGAGCTGGGGCGTGCCGCGCCTGCCCAGCGGCGCGCATTGGCAGTGCGACGCGCCCTGCGGCCAGGCGCCGTGGCGGCCCCCCCCTCAGGGGCGGGGAGCGCCGCCATCGAAGCCCGCCGCTGCCTGGCGGCGCGCCTGGCGCGCGCGGCGCCCGTGCGCGAGGCGGAGTGCGGCGCGTGACCACCGCGGTTGGGCTGGTCCTCGACCGCTTCATCCCGCGGGCCCAGGCGGGCGCGGACCGCGCGCCGCTCACGACGGCTGAAGCTGGACGCAGGGTCGTCGGCGGGCCTTGCCAAGGCGCGCGGGTCCTCAGCCTCCACCTCGGCCAAGGAGCGGCCAGTGGACGACGCGGGTGCGTCCCCAGCACGAGCGGCACGTTCTGCGATGGCGAGGCCCGTCGAGACCTCAGCGTTGTGCAGGACGGCGCGCAAGGTTTTGCGCCAATCCCGACCCAGCTGGACGGGAGCAGTGCGCGGCAAGCCCGCGGCCTCTCGACTGGCGGCCTCGCGCGCGCGTCGGAAGTAGGCGCGATCGGCCATCCCTTCCGCGAGCTCGGCACGAGCGACGGCACGCTCTCCTTCGCCGCGTGCAGGAGCCTGCACCGCGCGCCTGGTGGCGTCGGCACGCGCGGTGCGGAGTGCGTCGAGCTCCACGCGGCCGCGCGACACGGCGGAGACGAGGGTGGCATCCGACTCAGCCGCCCGCGTCGCGAGGGCAGACGAAACCCCGCCCCTCGGGAGAGGCGCGCCCGAGGCGGGGAGGGCAGCCCGAGGGGCCAGCTCGGCGCTCGCAAGGGCGACCCGCGAGGAGACCGCCTCTTCGAGCGCCTGAAGGGCCATGGTCGACCCTGGAGCCAGCTTGCCCTTGCGGGCGCCCTTTCCTGCCGCCTTGGCCCGGGCGTAGGCGCGGGCGGCAGGACCGTCGCCGCCCGTGCTAGGAACATCGGGCGGCGCGGCGGCCTGCGAGACGGCCTGGAGCAACACTGACTTGGCGTCACAGAGCTGCTTCCACTTCAGCGCGCGGGCTGCTCGCTCGTCGGCGCCCAGGTGCGCGGGAGTCCTGTCTGGATGGTAGACTAGGGACTGGCGCCTGAAGGCGGCCTCAATTGTGCCGCGCGAGGCCCCGTCCACTACGCCAAGCAGTTGGCGAGAGGCGCTCACCCTGGCCGCTCGCTGGAAGGTGCGGGGGGTAGCTGCTGAGGCCCCCTTTGGCGCTTCCCGCGAGCCGACGCGCGACGAGCCCACCCCGATAGCAGGCGGAGGGGCCGCCGCGGCCTTGGAGCGGAGGGCCAGTGGCGGAGCACGCTTGGCGGCCTGGGGAGCCGATCCTGCGCTGGCGGCGCCAGGGTCGGGGCCGGGCGAGCCGCCCTCCGCGGAGGCAGACGCTTTTGGCGTGGCGTCTGCCGAGGACGCGAGAGGCCGTTCGCTGTCAGCGAAGAGCGCGTTGCGAGGCCCGCGACGCTCTCCGCTGGCGAGAGCAGCTTCACTGCTGCTCTCGGCGGCGCCCGAGGGGTCAGGTGCCTTCCCCTGGGCGCCGTCGCTGGCGGCGTCGGCGGCCATCCCCGCGCCCTCCGAGGGGGGGGGGCGGCCGCCCAGCGGTGGCTGAGCAGCCCCTCGGGGCCTCGAGCCACAAGCTGCGCAACAAATCGGCCCCAGAGACAAGTAGGGAATGACGAGCGGGAGTCGGCGTACGCAATGCAATCAAAGCGAGTAAATTATCCTCTCTCTGCTTCAACTAACCAGGCGGGAGGGTCACGGGACGGGGGCCTCACCGCACGGTTCCGCGTGGGGTCGTCGGCCCTGTGCACGTCCGTAGGCACGTACATGCCTCCCATATATAAACCTCCTCCTATCACATAGGGCAAAGTGGTCGAAAGAACGTGAGATAGACCAGGAGAGCTACTGCGCCCGTGAGCGGTCGCGCCCAAAGCCACTTTTGAATCCAAGAGAACGGGGATACGAGAGTCAGGGAGGCGAATACAGCAGTACTTGCACAAGCTCTTATACACCGTTGTCTCAAGGATATTGATGTGACGGGGCATGCGAAACTCCCATTTGTACGCGAGCCGAAAGCGCAGCGCCTCTGATAGCTCGGTGACCCAACGCGGCGCGACGGGGGGCTCAATAGACGGGAGCCCCAGGTCGCGATGCAGTTGGGTGAGCTCAGGGCCCAAGGGCACGCCGCGGCTGAGTACGGCGAGGAGGCTCCGATTGTGCAGGATCGTGTGCCACCCCCCGTGCTCCGATCTGCGCCACAGCTCGGCGGAGAGCTGCGGGCTGATAGGAGCGCGGACAACGCCCCCCCAGCCGAGAGACGCGTCCGTACCGAACACCTCGGGGCAAGGCTGCGCCCGAAGGTCGGTTATAGCCGTAAAGGCTAAAAAGGTGCAGGCCAAAAGCTCGTCGCGAACAGAAGGAGGCAAGTCGTATTCAATGCCCTCCTCGGTCGCCAGGCGCGACAGGAAGTTGTAGACGTGCGTGAAATGGCGAGCATCGGACGGCGATAGAGGAACACCTGGACCCAGCAGCCCACAAGAGAGGCTAACAGGGAGCGTGTGGTGATGCCGAGGTAGATTTGGATCAGGGTCAGCCTGCACAAGGCCACCGTCCGCACTAAGGGAGCGCAGACGATGCCTATGCGCCCTTCCACCTCGGCGCCCACCACCACCTTGTGCGTTTCGCCGCGCGCGCGCTTGCCTGGATGCTGAATCAGGCCCACGCGCGGGTAGCCTGCATCGCAGGCGGCGAAGACCTCACGATCACGACGACAGGGGTCGTCGGGGCGAGGAGCGGAGCCATGCCACGAGAGCTTCTGAAAACCTGTATGGTCATCAATATTCAGCATCTCGACAAACGGTCCCCGCGGGAAGGGCGAGCGGTGGACAACCTGCTCGTGAGGCCGCAAGGCCCCGAAGCTGTGCAAGACGCCTTCATGTGCAGAGTTGGCAATCTCCACCGCCATGTTGTCGCCCATCGCTAGAGCATTGAGGCAAGGCGCGACGTCCACACCTTCGAGCTCGGGGCGCCAGGCTCGAAAGGCCTTGAAGCGGGATGATGGCAGACGAACGCGAAGGGCGTTACGCCTGGCGCGCGCGGGAGGAACGCGGAAAGTGTAGTAAAACTCCCGTAGGTCGTCGCAAGAAACTGCCAGCCACTCCCAGGCGCCAGACCCAAACGGCACAGCAGGAAACCCTGGCCAAGGCGCTGGGTGCTGGACGAGATTGAGGCACAGCGGCTGTTCACGACCGTTGGGTTCAGGATCAGCCTGTCGAAGTCGCTGTCCTTCGGTACCCTGAAAGCTCCGCAGGCTTCATCCCAGGCGAGGTCCGAAGCAGGAGTCAGGTACAGGGCGCCGCAGGCATCCCACTTCTGGAGCAGGGCCCACAGCTCGGCGCGGTCCATATGGACACGCGCCCCCTTTTGGCCAGCAGGCCACTCTGACGCCGGGAGCCGCATCTCCTCTGGATTGATGAACGCTTCGCGGACTCGAGCGTCAGAGAGAAACGGAATGGGATCAAACTCTGGCGAGTAATCCCACTTAATGCGAGACGCCCTGACTTTTAAATCGAAGGGCTCGACCTGGGTGGAGTCCCAAGCCGCCGCAGACGCCAGCGAACCAGGCACGGAAGGAGCGCTGGTCGGGCAGTGCCGCATGGGGGCGGGCACGGAAGAAGAGGAGGTGAAGGAGGCCTCCAAAGCTGCAACATGGGTGGCCAGGCCATGGAGCGAGACCTCAGTAGAGTCGAACTTGGCGAAGGCTCGACCTAAGTCGCTCTTGCCACCACGGGCAAGGCGAACTGCGATCCGACACAACCGTTCGATACGGGTGCGGACGCCCTCCTGGCAGGGCGAGACCGTGGCGCGGACACGAGCCTCGGCGGGAGCGAGGCTAGGATGACCCAAAGTGAGCCAGTTCAACGCAATAACAGAATACTGCGCGAGCGTCCGCGCCGCGCGCCGCAATCTCCAGCGCTCCCTGCGCCTCGCCGACAAGCCGTCAGGCGGGGGACCAAGAGGTGGAGCAGGCGGGCACGGCCAAGGATCGCGGGGAGGCGGCCCCAAAAGGCACGGGTCGCCCCTGTCCATTGCACGCATTGATGAGCGGGAGAAAGATCCAAGAGAACATCGAGCACCCATCCCAACCTGGGACAGCGCTGCCGCCCAGTGGGTGATATCAATGTTCGCGCCTGGAAACAGGCGCAGCAAGGCAGACAAGTCAGCGACAAATGGCGCGACGTTGGCAAGAGCAGCAGGGGTGCTTGAAGGAGAACAAGCACCAGCAAGAACACCAACCTCAGGGGCTGCAGGCCCCATGGGGGGAGCGCTCGACTGAGGCAGGTGACGGCCAAAATGGCCGAATGGATCCGAGGGGCGGTTCGGAGCAGAGCGAGGGGCGTGGTGGCGGAACGTACTCCTCCCTGCGGGGCCGCAACAGCATCGCTGGAGGAGCGCATTCCTACCCTCACGCCCTCGCTGCGCCCAAACACGCCTAGCAGCCGTAGCAGCGTCGGTGCAGACTGTCTGCGGCGGCGTACCCCGGCCACGCGAAGGCCCCCCCTCCAAGAAGGCGGGCGCCAAGGGCATCTTCAGTCCTTCTTGGGCACCGCCTTCGGGGCCTTGGGAGCACCCTGAGACTTGAAGGGGGGCTTTGAGACCTTGGGCTGCTTGGGCTGATGAGGTGGATGCTTGGGGAGCGCGACGGCGCGCTCGGCGTCGAGGCGCGCCCGAAATGCTTGCAGCTCCTTCATGTATTCGCCCTGCGCCGACAGCCAGCGAGGATCCACTAGGGGTGAAAACGGGGTCTGGGCCTCGCGCTCCGTGTGACGACTGGTCACGCGACACGGGGGAGGCTCCAGCCCCGTGAGGAACCAAGCGGCCTCGAGGTAGCCGCGGTCCCCCGCCAACTGGTCGATGAACATGCACTGGCAAGTCAGCAAGGTCTGGGCCCTCTCGGGGTTGCCCTCCTCGCAGGCCCGCCACAGCTCGGCGCTGAGGAAGGCAAAATGCGTCAACAACTCGTGCGTCGACGGCTGAGCCCCGAGGGGGCTGTGCTCGCGAAAGTACTGATGCATGGCCATGGGGGTCACGGCGCTGACTTCCACGCCCAGAACGCGGGCCAAATTCTCCTTCATCAGTCCTCGCACGTCGGGGCCGTGCTGCATCAGCGCTTGCTGCCACTCGCGCCTCCGAGCGATTCCCCCCATCTGAGCCGATGCGTGCGCGGGGTCGCCCGAGGTCGCGGGCGGAGATTGAGCTTGGTCGCTCAGGGTCCCCAGAAGCGGGTGGAAGGCTGGGCGATGGCCCCGCCCCTGCTGCAAGGAAAGGGACTGGTGCAGGCACTGAAGCATGAGGCTGAAGTCCGTCGGATTGGCCGCAAGGGGCGGCTCTAACCCGTCGGCGCCGCCCGCCTCGGCAAAGCCGTCGACCGCAGCGGGATGGGCTAGCCCAGGCGGCGGCGGGGGGCCCATCGGTCCGGAAGCGGACGAAGGGGCCCGAGGGACAGCAAGAGAGCGCGCCTTCTCCCACGCCGAGACCAGCGCGGAGGTGGGTCCCTTGGGGCGCGCGGAGACCCGATGTGGGGCCACGGGCGCGTGGGACAAGACGGCCTCGATCCCCGCAGGATCCAGCCCGAGGCGCGCCGCCTCGTCGCTGAAAAGCTGAGGCACCTCGGGCCGAGCGCTCCGGGCAGCCGGAGCGGGGCCCAGCGGTTCGGGTCCGCCGACCATCGTGGAGGCCGCGTGGGCTGCAAGCAAGGCGCGCATTTCGGCAGCTACCTCGGCGCGGGTCATGGGAGCCCCGTCGTCCAGAGACGCCGCAGGAGCACCAGGAGCAATCGGAGCAGGACCCGCGACCCGTGGCGGCGCGGCGGCGCCAGCGCGCTTGGCGGGCGGGCCGCGCGGCGCTCCGGCGACCGCGGGGGCTCGCGCACTTGGGGCCGCGCGGTCGGCTTCCCCGTCGGCCGCGAACCCCTCGGGCTCCTCCATCTCGTCGGCAGAGTGATAGGGGGTAGCCCGATCGGCCCCTGGGAGAGGCTCTTCCCCTGCGGTAGGCGGGGCGCCGTGCAAACGAGCGTAGCCCTCGCGAAGCACCCGAACCCCCGAAGGATGCGGCCAATAGACGCGGCTGCGCACCTCGGCGAAGGGAACGATGCCTGCGTCGTCGCCGACCTCTAGAGGGTACAGCGACTCGAGCTCGAGCTCGGCAACCTCGATATCTATAACGAGGACGGATGCGGTAGTGGCGAGCGGCCGTGAAGCGGCCCCCTGGAGCTGGACGTCCACTAGCTGGAAGGGGCCTATCATCCCAGCAAAGCCATCCGCCTCGGCAGCCTCGAGCTCCGCTGTAGAGCGAAAGGCACCAGGCAGGGCCAGCAGGATGCCCCCTTCTCGAGAGGCGAGGGGGATAGCCGCCCAGCTGGTGTCGCCGTCGTCTAGGCGCCATCGTGCGTAGTCGCGCGCCGTGGGCGCAGCGAAAGGGTAGAGCTCGGGCCAAAGGGGCCCTCCGCCAACTGGTGGCAGCTCCGCCATCAGTGGGCGCCGCCGTGGACGCCGCCGCCCGCACGCTGGGCGTCTGCCCGCTCGAGCGCTTGAGGTCGAGGCGGAACCCCGTAGGCCAGCGCTCGCGCCGCACGGCGGTCCTGCTCAGGTGAAGCAGAAACCGCGCCGCGCGGCCAGGCGGAGGGCCAGAGCCTCCGCCACACGTACGGGCCCAGCAGCCCGAGGCAGCAGCCCGCGCAAGCGCTGCAGGCGGCCGTCACCCAGAGGAGGGCGGCGACCGTGCTGAGCAGCCAGGGAGAGACCCCGCCGCTCAGGTCCACCGCCAGCCCGAGGCAGACGGTGGGGCAGGTGGAACCCGCCGAAGGGAGAGGGCAGGAGGCCCCCTCACCCTCGGACGAGTCCGCCTGCTGGATGGACCAGGCAGGCGATGGAGGCCCCTGGTCCTGAAGCACAGAGAGGGGGGCAGCCACGAGCCGCTCGTAGAGCGCGGCCCGCAGCCCCCTGAACAAAATCTCCCCAGCGCCCTGGAGAGCCGCTTGTGCGACCGCCTGCATAAGGCGCCCGCACGCGCGGCCGACGGGGGGCACTTGGGCAGAGAAGCTGCGGAGACAGCAGGAGCTTGCTCACAGAGAATAGAAGAGGCAGGAGGAGGAGGAGGGGAGGTAGGAGGAGTGAAGAGGAGGAGGAGGAGGAGGAAGAGAAACCCAAGGGGGAGGAGGAGGAGGAGGGGGAGGAGGAGGAGGGAGGAGGAGGAGGAGGAGGCGGAGGTGGTGGAGGAGGAGGAGGACGGTGGAGAGGAGGAGGGAGGAGAGGGAGGAGGAGCAGGAGGAGGAGGAGGAGAGGAGGAGGAAGAGAGAGGAGGGGGGAAGAGGAGGAGGAGGGGAGGAGGAGGAGGAGGAGGAGGGAGGAGAGAGGAGGAGGAGGAGGAGGAGGAGGAGGAGGAGGGGAAGGAGGAGGAGGAGGAGGAGGGGGGTGAGCATCGCCTCCTCCGTTGCCGCGCAAGGTGGCGCCAAGCCTGAACGGGCCCTGCTCGTCGCCGACGAGGTCGTTAAGCAGACCATCCCGTGGATCGTCGAGAAGATCGAAGTAGTCTTAGGTCGGGCATGTCCTCCTAAAGGGGGATTTTGGATGGAAAATAAGAATAGTCAAAACAAATTCTCTCTGGACAAATCCCCAGACTAATTTTTGACTATTTTTGAAGATCCTCCTATAGAGGGACACGCCCGACAGGCGGATTTTGAAGGAAAAATCAAAATGACTCAAAACAAGCAAAAATACTCCACAATAGTCAAAACATCCGCCGATCCCTTGGGGTTCCGAGATGCTTCCCCCTCCCCAAACCCCTCCCCCGGGAGCCGGATCTGGTCGATTTGGAGGGGGGGTCTCCCCGGTACTTTGCTCCAGGAATGCTGCCGGGAGGGTATCGAAGGCCTCCAAACGGGCCACGAAGGCCCCAAGAGACCTCCCAGACGGTCCAGGAGGGCCCCGAGTCGCCGAAACATCGTCCCAAGACGCCCAAGATGGACTCCAGTCGGCCCAAGATGCCTCTCAGACGCCCTAAGAGGCTTCGACGAGGCCTCCCAAGAGGGCCCCGGCCACCATCGGTTATTTCCAAAGATTTTGGCGTTCTCGCCTTTTCCAGCTTCCGACGCTCTACGACGGCCCAAGAGGCGCCCCCACGACCGCCACAAGACGGCCCATGAGGCCCCCAACCCAAGACGCTCCAAGAGGGCCCCAAGACGGCCCAAAAGGGTCGCAAGACAGCCCAAGAGGGCCCCAAGAAGGGCCCAAGAAGGGACGAACCGATAATTCGAGCTTTCCGCCCCAAGAGGCCCCTGGGAGGCCCCAAGAGGCCCCCGAGGGGCCCCAAGAGGCCCCCAAGAGACCCGCAAGAGCCCCAAAGAGGCTCCAAGAGGCCCCAAAACAGCCCCCCAGAGGCCTCCAAACTGCCTCGAGCAGGCCCCCGAGGGGCTTCTCACGAGCCAAGAGGCCTCTGAACTCTGAACCACAACCCAGGCATGGTGGCGGGATGGACCGAAGGCCACTATATATCCGCCGCCCCCTGCTTGCAGGGGTGCACGGCGTGCTGGATGTTTCAGGTTTTGGTTTTGGTTCTTTTTCCAAAAGAACTCCCCAGTGGGCTCCGGCCCGTCCCGCCACCGTGCCCAAAAACGGCCGTTTCGCTCGGGACATCCTCAAAAAATCGCGAAGATGGCCCAAGATGGCCTCCAAGTCCGCCCGAGATGGTCCAAGACGGCCTCCAAAACGGCCCAAGAGAGTCCAAGACGGCCCAAGACGGCCCAAGAGGCCCCCCAGAGGCCTCCCAGACGGCCCAAGAGGCCTCCAAGAGGTCCTCCAGGAGAGTCCGAAGAGGCCAAAATCATTGATTTTCCCTTGGTTTTTGAAGGATTTTGGCATTTGCGCCTTTTCGGCTCTCCGACGGCTCAAGACGGCCCAAGAAGCCCCCAAGATCGCCCAAGAGGCCCCCAAGAGAGCCCCTGATGGCCCAAGTGGCCTCCAAGATGGCCCCTAGAGGGCCCCAAGACGGCCCAAGAGGCCTCCAACACGCCCAAGATGGCCTCCAAGACGCCCAAGATGGCCTCCAAGACGGCCCTGGAGCGCCCCAAGAGGGTCCCCCGTTGGCCCAGACAGGCCCCCAAACCGGCTCCCGACGGCGTCAGACGTGCCAGGAACCCACCAAGATGGCCGAAGTTGGCTCGAAGCTGGCCCAAAAGGGCCCAAGAGGCCCCCAAGAGGGCCTCCAGGAAGGCCAAAAGATGCCAAAATCACTGATTTTCCAGAAAGGTTTTTGATGGATTTGGGCAGTTCCCTTCTTTCGGCCTTTCGACGGCCCGAGACGGCCCAAGAGCCCCCAAAGATCGCCCAAGAGGCCTCCAAGACGGCGACGATGACCATCAAGACGCCCACGTGTTCCCCGAAGGCTTTCCAAAACGATTCGGGGAACACATGGTCCGATGGCTTGGCAGGTCTGGCCTCAACGTTCGGCCACATAGGCGCTTCCACAAAGGCAGGGGGCGGCGGTGATTCGCCGTGCGTCTTCGATAATGCTTGCAGGGGTGCACGGCGTGCTGGATGTTTCAGGTTTTGGTTTTGGTTTTTTTTCCAAAAGAACTCCCCAATGGGCTCCGGCCCGTCCCGCCACCGTGCCCAAAAACGGCCGTTTCGCTCGGGACATCCTCAACAAATCGCGAAGATGGCCCAAGATGGCCTCCAAGTCCGCCCGAGATGGTCCAAGACGGCCTCCAGGACGGCCCAAGAGAGTCCAAGACGGCCCAAGACGGCCCAAGAGGCCCCCAGAGGCCTCCCAGACGGCCCAAGAGGCCTCGAAGAGGTCCTCCAGGAGAGTCCGAAGAGGCCAAAATCATTGATTTTCCCTTGGTTTTTGAAGGATTTTGGCATTTCCGCCTTTTCGGCTCTCCGACGGCTCAAGACGGCCCAAGAAGCCCCCAAGATCCCCCAAGAGGCCCCCAAGAGAGCCCCCTGATGGCCCAAGTGGCCTCCAAGATGGCCCCTAGAGGGCCCCAAGACGGCCCAAGAGGCCTCCAACACGCCCAAGATGCCTCCAAGACGCCCAAGATGGCCTCCAAGACGGCCCTGGAGCGCCCCAAGAGGGTCCCCCGTTGGCCCAGAAAGGCCCCCAAAACGGCTCCCGACGGCGTCAGTCGTGCCAGGAACCCACCAAGATGGCCGAAGTTCGCTCGAAGCTGGCCCAAAAGGGCCCAAGAGGCCCCCAAGAGGGCCTCCAGGAAGGCCAAAAGATGCCTAAATCACTGATTTTCCCAAGGTTTTTGATGGATTTTAGCATTTCCCTTTTTTCGGCCTTCCGACGGCCCGACACGGCCCAAGAGCCCCCAAAGATCGCCGAAAGATCGCCCAAGAGGCCTCCAAGACGGCGACGATGACCATCAAGACGCTCACGTGTTCCCCGAAGGCTTTCCAAACCGATTCGGGGAACACATGTCCGATGGCTTGGCAGGTCTGGCCTCAACGTTCGGCCACATAGGCGCTTCCACAAAGGCAGGGGGCGGCGGTGATTCGCCGTAGGCGTCTTCGATATAAATACAAGCATGAGTCATGCAGCACCCAGAAGCCGCAACAGCGACTCTCCCCCAAGGGGTCGGCGGTGCGGCGTAAGCCAAAGAATCACCGAACAATCGTCCCCAAATCATGTTTTTACTATTTTTGAATATTCCTCCTGTAGAGAGACACGCCCGGCTTAGAAGTAGTCGGGCCCTGGTGGACCGTCGAGATGTCACTGCACCGACCTTGCAGACGTGCTGCAGCGGATTTTTGCGTGGATGTCTGTCAATGAAAAGCCCCAAGACGGCGAACGAAAAACGAAATGAATGTCAGGTGGATGTTTGTTTTGCCTCCCTTCCTGGCCGAAAAGAAAAAAATCCGCACGAAATCTACTTCGAAATCCGGAACAAAATTCTCCAGGACACTCTGGGTCCATCCAGTTGAAATCCGAGCGAAATCTGCTCTGCGATGTTGGCGACCCTGATGTTGGCGACCACGACGAGAAGAAGCTCCCCCGGGGCCCGGAGGAGGAGGAGGGGAGGAGGAGGAGGAGGAGGAGACGGAAAGAGGAGGAGAAGAAATGGGAGGAGGAGGAGGAGGAGGAGAGGAGGAGGAAGAGGAGAAGGAGGAGGAGGAGGAGGAGGAGGGGGAAGGAGGAGGAGGGGAGGAGGAGGAGGAGGAGGAGGAGGGGAGGAGGAGGAGTAGGAGGAGGAGGAGGAGGAGGAGGAGGGAGGCGGAGGGAGGAGGGGAGGAGGAGGAGGAGGAGGAAAAGGAGGGGAAGGAGGGGAAGGAGGAGGAGGGGAGGAGGAAGGAGGAGGAAAAGGAGGAGAAACGGAGGAGGAGGAGGGGAGGGGAGGAGGAGGAGGAGGAGGAGGAGGAGGAGAGATGAGCGGGGCCGCCCTGCAGAGGCTGGTGGCTCGTGGCCGCCCTGGCCGGCGGCGGGAAGGCTGGGCTGCCCCTTGCTGGGTTCGGCCTTTCGGGGGCCCTCGGGGAGCTCCCACGGGGCCCGGAGGAGGAGGGGGAGGAGGAGGAGGAGGAGGAGGAGGAGGAGGAGGAGGAGGAGGAGGAGGAGGAGGAGGAGGAGGAGGAGGAGGAGGAGGAGGAGCTGGAGGAGGAGGAGAGGAGGAGGAGGAGAGGAGGAGGAGGTGGAGGAGGCCCTCGAACGCGCTGCAAGATGGCCCCCGCAAGGCTCAAAGCCAGCCCGCCCTGCGCATCTGGGCTCGGGGGGGGCGCCGTCGGAGGACCCCCGGCGGGCCCGGCACGGGCCTGAAAGAGAGCCCGTGGAGCCTGCAGGCGGACGCTCAGATGGCCCAGAGGGGCCCGAAATCAAGATGAACCGTACAGTCGGCCTCGATTGGACAGGACACGCGAGAAGACACAAGACCCTTCCGAGGGCCACATTGTCATGGGGGATGTAGGATGCATGGGTCGCGAGGCACAGGACACCAGGGTACGTAAGGGTACCCTTGATTTGGCAGGGTCGACCTACTAAGCAGGGCCGACTGTACACATTGGCTCGGGGGGCCCTCGGGATCTCCCCGTGCGGCCCCGACGAGGCCCCCCAAAAAAGGCACCGAAGCATAACTAGAGCAGGGCTGACGCCCCCGAGGGCGGCGACATGGCGCCGAAACGTTCCCAAAAGAATGAAGAGGCGGCGGCGTTGTCGCCAATGGTCGCGCAAACTGTGCACAAAATCACAACGCCAACGCTATTCGTTTGAAAAAGAACTGCTCCCAGCAATCGCATCGGCGCGCGGATGCCTGTCAACTCTTGGCCCCCCTGCGTTCCTGAAATAAGCGTGTTTGAGACTTGAAAAAGAACCCCCCAACAAAAACAAAACATAGGTCATGACGAATGAATGCCTTTTAACGGACCCCACGGGCCTGGAAAGCGACCTTCCAGGACCGTCCATAAGCCATCCTCGGCGGTCTCGGGTTGTTGGATCGACCCGACAGAATTTTATGTCAATTTTGGTGCCATCGGGCGCCCACTTTGGGGACCATGTGGTCGCCCCTGGGGCCACTGGAGCGGCCATGCGTCACAAGGGGCCGTGGTCCCGGGCCCGCCCAGGCCTGCTGCGATGTACAAGTATGTGCGTGTATATATATATATAGAGAGAGAGAGAGATAGAGATAGAGAGAGAGAGATAGAGAGAGAGAGAGAGAAAGAGAGAACCAAACAACAAAAAAAAATATACGTGCATTCCCTTTTCCATATTTTTACAACCCGGGGGGGTGGGACCCCCCCCCCCGGTAAATCCGCACCCCCGGGATCTGGGGATGTTCGGACCCTCTGGACGCTCTTCAACGGGTCCCCTGGGCCTCCGGTCCACCTGGACGCCCTTACCGGGCCTAGCCAGCGGGCCCAAAGCGGTCAGGAGGGTGGCAAGACGGCCCTGCGAAGGCCCCAAGCGGCTCCAAGAACCCACCGTGCGCCCGAAGACGGCCCAAAGAGCACTCCGACTTGCACCTCGATGCGACAAAAAACAAATGTTTCAGAGATTCTTGGAACCTCGGTTCTTCTGTCTTCCCGGCGTCCGAGACCGCCCGAGAGGCACAGAAAATCGTCCCCAACCCAACCAGACCGGCCTCCGGACAGTCCAACCGAGCGCCAAGATGGCCCAACAGGGCCTTGATATGGCTCCAAGAGATGCCCAGGACGGCCCCAGGACGCTCCCCAAAGCAATCCACATCGTGACCCGGGCGTTGAGGGAGCCTGGGTTCGCAGCAAAGCGGC
>CAUYUJ010012782.1:0-13736 GCA_963575745.1 Prorocentrum cordatum
CCTCCTCCTCCTCCTCCTCCTCCACCTTCTCCTCCTCCTCCTCGACGGCCGCGTCGGCAGCGCGAGCCACCCATCCCGGGTGGCTCGCGCTGGTGTGGATGCGCGAGGCGCCGAGATGCCACGCGCTGCGGCCTTCTGGTCCTCGAACGGCTGCCACGCAGAGCTCTGCGCTGTCGCGGCGACCGCCGCTGCCGCAAGCGGCTGGAGAATGGGCATCTGTTCACGCCCAGATCGAAGTCCTCCACTCCAGCTCCTCCTCCTCCTCCTCCTCCTCCTCCTCCTCCTCCACCTCCTCGTCCTCCTCGTCCTCCTCCTTTTCCTCGTCCTCCTCCTCCTCTTCCTCCTCCTCCTTTTCCTCCTCCTCCCGCCACCTCCTTTGGGGAGACGTAAGACTCGGGTACGGCGAATTCGGGTTGGCCTGACGGAGCCATCATGAAAATGACGAGACCCTACCTGAAATTTGACGCGAGCTCCCGCTGCAAACATCTCATGAAAACCGAACCGCCAAAATCCAGGACGCGCTCGTCAAAAAAACGTCGGCTAGCCCGAGTTCCGGCTTACTCGAGTCTTACGTTTTCCCGTCCACGCCCAGAAGTCCTCGACCGGGCGGGATCAGAGTCTGTCAAACACGACAGACAAGACCAGATCGACACACAAATTAGCATTAAGTCGGGCGTGTCCCCCTACAGGGGGCTTTTGGACAAAAAAATAAAAATACCCCCAAAATGCCCAAAACATACCCACAAATAGTCAAAAAATCGTCCCCAGACTACTTTTGTTGACTATTTTTGAATATTCCTCCTGTAGAGGGACAGGCCCGACTTAAAATTAGCACCAGGCGGCCGGCAGCGCGCCGGAACACGCCACGGGTAGGCCGCTCGCGGCTATAAAAACGACCAGATCACGCCGTGCCTAGGACAGCGTACACCAGACCACGCGACAAAGAAGCGAGACGGGCGAGGCACCAATAGAGTCAACTCGTATGGTAAGGATGCGCGATAAGGATGCAAGGGCCTTGGAAGGCCAGGTCGATACCTCTCGGGCAGGGCGCGGCCAACGAAAGTAGCCAAGGATGGACCGAGGAGGCAGGGATGCGAGGGTACCCTCGAGAAGGTTGCCCTTCCCTGCTGTGCGGATTGACTGTAGTTGGACTGGCAGGTGGGGACACGTGAGGCGTTTCGGCGAGGAGGAAGGAAAAAACGGGGGATTGAGGAAGGAGGGGTGAACGGACAGGGAGCACGGGGGAGGCGCGGCAGGGGAGGGCGAGGCAGACGGGGACTGGGGGGAGGGGCAGGAGGAGGAGGAGGAGAGGAGGAGGAGGAGGATAAAGAGATAGGAAGAGCAGGAGACGATGACATGAACGACGGAGGGGGGGGAAGGAGGTGGGTCGATCTCGGGCCGCATCCAAAACTTGCACTCGATTTATCCCGGGGGCCCTCCGGGAAGGGCCACACTGGAGTCTAGCCCCAAACCTTCTCACCGTCTAACGTGCACCTTCCGTGCCCCTGTCGGGCCCCTGAGGTGCACGAAAGGCGCACCCCTGGACCCCCCACATGCATCGCCCCCCCCCAGCACGCCACACCTGAAGGGATCACGAGCGGCCGTCGCCGGCAGGGCGGGCCCTCCTCCTCCTCCTCCTCCTCCTCCTCCTCCTCCTCCTCCTCCTCCTCCTCCTCCTCCTCCTCCTCCTCCTCCTCCTCCTCTCCTCGCCCCTCCCTCTCCTCCTCCCCTCCTCCTCCTCCTCCTCCTCCTCCTCCTCGCCGAAGAAGGGGGCTGCACCGCCAGCAGGGCCAGCAGCCCCCCGGGGTGGGGGGGGCGGGGTCCTGAGGCGCGCAGGCCTTGTCGCCGCTCGCCGCCCAGGGCTTCTGGCCACGGTGGGGGCCTGAGGTGGCGGAGCGTTCTCCCTCCCCTTCTCGCTCCCTCCACGCTCCTCGCCCCTCTCTCACATTCTCCTCCTCTTCCTCTTCCTCTCCTCCTCCTCCTCCTCCTCCTCCTCCGCCTACTCGTTTTCGTCCTCCTCCTTTTCCTCCTCCTCCTCCGCCTTCTAGTCCTCCTCGTCCTCCTCCTCCTCCTCCTCCTCGTCCTCCTCGCTCCTCCCTCCTTGCGCGATCCTGTGCGCCCCCGCTCCCGCGCTTCCCCGTCGGAGAGGGCAGCGGCGCTGGCCCAGGCCGCGACGCGCGACGAGCGCGGACACCTCCGGGGCCCTCGCGGCCGACCCAGGAGCGCCAGCCCACCACCTCGCCAGGCCTGCCCTGGGCTTAGGTCGGGCATGCCCCCCCTACAGGCGGATTTGGGACGACAAGCTTTAAAAAAAGTTGCAGACTGCTCCAGAATAATAGAAAAGTCGCCCCCGTACTGTTTCTGACTATTTTTGGACATTCCCCATTCCCCCTGAAGAGGGACACGCCCGACTCAACCCTGGGCCCAGCCTCGGTGTTTGGGCCCAAATCTGCATAAACTACTCCAAAATGATAGAAAAATCGCCCCCCGTACTATTTCTGACTATTTTTAAAAATTCCCCCTGTAGAGGGACACGCCCGACTCAACCCTGGGCCCAGCCTCGGTGTTTGAGCCCGCCCTCCTGGGCCCGGCCAGAGGGAGGCAGGAGCACTGACCCTGGGCCAAGGCTCCGCCCCGCCACGCCACGGCGGGGTGGTCGCCCCGCGTCCCCCGACGAGGAGGCCGAGCGAGGTGCGGAGGACGAGGAGCCGAAAAAGGCGCGCGCTCCTCTGGCGCGCGGCGCCGCAGGGGCCTCGCCCACTCCCAGCCGGGGCCAGCGCTGCGCCCCGGAGCCACAAGCTTCCTGGCCCCCCAAAACGGCCCCAGAACGGCCCCAGAACGCCCCCCCGCCACGGTCGTCGAGGATCGGGGGCAGCACATCGGGAGCGCCCCGGAGCCAAAAGCTCCCTGGGCCCCCCGGGGGCCCCAGAACGGCCCCAGAACGCCCCCCCGCCAGCCGAGAGAGAGGCCCGGTCGTCGAGGATCGGGGGCAGCATCGGGAGCGAGCTGGCGGGCGGCGCCGTCTCCGCCGCCGCCGCCCGCGCCGGGCCTGCTCCCCGCGGCCGCCGCTGCAGGCCGGAGGCCGGCGGGCCTGCGGGCGGTGCTCCGAGGGGCGCGGCGGGCGCCTCGCCGAGCAGAGCTCCCCGCCGAGCAGGCCTGCCGCCCCCCGGGGTCTGCAGCGGCGGTCGTGGCGAGCAGGCCCAGGAGGAAGGGGCCCCAGGACGCACAAATAGATACACACAACTGGAAAAAAATGCTCCCTGCATTTTCCCATGGTTCCTGGGTTGTTGTCTTCCCCCCCCACTTCCCATATTTTTCCCCATATTTTCATGGGAATCGACGATTCATTGCGTCTGCGTGTTTTTGTTCCGTCCTGACAGGACCGAACGCTCGAAGCCCAGACCCCCAGCGCCTCGAGAAGCCCAGGGCGGAAGCTGTCCTCGAATCGCCGTCTCTGGGAGCCCCCGCCGGGCCCCCCCCCCTCGGGATGAAGGCCGGCCCCCGGGGGAAGGTCGGGGCCTCCGCGGCCCGCGTGGCCAAGGATGCGGGCCCTCGACGGAGAGGTGCGCGCGCAGTGCCCCGCGGCGGGCGTCGCCCCAAGCACGGGCAGCGGCCGCTGTTGGGCAGGCGCCTCTGTGGGCCCGCGAACGGGCAGCGCCCGCGGGCGGAGCAGGATCGGGGGCGGCCGAGAGGGGGGCGTCCAAGCCGTGTAGGAGCGCAGATCATGCTTCGTCCACGTGCGCGGCCAAGGTGGGGGGCGCCATGAGACGCTGCCCGTTGGTGATATAAGGGGCCGCCACGATCATCTGAAGGAAATAAACCCCTGGCCCCCGCCACGAGATCCATCCCCCCCCCTCATCATCCCCCCCCCCCTTGGCCGCCCCCGAGGGAGAGATGCGGTAGGAGGGAGAGGATGAGGAGGAAGGAGGAGGGAGGAGGAGGAGGAGGAAAAGGCCGAGGGCCTTCGTCGCCCGCGGGCGACGGGTGCAGGTGGCCCAGCAGGCTCGGCGTCGGCGCCGCGCCGCGCTGCTCCGCGAGGCCCACCACGGGCGGCGCGCCGCTGCCGGGCGGCGGGAGGGACGCCCGGAGGCCGGGGCCTTGCGACCGCCCCGCCAGCGGTCGAGCGCCCTGGGCCTCGCCCCGGGGGGAGGGCGGCTGCCCTCCAGGGGGAGGCCCGGGGGGAGGCCCAGGGTCGGCCCAGGGAGCCCCCGCGCGAATGCCTTTTATAATATATATATATATAATATATATATATATATATATATATATAATATATATATAGATTATAATATATAAATATATTTATATTGATAATAATATAATAAAATATAATTTATATAATAGTTACATAATATATAATAAATATATATATATAAATATACATACATACAATACCTACATAACATTACATACACAAACATACATGCCATATGCAAGGCATGCATGCATGCATTGCCAATGCATGCAAAATTACATTACATTACAAACATTACATACATTACATTACAATACATTTACATAACATATCCATTACATTACATTACATTATCATTAACATTACATTACATACATTTACATTACATTAAATTAACATTACATTACAACTACATTACCCTACATTACATTACATTACAATAACATTACATTACAATTACATTACAATAACATTACATTACACGTACAATACATTACATTTCATTACAGTACATAAATACATAACATTACATAACATTACATTACATTTACATTTTAACATTTACATTTACATTTACCATTTACAATTACCATTTACATTTGCATTCACATTTACATTTAAACATTTACAATTACATTTACATTAACATTTACATTACATTACAATACATTACATTACATTACATAACATTAACATTTACAATTACATTACATTACAATACATTACATTACATTACATTACATTACATTACATTACACTACATTACATATATGGCAAGAAAATTATACGAGCCCCCGGCGGTAACCAAGGTTGACGCTTTACCGCCGGCTCCCAGGGAAAAGGCCTGTACGGCTAGGGTCAGGTCGGGCACGTCCCCAGAGCATGTTTTGACTGTATGTTTGAAGGCTCCTCCTGCAAAGGGGACGGGCCCGACTGAAGCCCAGGGAAGGCTTTCCTCCCATGGGGTGGGGCCAGGGCAGGCCCAGGTGGGCCCCAGGGGAGCCCCCATGGGGAAGGCCCCAGGGGAGGGGCCGGGGAGGCCGAGGGGGGGGAGAGGCCCTCCTCGCAAGGGCCGCCCAGGGCAGGCCCACAGAGGCCTGTGCCAAGCCCGGGGAAGCCCCCGAGGAGGGCACCCCTGTGAGGCCCAGACCGCGGACCGCGCGAGGCGCGGTCGTCTCCGCGCGCCCCTGCAGGCGGCGTGTTTTTTTTGGGGTGGGGGGAAATCCCAGGCCCACTCCTGGGGAACGCCCTCTCGGTGTCGGAAGCAATTAAAGCAGCACCCACGCATGACGCATGACAGATGGTTTGATCCGCCCCCCCTTTCCGCCGACGGAAAGTTTGACTTCGGTATTTCCGAGTTCGAGGGTCTGTGCGGCAGCGCGGACACGTGCCAAGTGTTGCGTCATTTGTTCTCCTCTCGACCGTCTCTTCTGGTCCGTTTAGGGCTCCGCGGCCCCTGAACTTACGACCGCCAGGGCGGTCCCCACCCTTCGAGGACGTCAGCTGGAGGTCGGGCATGTCCTCCTACAGGCGGATTCTGGATGAAACATCAAAGATAGCCCCCCTCCCAAAAGAAACCTAAAGATAGTGAGGAGCAGACAACAAATCGTCCCCATTCCATTCTTGGCTCTTTCTGACCACGCCGCCTGTGTAGAGGGACACGCCCGACTTAACGTCAGCTGAGCACCCACCTCCGCCTCCGCCTCTGCCTCCGCCTCCGCCTCCTCCTCCTCCTCCTCCTCCTCCTCCTCCTCCTCCTCCCCCTCCTCATCATCATCATCATCATCATCATCATCACCGTCATCATCGTCACCATCATCATCATCAGCATCAGCAGCATCAGCAGCAGCATCAGCATCATCATCCTCATCATCAGCAGCAGCAGCAGCCTCCTCCTCCTCCTCCTCCTCCCCCTCCTCCTCCTCCTCCTCCTCCTCCTCCTCCTCCTCCTTCTTCTTCCTACAGCCCTAGGAGACGAACGTCTGAGGTGTCCACGCGCGCACAAGAGACGCAGCCGAATCTCGCCCGCAGGAACTGGTAACGACGCACTTGCCCGAAGGATCGAGTAGCACATGAAACAAGATACCTTGACGGGAAGCGCAACCCCAACAGACGTGGGGGCGCAGAGCAGCCTTGACGGGAAGCGCAACCCAACGAACGCGGGGCGCAAGGAATGGCGCATGAGGGCACAAGAATGGATGCACTTGGCACACCAAGAATCCAGTTAAGCGCCACTCACTGGTAGACGATCTCAGGGCTCCTGGCGGCCATGTGGCAGTACATCTCGTCGAAGGCTGTCTTGTCCGCGAATAGAGGCAGGAAGAAAGCGGCCACCCCAGGCTGCCCTTCTTGAGCAGCAAGGTCGTACAATATCTGGAACGCCTGGTCGGTAGCAACTAGGTCCACGCGTTGGCACTCGAAGGCGGCCGTTTGGAACGCCATGCCGGGAGACTTTTTCGCATGGGAGCCGATAGGCTCAAGACAAGATGCCTTGACACGAATGGCCTCGGCACCAGTCTCGAAGGCCCAGCGGTCAGCAGCGTCGTCGTAGAAGTTCAGGGTGCCTTCGCGACCATGTAGCAGTGGCCTAGCCTTGAGGCCGACAAGGCGCGCGGCCATGCCTGTAACGAATGTGTGCTTCACGCCGCGTTGCTGAGGAACGATGGCCTTTCCGTGCCGCTGGGGCCTCACCACATCAATATCAGTCTCCGCCTTGGCACAGGTTTCGCTCTCCATCGCCACGGAATCCGAACCAGTCGCGCCACCTTCAACAGGAAGCTGCTCGCTGGACGACTCCCCCTTCTCGTGCGCCAGGACTGGCCCGATGGACTCGGCGTGCGTCTGGCGCTCGGAGCCCTCCACCACCGCAGTTCGCATGGCCGGCGGCGCACCAGAAAAGCCCTCGAAGAGAACCGGAAGGGGCTTGGCGACAAAACGGATGCGGGACTCGCCTTTGGAGTTCTTGTGCCCGTGGTCCACAATGATAGCGTTGTCGATGTCCGACTGCACCATGTGGAGCAAACTTATCATGAGGCTGTTCCGCATAGTCGGCTCCCAGACTGAGAACAGGCAGATCTGCATGATCAGCTTGTCGCTGTGGCTGCACAGTTTGACAACGCCTTGGCGGCCATTCGCCAGCTCCTGGATGATCCAATGGAGCCTGGCTGCTGAGACCATGGCGGCGCGGGAGGCAAGGGGGGAGAACAGCGGCTCGCAAGTGCAAGCGAATGGCCCCTCCTCAGGCAAAAGCCTGAACCACAGAGGCTTCCTCCTCCTCCTCCTCCTCCTCCTCCTCCTCCCTCTCCTCCTCCTCCTCCTCCTCCCTCCTCCTCCTCCCCCTCGCCCCCTCCCCCTCCCCTCCCCCTCCCCCCCCTCCCCCACCCCCTCCCCCTCCGACCTCGGGCCGGGGTGCCCCCCCGTGGGGGGTCCGGTGCGCCGAGCCCCGTCCGGCTTGGCAGGGAAGGCGCCCGCACTGGTCCTGGGCCCAGCGGGGGCCCAGGCCGTGCACAGGACGCCTCCAGGGGGCTGTAGGAGGACGGAGGAGGGAGGAGGAGGAGGGAGGAGGATGAGGAGAGGAGGCGGAGGAGGAGTAGAGGGGAGGAGGCGGAGGAGGAGGAGGAGGGGGAGAGGAGGAGGAGGAGGGGATGGGAGGAGGAGGAGAGGCGGAGAGGAGAGAGGAGGAGGAGGAGGAGGAGGAGGAGGAGGAGCACTGTCAGAGTTGCGGTAGAGGGGAACAATTACTGAACACGCCCCCTCCCCCCCAAACTCGATGCTGGCACGCGCGGGGGGGACTGCGGTCGAAGTGCATCTCATCAGACCCACCGCCAACTTTGAGCAGTGGGGGGAGGGGGAGGCGTTGACGGATGAATGTGGCATGTGTTCGCTAATTTGTTCCGAGGCCTGTAGGTCGGGCCTGTCCACCATACAGGGGGATTTGGGGCGAAAAATTAAGCCATACTTCAAAAGTGCCCAACAAATGCTAAAACAATGCTCAAGAAGTCGTCCCCAGACTATTGTTTGACTATTTTTGAATATCCCCCCTGTAGAGGGACAGGCCCGACTTAATGCCAGAGTTAACGGGCCGTGGTATCGTTTATCCGATCCCTATTCCCAGCGGTTCTGGCCTGGGCCACACTGGCCGATTTACCCCTGCAGATGGGGATGTGGGCCGTTCCGTTCGGGTTTCGAGGGGTGTATCCCCAACTGGGGGGGTAATTTGGTGGGGGTCTCGAAGGGGATGGGTATAGGGATGGGGATCGGATAAACGATGCTGACGAAGAACGGCACAAGTTCCGCCGTCGGGGCCGCCTGTCCCAGGGCGGCTGGAAGGCTCATACCCTTTCGGCGGCACCGTAAGGGTCCCAACTTTCCAGCAGCCCAGGGGCAAGCGTCTCCGACGGCGGACAAGGTCATGTTCTGCCGTTCTTCGCCCGCTGACAGAGAGCATCCACGTCCACAGCTGCCGGGGCTCTGCCCTGGGCCCATGGGGGCGCGAAGCACGGACGAGGTCCCGCCCTCATAGAAGAAAGAGAACTATGCACATACACCGATTCTGGCCAGGCTCATCCTGAGCCCAGGATCGGTGCATACGCCCTCATACTTTGGCCAGGAAGGTATATGCACCGATCCTGGGTCAAGGATGGGCGTTGTCAGGATGGGTGCATGTGCATAGTTCTCTTCGCCCGACCTCAGCGGCGGTCCTCAAGCGGTCCTGGGGCACGGCTCCGAGGCGGTGGGCACGGATGCCCTCTGGCGGTGAACCAATGCGATGCTGGCGGCCTCCCCCCTTGTTGAGTATGCTGCCTGAGGGCCACCACCAACTGGGGTGAGTGAGAGGAGAGAGGGGAGGAGTAGGAGGAGTAGGAGGAGAGGAGGAGCAGTACGTAGGAGGAGAGAGGGCATGGGAGGTGAAGGAAGAAGAAGAAGAAAAAGAAGAAGAAGAAGAAGAAGAAGAAGTGGGAAGAGCAGCAGGGAGAAAATATGTACCCCGTTCTCTGGACCCCTCGAACCATCCGCGGAAAATCTGTTGGATGGTTCTGATGATGGGATCCGGCGCCCTGGGGCCGAGACTGCGACAAAAGACGGCCGTCGTGATTTTGCTCGCGTCGCCTGGAGGTCCAGATTCCCCACACGGGAGGAGTGAACATAGTATTGGCGGTCACAAGGACGGCCTCCTGGATGGCAAAACCGCGGTGGCCATGAGTCGATACCGATGCGGGCGGAGCTGCTGGTGGCAAATGAATAAAACTTGCTCCAAAAAACGGCTGCCAGCTGTCCTGATGCTCTCTCGTGACCCTTTCAATCCTCATCCCCATCAGTCCACCCGTCATCCCATCTCCCGCCTCACTCCCCAGCTTTCATTGCCCCTCATTCCCAGCACAATGCCCCCCTGCATCCACCAGCCCACGCTGACCCTTCAATCCTCATCCCCATCAGTCCACCCGTCATCCCATCTCCCGCCTCACTCCCCAGCTTTCATTGCCCCTCATTCCCAGCACAATGCCCCCTGCATCCACCAGCCCACGCTCCTCCTCCTCCTCCTCCTCCTCCTCCTCCTCCTCCTCCTCCTCCTCCTCCTCATTCCCAGCACAACGCCCCCTGCATCCACCAGCCCACGCTGCCTGCCCACGACCCCTCCTCACGCCGTCCCGCACCTTCTTCCTGCTGCCTGGCTCGGGTTTCCAATGATCCCTGCGAGTTACCTCTGCTCCCTGCTCTCGCCTACTCCTTCTCCCTCCCCTAGAGTTGAACCATATGAATACTGCTCTCCTCTCTCCCAAGTTGATTGGCCCCTCCCCGTACTGTTTTTGTGACACACCAGATTCCGGGGAGCTGGGTTTTCGCTTGGGTTGTTTCCCAAAATGCTGCTCCCGCTGAAGCGCTGGCCTCATTTTCCGGCTTCCGCTCGTTCCGAATCGTGCTCTCGATTCAGCGCTGGCCTCATTTCCGCGCTTCCGCTAGTTCCGAATCGTGCTCCCGCTGCAGCGCTGGCGTAATTATTTCTAGTGCCATGCCACGGCATGCAATGCAATGTTCTGTGGTGTTCCGCTGTGCGATGCCATATCTTCAGCTGCAATGCTAGGATATGCCGTGCTTGACTACGCAGTGCCACGCCATGCTGTGCCATGCTACGCTTTGATCTTCAACGCCATGCTATGCCATGTTCTGTTATGTGCCGCTGTGCGATGCCATTACTTGCGTTGCAATGCTCTGTGATGCAGTTCTTCACTACGCAACGCCACGCCATGCGATGACATACTACGCTCTGCCGTGCTCTTCTACGCCCGGCTATGCCGTGCTCTAAGACGCATCGCGCACCCTCTCGGGATCGTTGCCCTGCTCGCCATCCGACTGTGCGAATCGACAGGAGATCTACGCCATGGTAAGGGATCGAAGGGAGGGGTAGGACGTCAGATATGACGCGAGCGCGCCTGGTTCGTCTCCTCCCCCTCGTCGTCCTCCTCATCCTTTCTTATCAGTGTGTTGTTTCCTTGCTGTTAGAATTGCTGTTATCTTTCTTCGTGTCATGTGCATTTTTCTTGGTAGCGTGTGTATATATATATATATATGTGTGTTGTCAATATGAGTATGGCTTTTCTCGTCAGCATGATTACTATGAAAGCCCATATGCTGTTGCATGTGTATATATATATGTGTATCCGTCCTATCACTAATCCGAATGAGATGGCCGAACGGTCATTCACTGTCCCTGCATTTGTTGTTATTGTCGTCGTCCCCCCGCGACCCGGCCTGCAACCCACCCGCGACCCACCCGCGACCCACTCGCGACCCACCCGCGACCCGCTCGCGACCCACCCAGCGACCCTCCTCCTCCTCCTCCTCCTCCTCCTCCTCCTCCTCCTCCTCCTCCTCCTCCTCCTCCTCCTCCCCCTCCTCCTCCTCCTCCTCTTCTCCTCCTCCTCCTCCTCCCTCCTCCTTCCTGGTGCTCCACTCCTCCTCTGCAGCTGCCTCCTCCTCCTCCTCCTCCTCCTCCTCCTGCGCCTCATCCTCCTCCTCCTCCTCCTCCCCTCCTGCTCCCTGCTCCTGCTCGGCTCCTCCTCCTCCTCCTCCCTCCTCCTCTCCTCCTCCCTCCGCCCTCCTCCTCCTCCTGTGCTCCTCTCTCCTCCCACCTCCTTCCTCCCTGCTCCTCGTCACTCCTCCTCCTCCTCCTCCTCCTCCTCCTCCTCCTCCTCCTCCTCCTCCTTCCTCTTCCTCCCTTCCTTCCTTCTCCTCCTCCTCCTCCTCATCATCATCATCATCGTTCTCCTCCTCCTCATACCCATCATCCCCATCATCCCCAGCATCATCATCATCATCCTCATCATCATCATCATCATCATCATCATCATCATCATCATCAACATCATCATCATCATGATCAGCATCATCATCATCATCATCATCATCACCATCGTCATCAGCATCATCATCATCATCATCATCATCATCATCATCATCATCATCAGCAGCAGCAGCATCATCATCAGCAGAATCACCATCATCAGCATCATCAGCAGAATCACCATCATCAGCATCATCACCACCACCACCATCATCATCAGCAGCATAATCATGATCAGCATCATCATCACCATCACCATCACCATCACCATCACCACCATGACCATCATCATCATCATCAGCATCATCATCATCAGCATCAACATCACAATCAGCGTCATCATCATCAGCATCAACACCATCCTTATCATCATCAGCATCATCATCAACATCATCATCATCAGCAGCATCATGATCATTATCATCATGATCATCATGACCACTGTCATTATCATCATCATCATCATCATCAGCAGCAGCAGCATCATCAATATCAGCATCACCAGCATCAGCATAATCATCATTATCATCAGCATCGTCATCAGCATCAGCACTATCATAATCATCATCAAAACCAACATAATCAGCAGCAGTATCGTCATCATCATCATCAGCATCATCAGCATCATTATCAGCATCGCCATTACCACCATCATCGCCATCATCGAACTCATCATGATTCATCATCATCATCATCATCACCATCATCATCATCATAATCATCATCATTATCAGCGTCATCGTCATCATCATAAGCATCATCATCATCATCATGATCAGCAGCAGCATCATCAGCATCAGCATCAGCATCATCATCATTAGCATTACCATCATCACCATCATCACCATCATCATCATCAGCATCGCCACGATCATAATCGTCATCATCACCACCTCCAACATCATCATCATAATCATGATCATTATCATCATGATCTTCAGCATCAGCATCATCATAACCATCATCATCATCAGCAGTATCATCATCATACTCATCATCATCATCAACAGCACCATCATCATCATCATCATCATCATCATCATCATCATCATTATCACCGGAATAATCATCTGAATCGTCATCATCATTACCATCATCATAATGACAATCATCATCAGCAGTATCATCATCACCATGGTCACCACCATCATCGTCGTCATCATCATCACCACCACCATCCTCACCATCATCAGCATCATCATCATGAGCATCAGCAGCATCATCATGCTCATCATGATCATCAGCAGCATCATCATCATCATTATCATCAGCATCAGCACCATCATAATCATCGTCAGCATCATCATCTGCATCATAATCAACATCATCAGCAGCACTATTATTATCATCATCACCATAATCATCATCATCAGCATCATCATCATCTGCATCAGCATCAGCATCATCACCATAATCATCATCATTATCATCTTCATCGTCATCATCATCACCACCACCACCATCATCATCATCATCATCACCATCACCATCACCATCACCATCACCATCACCATCATCATCATCATCATCATCATCATCATCATCATCATCATCATCATCATCGTCATCATCATCATCATCATCATCATCATCATCATCATCGCATTCCACTGTTCTTCTTCCTCGTCGTTCTCATCCTGATATTTTGTTGTTCTGCACCATCCTCCATCTTCCCCCCTGTTCCCTCTCTCCACCCCTGCTCCAAATCCCCGCAGCACGTGCCCCCTTGCGTATCAGGGCCTGTGCGGGGTTAAATGGAAGTTCAGGCGTCCCCAGAATGATGTCAAGGCCCCCCGAACCCAAATACGCTCACCTCGCTAAAAATGACGGCAAGGGGGGGGCGGGTAATTTCCGGCCTCCGAAGGCCCTCGCCAGGATCGCACAAAAAACGATTCAGGATGCAAGGCCAGTCCCGCCGAAAAAAGCAACGACAAAAAACACTGCACTGGACGCGCGGGAAAGCAACCGACGCCGAGCGAGAAAACGGGAAACGACGCAGGTTCTCCTTCCTCGAGCGCGCTCCTTCATGCTCGGCGAGGACGGGCGTCATGGGGGGAAGGGGGCGGCGAGGGAGGGGTATGACGTAACGCGCCCCCCCCGCCGTGTGGCTCCGGCACCGCAGCCGCGCCCGCGCGCGCGCCGCGGAATGGATCCATTCCGCGGCGCGGAGGAGGAGGAGGAGGAGGAGGAGGAGGAAGA
>CAUYUJ010012783.1:0-13735 GCA_963575745.1 Prorocentrum cordatum
AAATCTAAGAACACGACTACTACTAAGCATAATATCAATCATAATACTAAGAAGAAGGATGATACCACGACGAACAATATTATTATCGAACATACGAATAATTGTACGAAGAAAACGAATACTACCAAATATTCAGAATAGCAATCGTGCGTGCCGTGCGTGCGGGCGGGCGTGGCGAAGCTGCGTGGGCGGGCAAGAGGAATCCTCCTGTGGCTGGGCCGCGGCCGGACCAAATGTTTCTCTTGCGGCGGCCGGTGGCCCGCGGTGTCCCGCCGGTGTCCCGCTGGTGTCCCGAAATCCTCCTGTGACTGGGCCGCGGCCGGACCAAATGTTTCTCCTCCGGCGGCCGGTGGCCGCGGTGTCCCGTCGGTGTCCCGTGGTGTCTTGTGGTGGCCCGTGGTGTCCCGTTGTGTGAGATCGATCGTGAGATCGATACTGAGATCGATTTGGTGCCCCGAGGTGTCCCGTGGTGTCCCGTTGAGTGAGATCGATAGTGAGATCGATAGTCAGATCGACAGGTGTCTCGTTGTGTCCCGTGATGTCCCGTTGAGTGAGATCGGTAATGAGATCGATAGTGAGACCGATAGTGAGATCGAGAGGTGTCCCGCGGTGTCTCGTGGTGTCCCGTGGTGGCCCGTGGTGTCCCGTGGTGTCCCGTTGAGTGAGATCGATAGTGAGATCGATAGTGAGATCGACAAGTGTCCCGTGGTGTCCCATGGTGTCCCGGTGTGTCCCGTGGTGTCCCGTTGAGTGAGGTCGATAGTGAGATCGATTGAGTCAGACCCCTCTCCCCCCCAAAACCTCCTTATCACTCGAAGGGTGGTCGTATAGGTACTTTTAAAAAAATGAAACTATCCCGGCAAAGCAACCTAACAGCGATGTGTAGGAGCATATTTGGAAGCATTCCCCTTAAGATTCAGATGAGAATCCAGTTGTAGAATTCTGCTGTTCTCGCAGTCGTAGTCGCATTCGCGATGACAGTCGCAGTGGCAACGGTAGTCGCAGTCACAGCCTCAGCCTCAGCCTGCCTCAGCCTCAGCCTCAGCCTGCCTCAGCCTCAGCCTGCCTCAGCCTCAGCCTCAGCCTGCTTCAGCCTCAGCCTCAGTCTGCCTTCAGCCTCGGCCTCAGCCTCAGACTGCCTCAGCCTCAGCCTGCATCAGCCTCAGCCTCAGCCTCAGCCTGCCTCAGCCTCAGCCTGCATCAGCCTCAGCCTCAGCCTGCCTCAGCATCAGCCTGCCTCAGCCTCAGCCTCAGCCTGCCTCAGCCTCAGCCTCCGCCTGCTTCAGCCTCAGCCTCAGTCTGCCTTCAGCCTCGGCCTCAGCCTCAGCCTGCCTCATCCTCAGCCTGCCTCAGCCTCAGCATCAGCCTGCCTCATCATTCAAAATGTGGCCCGGGAATGGAGTTCTGGGAACTCGAAGAACACGAAGTGGCCTACAGTTGGCTCCGGGCATTCAAAATCATGCCCAGGAATGGAGTTCTGGGAACTCGAAGACCAACTAGAAGAACACGAATTGGCCTACAGTTGGCTCCGGGCATTCAAAATCATGCCCAGGAATGGAGTTTTGGGAACTCGAAGAGCACGAAGTGGCCTACAGTTGGCTCCGGGCATTCAAAATGTGGCCCGGGAATGGAGTTCTGGGAACTCGAAGAACACGAAGTGGCCTACAGTTGGCTCCGGGCATCCAAAATGTGGCCCGGGAATGGCGTTCTGGGAGCGCCAAGAGCGATTTTGCGAGGATGTCCCAGGCGATTTGGGCTTCGGCGGCAGCCGCCCCGGGTCCCGCCCCGACCCCCCTGAGGAGTCATGATGCTCTCTTTTGACACCACTAGAAACCTATCAGTCTTCGCTGTTAGGTAAAAAATAAGGATTATCCCGGCAAAGCAACCTAACAGCGATGTGTAGAAGCATATCTGAAAGCATTCCCCTTAAGATTCAGATGAAAATCCAGTTGTAGAATTCTGCTGTTCTCGCAGTCGTAGTCGCATTCGCGATGACAGTCGCAGCGGCGACGGCAGTCGCAGTCACAGCCTCAACCTCAGCCTGCCTCAGCCTCAGCCTCAGCCTGCCTCAGCCTCAGCCTGCCTCAGCCTCAGCCTCAGCCTGCTTCGGCCTCAGCCTCAGTCTGCCTTCAGCCTCGGCCTCAGCCTCAGCCTGCCTCAGCCTCAGCCTGCCTCAGCCTCAGCCTCAGCCTCAGCCTGCCTCAGCATCAGCCTGCCTCAGCCTCAGCCTCAGCCTCAGCCTGCCTCAGCCTCGGCCTCAGTCTGCTTCAGCCTCAGCTCCAGTCTGCCTTCAGCCTCGGCCTCAGCCTCAGCCTGCCTCAGCCCCAGCCTGCCTCGACCGCAGCATCAGCCTGCCTCAGCATTCAAAATGTGGCCCAGGAAAGGGAGTTCTGGGAAGTCGAAGAGCACGAAGTTGCCTACAGTAGGCTACGGGCATTCAAATGTGGCCCGGGGGGATTGAGTTCTGGGAACTCGAAGAGCACGCATGTGGCCTAGAGTTGGCTCGGGCATCCCAAAAAATGTGGCCCGGGAATGGAGTTCTGGGAACTCGAAGAACACGAAGTGGCCTACAGTTGGGTCCGGGCATTCAAAATCATGGGAATGGAGTTCTGGGGACTCGAAGACCACGAAGTGGCCTACAGTTGGCTCCGGGCATTCAAAATGTGGCCCGGAATGGAGTTCTGGGAAGTCGAAGAGCACGAAGTGGCCTACAGTTGGCTCCGGGCATTCAGAATGTGGCCCGGGAATGGAGTTCTGGGAGGTCGAAGAGCACGAAGTGTGTGACTGTTGGCTTAAAACGACTTCTGCGGCACCCTGTCCGGCACCCGCCCAGACCCCCCTGTGGAGTCATCTGCTGCTCTCTTTTTAGCCCATTAGAAACCTATCAGTCTTCGCTGTTAGGTAAAAACCAGTACTAATATCCATACTGCTGTTACGAGTAAGAATAATTTCAATAACAACATACTATTATTACTAAGAAGGCTAATACCACTACGATCAATCATAATCATACTACTAATGCGAATGCTCATACTAATGATATTACTAATAATATTATTTTTAATAATAATATTAATACTAATACTAATGCTAATACTAAAAATAATGATGATGAGGATGATATTAATAATGATAATGATAATAGTAATAGTAATAATAATGATAATAATAATACTAATACTAATAATAATAGTAATAATAATCATACTAGTAATAATAATATTAATAATAATAAAGTTGCGTTCACAATAACAAGACCGATCATGAGAGGATGAGGAGGAGGAAGGAAAGGAGGAGGACGAAATGGAGGAGGAGGAGGAGGAGGAGGAGGACGAGGAGGAGAACGAGCAGGAGGAGGAGGAGGAGGAGGAGGAGGAGGAAAAATAATAATCATAATAGAAGAAGACGAATAACTCCTAACAAGCAAGATGAGCGGAGAGGGGCAGGGGGGGGGAGGAGGGAGGATGCTGAGGAGGACGGAGGATGGGGGAGGAGAGGGTGGCTGGGTAGGAGGCAGGAGGAGGAGGAGGATGATGCGGTAGGAAGGATGCGGATGACGGCGTAGAGGGATGAGGGGATTGGGCCAGCTGGCATTCGACAACGACCACGACGGCGAAGTCAACGGCGGCGGTAGCTGCGACGCCCGGGGGTGGGGGGGGGTCGCTGGCGGCGGCGACGTCGGCGCGGCGCTCAGGCTGGGCGGCCAGAGGACCGGGGCGCGCAGGCTGCTGCCGCGCTGGTGGTGCGCGTGGACTCGGCGCCGCGTCCTCGCTGCCTCGGTCGTCGCCCTCCTGCTCCTGCTTCTGCTTTTCCTCACCTTCCTCCTCCTGCCTCCTCCTCCTCTTCCTTTCCCTCGTCCTCGCTGCTTCTCCTCTACCTCCTCCTCCTCCTCCTCCTCCCTCATCCTCCTCCTCCTCCCTTCCTCCCCCTCCCTCCTACTCCTTCTCCTCCTCCTTTCCCTTCTCCTCCCTCCTCCTCCTCCTCCCCTCCTCCTCCCTCCTCCTCCTCCTCCTCCTCCTCCTCCTCCTCCTCCTCCTCCTCCTCCTCCTCTCCCTCCTCTTCCTCCTCCTCCTGCTCCTCCTGCTCCTGCTCCTGCCTCCTTCATTTCGCTCTCCTTCTCTCGGCCCTCGGGCGTGCTCCCTCGTTGCTACGGCTGGATTCACCTCGGAGGTATGGCCAGAGCGCTCACCGGGAGAGGTCCGGGATCAACGCTGCGGCTCGAAGCCGCCGCTTCCTCGCGGCTTGAAGGAATGGCGCCGCAGGTTTTTCGTCGTTCTCGGGTGGTGAAGAAATCCCATTCTCTCTTGCCTCCTCATCCTCATACTCCTCCACGAAGCTCCAGCTAGTCCGTGTCGCTCCCGAGATCTTTCGGCAGTGCCGAAAAGTGTTGCAGATTCGACGGGTGGGCCGAGGCATGCTCTCAGCCAGTGCGTGCTCGCACAGAGGCGGGGCCTTGGGCCTCCCTGGAGTTCGTTGATCTTGGTCTTCTTGGCACGATCCACGAAATTTCTGGTATTGGTGACATGCTGTGCATGCATTGTTTGCGCTTGAGGAGTTGGAGCTGGGTGGCGATGACGACTTCGTTCCTGACGGGCAGGGCGCAGTCGAGTGGACTCGGGCACATTCGGGCCGGATCCACTTGCACCCACATGGTCACGGGGATTCTCAGGATCTTGTCTCGGGGAATGTGTACGTCTGCCGGGTTTCATGGCGAGGATCGGGATTGTTGCTTTCGGTGTGGGGGCTTAGACGGCCTGCTTCATTACCGGCACTGCGTGAAATTTGCGTAGTTTGTGACTCCATGGGTTCCAGGTTTTACGAACCTGCCAGGTGTATGGCGTGACCAGCTGGTGATCACAATACGTGGCTCTCGTCTCTGTCTGATCGGCCCACAGTGTGACAAAGGACCCCGACATCGCGGCTGCCGCGTGTAGAGATGCCTTCGTGAAAGCACATGCCCTCTACCGCCTGGGATCTGATCTGGACTCGTCTCAATTACTCCTTGCTCGTCTGCGTGTCCTGGCCAGGAGGTACAAACAGGTGGCGAGAGTGTTTAGTGAAACCAGTGCCCCACGACATTCGTAACGAGCTCCGTGGCCCTCCCCGACCACCCTTTTCTTCTTTCTGCTTCTCTTCTGCGGTGTTGCAGGAGGCGTCACCCCACGTGGTTGAGGTGTTGTCCCACGTCCGCTCCCTCGGGATCACCCACCTCTCCCCTCTGGCATCGCTTCCGGTCTCTGCCAGCGATGCTTCCCAGCTGATCGGGCACTTCGCCCACGGGCTGGGCGACAGGTGGATGCCCCTTTCTCCAGGTGTGTGGCACATTCTTCCTCAGATCTGATAACTAAGCTCGCACCAAGTGGCAACTCTGCCGTGGGCTCGTTGGTGTGCATGTGGAGGGTGTCCGTGGTTTTCTGCAGGATGTCGCCCTGAGGACGACGTTCCGCGAGCGTGCTGCCGTGCTTGGGCGTAAGGTCTCGGCCTGACCCCGAAGAGTTTACTGCCCGTTCCCCGTTCCTCGCTTCCTCCGTGCTGTTGGAGTCTCTGCTTCGGCCGCAGCGACGGCCCAGGGCTCGCTCGTTCTTGGGCGGCGTTCGAGGGGGGAAGTGAGAATGGGCGGGCCGTCTCAGAAGGCTCGGATCGGAAGTCCCCCAGCCTTCTGAGAAGGTCTCTACAGTGGGGGCCCATGACAAGAAACACCTTGCTTTTCTCCAGGGTGCCTTGGGCTTCTTGGGTTTCCATGGTTTTGCCATGGAGAGCGTGGTTCCCACACCGAAGGTCCATGGACGCCCTGCGGTCTCCGGGTTGGGCTTCTTGTGAAAGGTCTCTTGTGGACGAGCCTCCACTGGAAGCCTTCCCCAGGGACAGACACCTTTTTAGAAGGCGCGAGTGCCTCTGAGATGCCCCGCCGCCTTCTGACCGAGTTCTGTTCTCCGCTCCCAAGGGAGGGAACAGCAGCGATCGCGTCCGCCGGGGACCGTCCGTGGGCGCCGCCCTCGCGGAGAGGGTCTGTTTATTGTAATGGCCTCCGGCCAGTGCCGCCGATCCTGGGGGCTCCGGATTCGGTGATCTTCGCGGCTCTGTGGCCTCCTCCCTCCTCGATTCTTCGGGTCCTCTTTCTTCTCCTCTGGGGGGGTGCCTGGAGCGGTCCGGGGGGGGGTCCAGGGAGGGTTCCGAGGGGAGGTTCCTGGGGGCGGTAGAGAGTCTGTTTATACCGCTGGGTCTGCACGGTATATTTTTGTCTGTTTGAAGGGGGAGGAGGCTTCAAACAGACAAAACGGCTTTTTCGGTGGCGGACGCACGGGCGGTTCACGGGCGACGAATGCGCGACGCACCCCTTGTCGCGAAGGGGGGAGGGTCAGCACGCCTGGGGTGGAGGGGTACATGACCATGGCCCTCGGAGTTCTGTTCCACACACATGTCTCTCTCGCTAGATCTATGTATATACATGTTAGCCAGCGTGGGCCACAAGCAGTGTGCTTATAACAGCACGTGTTGGGCAACCCACGTGGAGCAATCTGTGTGGTGCAGTTTATGTTGTAGGGTCTATGCTGCGCAACCTCTGTTGTGCAATGAAGCTGGTGCGATCTATGGAACAATTCATCACTTGCCGAACTTGAAGTTGTCAACTCCACTGCTCGCGCAATCATCCCACCCACCCACCCGCAACTTGGTTTGCAAAACCCATGCGGGACCGAGCGCAGATATCGCTCCGGGGTCGTCTTGGAGCCCTCGGGGGCGTCTCAAGAGCGCCCCAAGAAGGCCGGACAAGCAAGACGGCCGACGACGACGACGACGACGGCGATGACGACGAGGGAGGAGGGAGGACGACGACGGCGACAACGACGACGACGACGACAACGGCGACAACGAGGGAGGAGGGAGGACGGCGACGACGCGAACGACGAAGAAGGAGGAAGGACGGCGACGCCGACGACGACAACGACGAGGGAGGAGGGACGACGACGACGAGACGACCACGACAACGACGACGACGGCGACGAAATAGGAGGGACGACGACGAGACGCCGACGACGGACGACGACGACGACGACGAGGGAGGAGGAGGAAGGGCGACCACGGCGACAACGACGACGGAAACGACCACGACGCCAAAGAGGACGCCGACGACGAACACGAGGAATGACACAGGACGACGTAGGCGACGACGACGACGCGGGAGGAGGGAGGACGGCGACGACGACGACGACGACGACGACGACGACGCCGCAAGAGCGCGCGTGCACGTTTTTGTTGAAAATCCGTGTTGCGAGACCTTGTGTTTTTGTAGGTTTTTTGGACGCGCGATTTTGAAATCTTTCCGAAACCGATGGGTTTTGAAGGATTTCGGCATACGCGCGCGACGACGCGCGCGTCTGCACTTCGTCCCGTTTTTTGCGAAGGATTCTTGCGACGGCACACGCGCAAGGGCGTTCGACAGATTTCGACATGCGCGCGCGCGACGCCCGTTTGGTAGCATTTTGTGAAAATCTTGAAAAACCGAGGGTTTTCTCAAGACTTCGCAAGAGCTCGCGCGTAAGCTTTTTAGCAAATCTTACGAAACCATTTTTGTTTGTTTGTTTTTTTTTTGGGGGGGAAACTCGATTGCGGAATCTTTCCGGCACCGACGGTTTTTGAAGGATTTCGGCATGCGCGCGCGACGACGCGCGCGTGTGCATTTCGTCCCGTTTTTTGCAAGGGTTTCGCGAACAAGTGTTATGTTAGACCAAAAGGTGTCACCGCATAGTTTTTTTTCCCAACCATCCTGTGGTGTTGGGTCCTCGTTTTGAAGAGACGGTGCCCCGCGTCCTCTCCTCTCCTCCTCCTCCTCCCCCTCCTTGCCTCTGCTCTCGGCACACCTCTCACGCGTTTCGTAGCCCCATAGGGAGCTCCACCGAAGGCCCCAGTGGGGGTGTTCGCATGCGGTTCCCCCACCCAGGGCAGCGTTTCGTAGCCCCATAGGGAGCTCCACCGAAGGCCCAGTGGGGGTGTTCGCATGCGGTTCCCCCACCCAGGGCAGCGTTTCGTGGCCCCATAGGGAGCTCCACCGAAGGCCCCAGTGGGGGTGTTCGCATGCGGTTCCCCCACCCAGGGCAGCGTTTCGTGGCCCCATAGGGAGCTCCACCGAAGGCCCCAGTGGGGGTGTTCGCATGCGGTTCCCCCACCCAGGGCAGCGTTTCGTAGCCCCATAGGGAGCTCCACCGAAGGCCCCAGTGGGGGTGTTCGCATGCGGTTCCCCCACCCAGGGCAGCGTTTCGTGGCCCCATAGGGAGCTCCACCGAAGGCCCCAGTGGGGGTGTTCGCATGCGGTTCCCCCACCCAGGGCAGCGTTTCGTGGCCCCATAGGGAGCTCCACCGAAGGCCCCAGTGGGGGTGTTCGCATGCGGTTCCCCCACCCAGGGCAGCGTTCCGTGGCCCCATAGGGAGCTCCACCGAAGGCCCCAGTGGGGGTGTTCGCATGCGGTTCCCCCACCCAGGGCAGCGTTTCGTGGCCCCATAGGGAGCTCCACCGAAGGCCCCAGTGGGGGTGTTCGCATGCGGTTCCCCCACCCAGGGCAGCGTTTCGTGGCCCCATAGGGAGCTCCACCGAAGGCCCCAGTTGGGGTGTTCGCATGCGGTTCCCCCACCCAGGGCAGCGTTTCGTGGCCCCATAGGGAGCTCCACCGAAGGCCCCAGTGGGGGTGTTCGCATGCGGTTCCCCCACCCAGGGCAGCGTTTCGTGCCCCATAGGGAGCTCCACAAGCTCCAAACCGCAAGGCCGCGGTGGGGGTGTTTCGCCTGCGGTTCCCCCGACCCAGGGGCCCGGCGCTTCGTGGCCCCATAGGGAGCTCTCCACCGAAGGCCCCATGGTGGTGTCGCTCGCGGTTCCCCCACCCCCAGCAAGGCGCTTCGTAGCCCCATAGGGAGCTCCACCGAAGGCCCCAGTGGGGGTGTTCGCCAGCGGTTCCCCCACCCAGGGCAGCGTTTCGTGGCCCCATAGGGAGCTCCACCGAAGGCCCCAGTGGGGGTGTTCGCATGCGGTTCCCCCACCCAGGGCAGCGTTTCGTGGCCCCATAGGGAGCTCCACCGAAGGCCCAAGTGGGGGTGTTCGCATGCGGTTCCCCCACCCAGGGCAGCGCTTCGTGGCCCCATAGGGAGCTCCACCGAAGGCCCCAGTGGGGGTGTCCACATGCGGTTCCCCCACCCAGGGCGGCGTTTCGTAGCCCCATAGGGAGCTCCATCCCACCATGCTCCATGGGGGTGTTCGCATGCGGTTCCCCCACCCAGGGCAGCGTTTCGTAGCCCCATAGGGAGCTCCACCGAAGGCCCCAGTGGGGGGTGTTCGCATGCGGTTCCCCCACCCAGGGCAGCGTTTCGTGGCCCCATAGGGAGCTCCACCGAAGGCCCCAGTGGGGGTGTTCGCATGCGGTTCCCCCACCCAGGGCAGCGTTTCGTAGCGCCATAGGGAGCTCCACCGAAGGCCCCAGTGGGGGTGTTCGCATGCGGTTCCCCCACCCAGGGCAGCGTTTCGTGGCCCCATAGGGAGCTCCACCGAAGGCCCCAGTGGGGGTGTTCGCATGCGGTCCCCCCACCCAGGGCAGCGTTTCGTAGCCCCATAGGGAGCTCCCCCGAAGGCCCCGCGTGGGGTGTTTTCGCATGCGGTTCCCCCACCCAGGGCCAGCGTTTCGTGGCCCCATAGGCCCCCCCTCCACCGAAAAGCCTCTCGGCCCCAGTGGGGTGTTTCGCATGCGGTTCCCCCACCCAGGGCAGCGCTTCGTGGCCCCATAGGGGGGCTCCACCGAAGGCCCCAGTGGCTGCTCTCGCATGCGGGTCCCCCACCCAGGGCAGCGTTTCGTGGCCCCATAGGGAGCTCCACCGGAGGCCCCAGTGGCTGCTCTCGCATGCGGTTCCCCCACCCAGGGCAGCGCTTCGTGGCCCCATGGGGAGCTCCACCGAAAGCCCCCGTGGCGCAGTTCGCATGCGCTTCCCCCACCCAGGGCAGCTTTTCGTGGCACCATAGGGAGCTCCACCGAAGGCCCCAGTGGCGCAGTTCGCCAATGGCGGTTTTCCCCCCCGCCTGGGCATCCGGCCCCACGCGTTTTTTTCGAGGCCCCAATAGGGATCCTCCACCGAGGCCGGCCCCGGTGGCGAAGTCCGCATTGCGGTTCCCCCATCCAGGCAGCGCCTCGTGTCCCCATATGAGTCCCCACCGAAAGCGGCACCCCACAACGCGTTATTCAACATTGCTTATGGTTGGGTTTTTCGCTGGATTTTTTTTTTTTTTTTTTTTTTTTTTTTTTTTTTTTTTTTTTTGTAAAAAAAGGAAACCTCAGAGAAGGATACCGGTTGGCCTTGGCCATTGGGATTTCATATTTAGGATGGACATGTGGTGAGAGTCATATGTGATTTTCATACCCGAAGGGGGGGACGATAATGCCGGGGGGGGTCAGAGTCTATTTCCTGTTTGGAAAAGAGAATTAATTTCTGTACGCAGTGAGTTGTCCACTCCACTGCTCGCGCAAACATCCCACCCACCCACCCGCAACTTGGTTTGCACAATCTCTTAAGACCGTGACGGTGGGTACCAAATGGCGCTTGGCAGCGACACCGGCTCTTTTTGACGGTCTTGAAGCTGTCGTCTCCGCTGCTCGTGCAAACACCCCACCCTCCCACCCGCAGTTTGGTCGCAAGTCGTCTTCAGACTACGACGGTGGGTACCAAGTGACACTTGGCGACGACAGCGACGCCGACGACGATAGCGACGACAACGACGACGAAAACGTCGCCGACGACGACTACGACGGCTCCGACGACTTCGACGGCGACTTCGACGACTTCGACGACGACTTCGACGACGACGACGATGACGACGACGACGACGGTGGCGACAACGACGCCGACGACGACGACGATGACGACGACGATGACGACCTCGACAACGACGGCGACGACGACGCCGACGACGAGGACGACGTCGGCGACGACGCGGACGACGACGACGCCGACGGCGACGACGACGAGGACGCCGACGACGACGACGAAGACGACGACGACGTCACTAACGAAGACGATGACGACGAGTGAGGAGGGAGGAGGACGACGGCGACAACGACAACAACGACGAGGGAGGAGGGAGGACGGCGACGACGCGAACGACGAAGAAGGAGGAAGGACGGCGACGCCGACGACGACAACGACGAGGGAGGAGGGAAGACGACGACGACGACGACGACGACGACGACGACGACGACGACGGAGACGAAATAGGAGGGACGACGACGAGCCGCCGACGACAGACGACGACGACGACGACGAGGGAGGAGGAGGAAGGACGACCACGGCGACAACGACGACGGAAACGACCACGACGCCAAAAAGGACGACGACGACGAACACGAGGAAAGACAGAGGACGACGTAGGCGACGACGACGACGACGCGGGAGGAGGGAGGACGGCAACGACGACGACGATGACGCAAGAGCGCGCGCTCACGCTTTTGTTGAACATCCGTGTTGCGAAACTTTATGTTTTTTTGTACAAGAGTGTCCAGTATTGCATACTGCCCGCGTTGTTCGCCCCACTCAGGTACTCGGATGAGGCGGCGGTCTGGCTTAGACTGGGCCAGGGCCATTCTGTCCATGAGTCACTCGTTGATTCGTGTGCCCTCGTACAAGGTGCTCTGGCCTCGCGCGGTTCTCCTAAAATCCCTGGGTCGTTAAGCCCTCTTCGTTCGGCTTTTGATGCTTTTGATTGAGAGTTGTGCTTCTCTCATTTTCCATCGCTCGGCTCACCCCATCACCGAACTCGGCGGCGCTCTTCTATCTGGGTCCGTCCGTCCTCGTCGTCCTCCTCCTCCTCCTCCTCTTTCTCTTTCTCCTCCTCCTCCTCCCTCCCCTCCTCCTCCTCCTCCTCCTCCTCCTCCTCCTCCTCCGCCTCCCCTCCTCCTCCTCCTCTCCTCCTCCTCCTCCTCCTCCTCCTCCTCCTCCTCCTAGCCGTTTTCAGGTGCTCTTAACGCCTGCGGCGGCCGCGCGGACGCACGTGCGCCCCCCCTCCCCTCCTCTCCCCTCCTCCCCGTTTCGGCTCCGCGGCCATGGCCATCCGTGCGCGGCTCGCGTGGCTCCTGGAGCAGGTGGCGATCGGGCGGCCCGTGAAGGCGCGGATCAGCATGAATGCTGCTGACCTCCGCATCCACGTCGTGGTGATGCCGCTTGGTCACCAGCGAGCGTGTGGTGACGAGCTGGTGCAAGCCCTGCTGCAACAGGTGCATGCCATCGAGGCGCAGTACGTAGTCGTGGACCATGGTCACCAGCATTCTGGAGGGCGTTCGGACGTGTCCTTCGTGCTGCGGCCCCTGGGTCCTGGGCCACCTGCTGCTGCTGATGAGTTCGGAGGTGGAGGAGACGACAGCGACGACGGTGACGGCGACAAGGACCCCGAGGATGATGCGCCTCCTCGACGCGGGTTTGGCGCCAATGGCGATGACCATGGAGGGCCCGACGGTGGACATGCTGGAGCGCGGGCCTCTTCCTCATCTGCTCGGCAGTCGCGCCCAGCTTCTGGTGGGGACTCTGTCACCCCGCCGCGTACAGCCCCTCGCACGCGGGTGCTGTTGCCATCGTTGTCGTGTTCGACTGCCTTTTCTCCGATTGGGTCGTCGGCTACGTCTTCTTCCGGCGCTTCGGAGTGCGCGGACCACGTTGTGACGGAGTTTTTCGACGTTTCCGATGGCTCCAAGTGCGTTGGCACGCAGACGATGGACTCAATTGTGCCCTCTGCCAGCTCCGTAGTGATCTGTGGCGGTGCTCTTGATGTTGTGGGCATTGGATTTCAGCGTGTTGCCGAAGATGTTGGCGCCCGTTTGGATGCATTGGGCCAAGCCATTGCCGAGCTACCTGCCCTTCCTCCTGGCCCGCGGCCTTCTGTCGAGCACGTTTCGCTTGCGGACTCCTTCTTTTGTGAGCTGCAGATGGGGGGCCCAATTAGATACTTCGAGCAGTTCTTAGATGAGGTGCAGGCGTTCGTCAGGGTGCTTCTGCTTGAATTCGAAGGGCTCGCTCGGGTTGCCGATGGATGCATCGAGCCTCTTCTTCGTGATCCTCATGCCCTGCCTCTGGACGATATCATGGACTTTCAGTTCTATGAGGGTGTACGAGGTGGGTCGGCGGTTCTCGACGGCGACCCATTCGACGAATCATTTCACTATGTGTAGTGGGCTCTTGCGCTATAGTCGATGTCTTTGGGGAGCTCGGTTCCGCGTCCTCTTTGAGGTGGAGTGCAGCTTCTCTTGGTTTGTATGGTGTCTTCGCTGTGGGGGAGTGCAGTGTCTCTTGGGAGGTGTGGCTTCGGCTCTGAGGAGTAGCACAGTCACGCTTGAGCGGCATGGCGGCTGCTTGGAGCTGGAGTGCTGGCATCTTGGCGGGGGCAGCTTCTTTGAGGTGGGGCGCAGTGTCTCTTGGGAGGTATGGCGTCTCCTCCGAGGTGGAGTGCTGTTTCTCTTGGGAGGGTTGGCGTCGGCTTTGTGGTGAAGTGCGGTGTCTCTTGGGAGTTACGGCGTCTACCCTGGGATGGAGTGCAGTGTCTCTTGGGCAGTTTGTGGCAACTCACACGGGCTGGGCCTTCTCTCGAATGGAGTCTCTCTGCTTATGGGGTGGTGGTCGGGCCACTCACAGGGGCTGCGACTTCGTTTCTCGAATGGAGTCTCTTTGCTTATGGGGTGGTGCTCGTGCCACTCGCTTGGACTGGGTCTTCACTTGA
>CAUYUJ010012784.1:0-13718 GCA_963575745.1 Prorocentrum cordatum
CCTCTTCCTCGTCCTCCTCTTCCTCCTCCTCCTCCTCCTCCCCCTCCTCCTCCGCCTCCTCCTCCTCCTCCTCCTCCTCCTCCTCCTCGTCGGCATCGAATCGATAATTACGGCATCGGGGGCGTCCAAGAGGGGGGTGTCGAAGGGGGGGGAGGGCGCAAATCATGACCGGCAGCACGGCGGGCCAGTCGGGCGGCACCGCGACCTCCAGGCAGTGCCGGGCGGGCAGGATGCCCCCCAAGAGCTCCCAAAGAGGGGAGGGAGCGGAGAGGCAGGCGTTCGGCCTCCGAGTGGGAGTGGGGTCGAGTGGGCGCCATGCTCGTTTCTGTTGCCGCGGCCTCCCAGATGGCCCCAAGAGGGTTCGTGCCCCTCCTCCTCCTCCTCCTCCTCCTCCTCCTCTCCTCCTCCTCCTCTCCTCCTCCTCCTCGACCTCCTCCTTCCTCTTCCTCCCCCTTCACCACTCTCCTCACCACCTCCATTGCCAATCCACCAAATCCTCTCCCTCACACCTCCTCACCCACACCACCACCTAACTCCACCACCACCTCCTTCCTCCAACCACCTCCTCCTCTCCTCCACCTCCTCCTCCTCAGCCACCTCCCCACCACCTCCTCCACTCCTCCTCCTCCTCCTCCTCCTCCTCTCCACCTCCTCCTCCACCTCCTCCTCCTCCTCCTCCACCTCCCTCCTACCCTCCTCCCTCCTCCTACTCCCATCCTCCCACCTCCCTCCTCCCTCCTCCCTCCCCACCTCTCCCTCCTCCCTCCTCCCCACCCTCCCCCTCCCTCCCTCCCTCCTCCCACCTCCCGTCCTCCCCTCCTCCCACCTCGCCTCCTCCCTCCTCCCTCCTCCCCTATAAAAAACCCTCCCTCCTCCCTCCTCCCTCCTCCCTCCTCCCTCCTCCCTCCTCCCTCCTCCCCTACACCCTCCTCCCTCCTCCCTCCTCCTCCTCCCTTCCCTCCCTCCTCCCCCTCCTCCCTCCTCCCCCTCCCTCCTCCCTCCACCCTCCTCCCTCCTCCCTCCTCGGACTCCTCCCTCCTCCCTCCTCCCTCCTCCCTCCTCCCTCCTCCCCTCCCTCCTCCCTCCTCCCCCTCCCTCCTCCCTCCTCCCCTCCTCCCTCCTCCCTCCTCCCTCCTCCCTCCTCTCCCTCCACCCTCCTCCCTCCTACCTCCTCCCCACCTCCCTCCTCCCCTCACCCTCCTCCTCCTCCTCCTCCACCTCCCCTCCTCCTCCTCCTCCTCCTCCTCCTCCTCCTCACTCCTCCTCCTCCTCCTCCTCCTCCTCGTCCCTCCTCCTCCTCCTCCTCCTCCTCCTCCTCCTCCTCCTGCAATCAGCATCGAGTCGGTGCGGCATCGGGGACGGCCAAGAGGGGGGCGTCGAAAGGGGGGGAGGGCGCAAATCATGGCCAGCGGCGCGTGCTCGGCCTAGGGAAGGGGCTGGGGACGCATTGAAACCACGAAATCTGGGAAGGCACCATGGCCCCCGCCATGATATCCACCCCTCCCTGGTCATCACCCCCCTCTTGGCTGCCCCCGACGACAAGTTCGCATCTTGTCGACCCCGGTGTTGGTTCCCGACACCGCGGGTCACCGTTCAACCTTGCACGATCGGCCGTTTCCGAACCATCACAACTAACTCTGGGTCGCCGGCGGCGTTCAAGGTTGAACGCTGGCGGCGGGGTCGCCGACGGTCGACACAACGCAAACCTGCCGCAAATCAAGCGGAACCGAAATGTGCATCGGATCGGTCTGCATCGGTAACGGCACCCAGGTCGAATCGGATCGGCTGCACCAGGATGCACAACAACGCCGTGCACGTATCGGGCCGCACCGAACCGTCGGAATCTCGGAATTGACACTAGAATAATAACAAACGCCGTAAACGTAAACTTTTGGCGCTCCGCGCGGGGCGGCGCCGGAGGCGCCGCCAGGGGGGTCCAGCGCCGATGCGAGAAATCCGCGCGGACCTCCGAGTTTTCCGTTTATGTCAGTGTTCGTTCTGACTACCTACCAGACCACCCCAACCCAACCCGAAGACCCAAATTTGACCCGAATTTCGGGTTGGGGGGGGTACGGATACCATGTGTTTTTTCAACGTTCCCCGACCCCCCCCACTGGAAGTCGAGGATAAATTTGGGCCTTCGGGTTGGGTTGGGGTGGTTTGGTGGGTGGTGACGTTCCCCTGGCATCGAATCGTCAAGATCTTGGAGTCGAAGCGGATCGGGCCGGCCCGAAGCGACGTCGAATATCGGCTCGAGCGGATCGAAATGGCACCGGCGGGCAGGTCTGGGCTCTTGGGGGCGCCTCCCTGCCTCGAGGGGTGCTTGCCAGCAGCGGCTACTGAAGGGGAACTGGGACACACAAATAAATACACACAAATAAAAATATCCCCCATATTTTCCCATATTTTCTGGGTTCTTGTCTTCCCCCCCACTTCCCATATTTTCCCATATTTTCTGGGAATCGCCGATTAATTGTGTCTGTGTGTTTTTTCCCCTCCTGAGCTACGCCTCGCCGAGGGCGTTCGAGCGGACTGCCCGCATCGTCCCGAGCGGGCGCCGGAGGCCCGAGTGAAGGCTCGAAACCAAACTGACTACGATGCCTACCAGACCGCCGCAACCCAACCTTGGAGACCCGAATTTCGGGTTCGGGGGGGTATGGGTTCCAGCCGTGTCTCTGCAATGTTCCCCGACCCCCCGCGCCACACTGGCAGTGGAGGGCCATTCGGGGCCTTCGGGTCGGGTTGGGGTGGCTTGGTGGGCGGTGAAGATATGGCCGGAAGCCAGACATCCTCGCGACGTGGAAAGATCACGGCGGGCCCCTCGGGCAGCAACACGACCTCCATTGACAAGCGCGTTCCACCACTCGCAATATTAACTACTCGCAAACGACATGGACTCGCCGCGGGGGATTTACGGTCCACTGCATGGAGGCAAACATGTGTTTTGTTAGGACGGTTGCGAGTAGGCACTTTGCGAGTAGTGGAACGCGCTTGGTGAATCACGGCGGGCCCCTCGGGCAGCACCCCAGACATGCGACGTCCTGATTTTTTCAGGACGGCGTCCCTGGAAGCCCCGACCCTTTTCCGCGGGATCGGTTCTTCGTCCTGAATCGTTAATTGACGGACCCGAGGCCCGGCGAAGGCCCCCCGAGGCCAAAATTGGCACAAACCTCCCATCCTGATGTTTGCTGCGACGCAATCCTGTCTGGGACCAAGAGCTCGCCGGGAGCGCGGCGGCGCGGTCGCCGGAAGGCTCTCGAAGGCTCGAAGGCGCGAAGGCTTCAAGCTCGAGGTTCGAGGTTCGAGGTTCTCGAAGGCTCGAGGTGCTCGAGGTGCTCGAGGTGCTCGACGGCTCGAGGTTCTCGACGGCTCGAAGGCTCGAGGTGCTCGACGTCTCGAAGGCTCGAGGTTCTCGGAGGCTCGAAGCTCGAGATTCTCGGAGGCTCGAAGCTCGAGGTTCTCGAAGGCTCGAAGGCTCAAGGTTCTCAAGGGCCTTGGGAGGGGGGGGCGTCTCCTCGCCACGGCCGGCTCCCAGCCGGAGCGCTCGGGAGCGGGCACCCCGAGGCAGGCCCAGTCGAGAAGTCGGATCGGCGATCGAGATGCATCGGATCGGCGCAAATCGGCAGCCGTTGCGAGGCGGGGAATTCTCCATATCCACCGCCTGGGAACGGGCGTCCTAGTGCCCCTGCGGGCGGTGGATATGGATACGTGTTGGCCCCCGGGGGTCCGAACATGTCCATATCCACCGCCTGCCGAGATCCCCGAAATTGATCCTATAGGCGGTGGTCATGTAGAAATTTCCGCCTCGGAGCCAAGTCGGGAAGAGTCGAATCGGCGGAGGTTGGCAGGCGCAAGACCTCCGTTGCGAAGCCCGATGCCCAGATCGGCGTCCGAAGGCGAATCGGATCGGAATCGGAAGCCATCGAAAGCGAATCGAATCGAATCGGAAGCGTCGAACTGCTGCGTGTTCGACCATGGACACCTTGTTACCCATTGCTCCTGGGCCGTCTGCGGCGGTCTTCGGCGGTCTTCGGGCGGTCTTCTGACGGTCTTCGGCGGCTTCGCGCGGTCTTCTGGCGGTTTCCAGCGGTCTGCGACGCGAAGGCTGGATAGTTGCGTTCAGCAAGAGGTCCATAATTTGGCGGCGAGCCCGGGGAGGAAATGAGAAGGAGCGAGCCTTCTCAGAATGCTCGAAGTCCCCCGTCATCTGAAAAGTGTCACAAGCCTTCCCCGAAGACACAGAACGCTTCTCAGAAGGCCGGGGGCCTTCTGAGAAGTCCCGCCGCCTTCTGAGAAGGCCTTCTCCTGCTCACTTCCCCCCCCGCGCTCGCCGCCGAATAATCGATCACCTAAGACATGCATCGGCGAGGCATCGGCGATGCACCGGCGATGCATCGCCGACGTGGGCGACACATCGGCGACGTCGACGTGAAGCAAATCAGGCTCCACATCGAACCACATTGGCGATGCATCGGCGATTCGGCGCTATCCACGGACCCCATCTACTCGGATCCCGTCTAAGCTTAGGTCGGGCGTGTCCTCCTACAGGCGTATTTTGGACGAAGAAACAAAAAGTGTCAAACAAATGTCAAAAGTAGTCACACACACACCAAAACAAGAGGTCAAAAAATCGTCCCCTGACTATGTTTGACTATTTTTGAACACTCCCCCTGTAGATGGACATGCCCGACTGAAATCTGGGAGGCCTGACGGTATGAGCCCTGCCAGTGTGGCCGCGTGTCCCCATTCGGCTATACGCATGAGTGGCCCTGGGTAAGAGTGACCTTTGGTGCGCGACTTTTTGGGGGCCGCGGGGGGGGGGCAAACCTGGGTGCGCAAGCAGCTGCTACTGTCGGGGATGGACAGACCTCCCTTTAGTAAAACGTGGTTTAGTGAAATCGACCTGCGGCCCAAACCTGGCGGGCGCAAGCCTGGAGAAGGACGGCCACGGCGCCCTCTCGAGAACCGAAAACGGACAATTCGCGAATCGACGCGTCACTGTTGGGGGTTCTGTCCACCCCCGATACTGCTTCGTTCGGGGATCTTCTGACCCGGGTCAATCCAGACCCGGGTCAGCAGGAAACCAAAAACTGCAATGCAGGAAAAAAAAACTGCAACGCAGGTCTTCGCAAACCCGGGTCAGCCAATATGTGCGGCCGCCTCGCGGCCACGAGCGGCTCCCTAACCCGGGTCAGCCAGAGGGGGTCTTCGCAGGATCCTGCAGGATCTGGTGCCCTGGCTGACCCCCGTTTGCGTTGACCCCCGTCTCGAGGCTCCCGATTCGTTTTCGGCAATCTGGGTACCCACCCGTGCCCGCGCCAAAGGTCGCTCCGGCGAAAGGTCACTCATTACGCCTGGTCGACCCCATGGGCCCAGGCCTGCGCACGCCGTGCGGAGCAGTCGCAGCGGAAGGCTGCTGGTCGGCCTCTCGGCCCCCAGGGGGGGGGGGGGCCCGGCCCGGCCCCGGTGGTAGCTGGCCCGGAGGGCGGCTCGACTCAGAAGAGTCCTCCTCCTCCTCCCTCCTCCTCCTCCTCCTCCTCCTCCTCCTCCTCCTCCTCCTCCTCCTCCTCCTCCTCCTCCTCCTCCTCCTCCTCCTAACAGGGGACATGTCGACCCTTCTCCTAGGCCTGCGGGGCTCTCGAATGGGCCGGACATTTGGGACCCAACCCTGGGACATACGATGGGGGGGCGTCCATGCTCGATAGGGATGCGTCCGAATAGCCACCATTGGGGTGTATCCCAGGGGTTCCCTCCTTCTCTGAGCGGCCTCATGCTTCGTCGGAAGGTCGGGAGCTGGGGGCGACAAAATCGCCTGCGACAAAAGAGCTCGCGGTCCGAGGCTTCTCGGCGGTGGGGACAAGCCTCCCTTTGGTAAACCGCCCTTTGGTGAAAACGGCCTGGGACCGAAACCGACGGACCTGGACCCGCAAAAGCAACGGCCACGACGCCCTCTCGCGAACCGGAAACGGCCAATTCACCTATCAACGTGTCAGGCTGGGTAGTCGAAGCCAATCTGGCGCCAATCTGGCAGGCCCAATCTGGCAAACGGAGGCAATCTGGCGAGGGAGCCAACGCGAATCCAGTCTGGCGAATAACCCAAATCATCCAGTTTGGCCAGGCCAGATTGGCCCTTGGGGCCCAATCCAATCTGACAGTCTGGCCTTCGACTACCCAGTCAGGGCAGGAGGTCCATCAACCTCAGAGCTTCTGATCCGTCGTCGAAACCCCTCGACGGCGACGCGCAGACACAACTCCTGCACACGGGACAACAAGTCCGATCGTGGCATCCCAAAGGCCGCGAGCACGCAGACGCTCTGGCCTTCAGTCGGGCGGGTCCCTCTACCGGAGGCATATGGAAAAATGGCCAAAAAAAGAGTCTGGACATGACGTTTCGATTATTTGTGGACCATTTTGGAATAGTTTTTGAATAGTTGCCACTTTTCGCCCAAGATTCGCCTGTAGGGGGACGTGCCTGACCTGACTCTGGCCGGGCCCTGGGACCGTCCAAAAGCACCGCGGGAGGAAGAGCCGGTCCCGCGGACGGGGTCGAGGCGACCAGGAGCCCACGCTGTGAAAAAAAGCACGCCGTCGGGGGTCTGGGGAGGGGGCCACCACGCGAAGATCAGGAGGCACCTCCGGGGAGGCACTCGCGGGAAAGACGAAACGCTTTCAGGCCCGTTTCGGGGACCTCTGAGCTGGATCGCGCCGACGTGAGTCCGGGATTGAGCCAGATTGCGCAGGCTTATCCCTTCGACCACGAACATACCAGCGCCTGCCGAATTGAACCTCCCAGGAATTGCATCCTAAACTGAGGAGCTCATGCTAACCGGGACGTCTTCGCGTCGTGAAAGGTCACCATGTTGAGTGTTTGGCAATCTTCGTCCTCTGGAAAGTTTGATTGGGTCCCAGGGCAGTCGCGAAAACTGCTTGGGGGAAAATACTTCCTGGGCATGGTCTCCAGACCTCTGGGGAGCTACGTTGGAAAAAAAACGTCGGATGTTCGCCAAGGGGGGGCTCACCATGAAGGGGCGCCCCCATGGACCACCGAGAACCCGTCAGCCCGGCAGAGCTCCCGAGGACACCCAAGAAGATCCAAACTCGCCTCGACCTCGACCCGCCCTCCTCCTCCTCCTCCTCCTCCTCCTCCTCCTCCTCTCCTCCACCTCCTCCACCTCCTCCTCCTCCTCCCCTCCACCTCCTCCACCTCCTCCTCCTCCTCCTCCTCCTCCTCCCTCCTCCCTCTTTCTCCCCTCCGTCCCCTCCCCTACCTCCTCCTCCATCCTCCTCCCTCTCCTCCTTCCTCCTCCTACCTCCTCCCTCCTACCTCCTCCGTCCCTCCTCCTCCTCCGTCCTCCTCTCCTCCACCACCTCCTCCTCCTCCCCCTCCTCCTCCCTCCTCCTACCTCCTCCCCTCCTCCTCCTCGCCTCCTCGCCCCACCTCCTCCCTCCTCCTCCTCCTCCTCACTCCTCCTTCCTCCTCCTACCGCCTCCCCTCCTCACCTCCTCCTCCACCTCCCCCTCCTCCTCCTCCTCCTCCTCCTCCTCCTCCTCCTCCTCCACCTCCTCCTCTCCTCCTCCTCCTCCTCCCCCCTCTCCGCTCCTCCTTCTCCTCCTCCTCCCCTCCTCCCTCTCCTCCTCCTCCTCCATTCCTTCTCCTCCTCCTCCTCCTCCTCCTCCTCCTCCTCCTCCTCCTCCTCCTCCTACTTCTCCTCATCCTCGACCCTCGGTCTCCAAGAGGAGGCACTTGAGTGGTGACCCACGTTGGCACTGCCCGAGACCTGGAACTGGGCCTGGTCGCTGGTAGCCCGCACGCGCAGCGGGAAAGCGCGCTCCAGAGCGCCCGCGCTGACGCTCACGTGAGGCCGCAAGTGCCCCGCCACGGCCTCCTTGTATGCGACAGACCAGGAGGCGTCCGGATCGGAGAGCCAGGACTGCATCTTCGGGTTCGTGCCGAAGTAGACCTCGGAGGAGTTCGGGTACAGGAACAGCTCGAGCTCGGCCTCGACGTAGTCGCCGGCCTGGAGGCCGTCGAAGCCCTCGGGCAGCGTCAGCTGCAGGCCCTGCTGCGCAGAGCCCACGTCCGTGAGCATGAACCTGGGGCCCTCTGCCTCGGCTCGCACGGCCCCGCCGAGCTTCGCCTCCCACCTGCGCACGACCAGGCCGCGGTGCGCGTTCCTGTTCGTGCCGGGATCGGAGAGCAGGGCAAACCAACACGGCGGGACAGTGCAGCTGGCCCAGCTCTCGTTCACGTAGTACCGGCCCCTCGCTATCGTGGGCACCTCCACGACATCCGCCAGCTTCCCGGTGCCGTCCCCATACACGAACCTGGGGTTGGCCACATAGCTGTAGAAGTCTGCGCCGAGGTGGTAGGCCACGAAGCGGGGGTACGTGACGTCCTTCATCACCTCGTAGCGCACCACGTGCAGGTGGCGAACCATGTCGTCCGCGGCCCACGTCGAGGCAGTCACCGAGCGCCTGATGCCATTGTCCACGGTTGTCCCCGTGTACGAGGCGTTGGTCAGCTTGGGGCCGTTCATGATGTGGTAGGTCTCCACCTCCGTGAGGTACTCGTAGGAGCCCGTGTCGCTGAAGACGGCGAGGAACTCGTTGCCGCCGTGATTTTCGGTCCACGCGGGGGACTCGGGGCTGCCGTCGCACGCGCCGTGCGCCGAGTTCATGCCGCAGGTCAGGAAGGGCCGGGTGTCCAGGCCGCCCGTGGTGCGAGTCTGGGCCGCGCAGGGCTCGTAGGTGATCGACTCGCCGCCGGATGCAAGCCCGACCTCCTCCCAGTGCCCGTTAGAGCCCCAGCCTATGAGGCTGAGCTGCGCGTGGGAGACCGAGTGCAGGGAATTGAACCACGTGTACGCCTGGATCAGCTGCATCGTCAGGCTGCTCTGCGCAGGTACGCGCAGGACTACCGCTGTCGTCAGCCACATGCCGTCGTAAGGCGCCAGTCCCTCCTGGCCAGAAGAAGTATGCCAATTTTTGCTGATCTGCACGTGGAACCCAGAAGGCTCTCCGGAGGAGTGGTTGCGGAGGAAGACCGCGACACCAGTAATGCCACGAGGTTGGTCGTCGTGGAACAGCATGCGGAAGACGGCGGGCTCAGGGTTATTGTTCGAGAGGACCACCTCAAAGTTGTCGTTGACGTCCGTGGAACTGGAGACGCCTTGCGGGAGCTCCACGTGCCATCCAGCCCCAGCTGCGGAAACTGGCAGTTCTTCGTCACCCCCTGCCAGGTTAAACACAGTCCCCCATGCCCAGGAGGTCACCGTGGCGGTGGATTGCATCACGATCATGTACGCCTGGGACCCAGAGATACTCGAATGGGAACACCAGCCGTCGTGCGTCGCCTTTCGACCAGGAGTTGATGCTGTCACGAATGTGACCCCAGAGGGGATCGATACCCCGCTCGCGTAGGTCAGGGCCGTGCCGACCGCGGGACAGCCGTCCTGGACGCTCTCGGGGTATGCGCAGAAGTAGTAGTACAAGCCTGCCCACGACCAGTGGATTGTCCTCGCGACGCTCAGGGTCGTGCCGCAGGTCGACACGCAGTCCACGCAGACACCGACGCCAGCGTCGGCCGGAGTGGCCGCCGGCTGGGTCACGGCGCCCTGTCCCGACGCCCACTTCTCCTGCAGCGTGCCGGCGGTGGATACGCAGAACCCGAGGTCCGCAGTCCCAGTGCCGGTCGCCGAAGAGCTGAATGCCCCCAGCGTGGTGTCGATCTGTAGGAGGACGCCAACCATGGACCAACACCCGTTCTGGCCATGCCTATCCCCGGCCCTGGATCGCCGTATACGCCTGCCTGGCTTGGCCCAGGAAGGCCGTGCACACAAACCCTGGGCCCAGGATGGGCCTGGCCAGGACCTGCGTTGGTGAACAAGTGACGTCCACCAGACCGCAACGGGCAGGCTGGCGATGTCCGAGGCGAGGTACAACTCGAAGCAGTCTGGCCAAGCTTTGATCTCCAGGGTGGCACTGTATGAACCGCACTGCAGCCCCCCTACCCAGTAGTGCGCGTAGTATCTCCCGTTGCGCACGAAGCGGATGGGGTAGCCCTTCCCATCGGCATTCCAATCGTCCGATGGGCCCAAACAAGTCTCCGAATTTATCAACAGCGACCCGGAGCACACCACTGCCTGGGACGAGAATGAGTGGAACTCGTTCACGCCCATTGTATCCATGCTCCAAACAAGATCATAGAAGCCAGAGCGGAAAAAGACGTCCCTCTGCGAGTTGTTCGTGGCCAGGGGACCACACACCCGCCAGTTCTCGCCATTGCTGCGCGGGAAGTCGCAGGCACCGATGGAAAAGAGGAAGGGAGACGCGGAGGAAGACCAGAGTAAACACCGGATGCGTCAACGATGCAGCACACCCTCCGTAGGTGGCGACATCCGAACCCTCCCCCCGCCAACCATCGGTTCTCTTGAATCGATGGGAGGCGGGGGTAGGGCTCGGAATTCGTTCGACGAGTTCCGAACCCGACCCCCAACGCCCATCGAGTTGCCCGAATCGTTGATCGGCGAGGGTGGGGTTCGGATCTCGCCGCCGATCCTTCCCCGGGGCCCTTCATCACAGGTCCTTCCAGGTGCTCTTTTCGCTTCGCCCCCCCCCGCTTGACCTTGACAGCTGGGCGCCTCACGGGCGCCTCCGCTTTGAAGAGGAGCCGCCTGCACCACCACCGCATAAATGAAAAATCTCACGCGTAGATGTAAGAGCCAGGGCGCGATCTAAACTGTGCTTTCGAGTTCCCTCGTTCTGTCTTCGTTCCACCGTTGCTGCTAAACTAAATGAAAACGAAAACGGTCCATGACATCGCCGAAACACCCTTGGCTTGCGCCCTGGCAAAGAACATGCAATTGTAATAACTGTAGCGTGAGATTTCCAATCTGAGAAGGAACCGCCCTACATTCGTGAAACTCCTGCAGATAACCAGGCCTCATATCGGAGGTTGGAGGGTGAGTCCAACGTGCAACGGAGCCCCCCCCTGCTGGGAAATCGGTTTCGGTTACGGGTTCGTGTCTTGCGTGCCGTGCGCACGTGCGGGCGAGGCAAACCTGCGTGGGCGGGCGAGAGGAAATCCTCCTGTGGCTGGGCCGCGGCCGGACCAAATGTTTCTCCTCCGGCGGCCGGTGGCACCTGGTATCCCGCCAGTGTCCCGCTGATGTCCCCAAATCCTCCTGTGGCTGGGCCGCGGCTGGACCAAATGTTTCTCCTCCGGCGGCCAGTGGCCCGCGGTGTCCCGCCAATGCCCCGCTGGTGTCCCGCCTGTGTCCCGCCGGTGTCCCGTGGTGTCCCGTGGTGTCCCGTTGAGTGAGATCGCTAGTGATATCGATAGTGAGATTGATGTGGTGTCCCGTGGTGTCCCGTGGTGTCCGATGGTGTCCCGTTGAGTGAGATCGATAGTGAGATCGATAGTGTGACCGATAGTGAGATCGAGAGATGTCCCGCGGTGTCACGTGGTGTCCCGAGGTGGCCCGTGGTGTCCCGTGGTGTCCCGTTGAGTGAGATCGATAGTGAGATCGATAATGAGATCGACAAGTGTCCCGTGGTGTCCCGTGGTATCCCGTGGTGTCCCGTTGAGTGAGATCGATAGTGAGATCGATTGAGTCAGATGTTGGTTCCCCCCCTTCTTCCCCCCCAACCTCCTTATCACCCGAAGGGTGGTCGTATAGGTGTATATATATATGTAAATATCTATATATACATATATATAAATCTATATATATATATATACATCAGGTCCGTGAGGTCTCCACGGGGAGCCCACCTTCTGAAAAGGGGCCGCCCTCCACCCATGTGGCCATGGAATATTTAAAGCATGTCGGTAGGAAAAAATTGAACTCTCTTTTCTGTAAGAAAACATGTATACCGTGGTATTTAAAAAATGGGTATGGAATATAAGCGATGTGCTACTCCATCCGCGTAGCTGATGCAAGCTTGTGTGACGAGTGTGCACGGCGCTGGAAACAGATGCGGGAAAACTAATCCGTATCGATGATCATCTAGTGGGTCTCAAGAGGGAGCACATCTATTTCAAACGACCTGTGCACCGCCCGTCTGACTGTTGCACGCCTTGAAAGCATGTGGGCAGGACGCTGAGGCGGTGGCCACATTTGAAAACGACCTCACACATGGAGCACAGCGCTGCGTCCGAATGACTTTTAGAAACGTGTGAGGCGCATGCGAGCGTCGCTGAGGCCAAAACCAAATGCTGAGACTGAAACGCCCATTTTCTATGTATAAAACGACGGGAAGATCGGGACAAAATCGGATCGGGATAACTCGAAATCTCTGAGAATCGGCGGGTTTGGAGGATGTATTGGGCGCCGCGGCCGCTCCAGAGCGTTCCGGAACGCTCTGAGAGCGCTCCAGAACGCTCTGGAGCGATTTATCCCGATCCTAGCCCTGTTTTAATGTAACTGACGGGGAAATAACGCCTCAAGGCAACGTCATGCTGGAGGCGGCTCAGGCGATACGCCCGGCCCGCCCTATAGGATACGCCAGGTGGAACAGCAAGGAGGAACAGATTCGATCCGCCCTGGCTGTCCTCGAAGGAAAGGAGCAGGCCCCGGTGCCTCTGGCGGGTGCCGTGCCCCATGGGCCCGACAGTGGCGCGGAGGTGGAGAGAGAGAGAGAGACCTCTGGAGGCCCACAGGGTCTCTCTCCTCCTCCTCCTCCTCCTCCTCCTCCTCCTCCTCCTCCTCCTCCTCCTCCTCCTCCTCCTCCTCCTCCTCCTCCTCCTCCCTCCTCCTCCTCCTCCTCCTCCTCCTCCTCCTCCTCCCCCTCCCCCTCCTCCTCCTCCTCCTCCTCCTCCCGCGCGCGGGCGCCCGCGCACCGCGCGCTGTCTCCGTGCCGCCTGCGCGCGCGCCCGCGCTCGCGCTGCCGTGCCTGTCCGCTTGCGGAGGTGAGCGCGCGTGGTCCGCGCGTTGTCCGCGGGCCCGCGCGCACGCGCGCCTCCTCGCACACGGGCCTCTCTCGGGCCCTTTTGGGCGCCTCCAGGGGGTCCCATCCCTGACCATGGCGCAGATCTCATCCCTATTCGCACAATCGGATGTCGCGCAGCATGGCGTAGCATGACATGGCATAGCATGGTGTTTAAGATTAACGCGTAGCACGACATAGCATGGCGTGGCGACGCCCCAAAGTGAGGGGGGGCTTCTGCGGCCCAACAAATCAAAAAATCGGCGCCGAATGAGTAATCGCTTCCGATGTTTTTTTTCAGGAGGCCATGTTTTAGATTCTGGGGCCTTTTTGGCAGGACCGAAAACCATGCCGTGGCATGGCACTGAAAATAATGACGCCAACGCTGCAGCGGGAGCACGACTCGGAACGAGCGGAAGCTCGGAAATGAGGCAGCGCTGCAGCGGGAGCACGGTTCGGAACGAGCGATAGCCCGAAAATGAGGCCAGCGCATCAGCGAGAGCAGCAACTTGAAAGAAAAACACAAAAAAGTGCGGAAGCGCGAAAATGAGGACGCGTTACCTGACATAGCATGGCGTGGCGATGACGCCAGCGCTGCAGTGGGAGCACGACTCGGAACGAGCGGAAGCTCGGAAATGAGGCAGCGCTGCAGCGGGAGCACGGTTCGGAACGAGCGATAGCCCGAAAATGAGGCCAGCGCATCAGCGAGAGCAGCAACTTGAAAGAAAAACACAAAAAAGTGCGGAAGCGCGAAAATGAGGACGCGTTACCTGACATAGCATGGCGTGGCG
>CAUYUJ010012785.1:0-12500 GCA_963575745.1 Prorocentrum cordatum
GGAGGAGGAGGAGGAGGAGGAGGAGCATGAGAAAGAGGACGAGCAGGAGGAGCACGAGGACGAGCAGGAGGAGGAGGAGGAGGAGGACGAGCAGGACGGGAGGGCGGCCGGCTGCCCCGGCCGGCTCCTACACATGGCTGTTAGGTTGCTTTGCCGGGATAATATTTGTGTGTATTTATTTGTGTGTCCTGGGGCCCATTTACCTTGGTCCTTCGGCGGAAAAGCCACGCACGAGGCCGAACAAAAGCACAGGGAATGGACGTCCGAGCGACGGCGAGCGGGGCTCGAGCCGTCCGCTGCCGCGCTCGGCCTCTGAGGGGGGCCGTGGCCGGGCCCGGGGGGGGGGGGGGGGGGTGGGGCCCTGAAACTCGAGATCCAGGAAGGGAAAACACAGAGGAGGAGGAGGAGGAGGAGGAGGAGGAGGAGGAGGAGGCGGTGGAGGAGGAGGAGGCGGTGGAGGAGGAGGAGGAGGAGAAGGAGGAGAAGGAGGAGGAGGAGGAGGAGGAGGAGGAGGAAGAGGAGGCACAATGAATCCTCGATTCCCCAGAAGCTATGGGAAGATATGGGAAGTGAGGGGGACGACACAAAAATCCAGAAAAGATTGGCAACTGTAGGGGGATCCTTTTGTTTGTGTGTATTTATTCGTGTGTCTCGGGGCCCCTTCAGATGTCCGCGGGGGGGGGGAAAAGCAGCGTCGGATGGAGCCCGGGAGAGGTCCAGGGACCGCTCCTGACCGAGATTATAATTGGCGACCACGAGTGGCTCGAGCAAGGGCCAGAGAACGGACTGGTCGAAACTGCCGTGTGGCGTGTGTGCCACCTGCCATGTGACACCCGTGCCCATCGAGAGGCTAGAGGAGCGGCAACAGCACATGAGTCTAGGCCTCGTAGATGGGGTCGGAGTGGATGGGGTCGGAGGATCGCGCCGCATCGCCGATACATCCGCGATGCGGCTCGATGTGGAGCCCGATTTGCTTCACGTCGACGTCTCCGATGCATCGCCGACGTCGACGATGCATCGCCGGTGCATCGCCGACGAATCGCCGATGTATCGGCGATGCGGTGCGATCCTCCGACCCCATCTACTCCGACCCCATCTAGGAGGCCTCTAACACGAGGGGAGAGGGTGGAGGGCGGCGCGTGCACTCACTGTGGAGTCCTGCACTGCAGGGCAGACGGTGCCTGTGCCCAAGACAGGCCTCCCCGAGGGCCCCCTCGGAGAGCGGCGGGGGTTTTCTCCGAGGCCCTCGCGCCTTCCGCGGGAGGCGGTTTCTCTGCGCCCTCTGGGGAGGGTTTCTGGAGCAGCTTTTCTCTCAGGCAAGCTGTCGAGCTCGTCAGAGCTCGTAGCGTCAGTTCTTCTGGAGAACCCCTCCGAAGGCCAGGGGGGCGTTTCCTTGTCCCCCCCCCCGTGCGCGCCGCCGAGCCGTGCACGGTCCGCTTCGATCCGGTCGATCCGATTTGGAATTACTCTCGGCCGACACCGGCCGTTTCGATTCCGATGCTCCCGCGATCTGGTCGCAGGCCCAGAGGTTGACACCAACGCCAAGATCGGCGGTGCGCTTCCACCGAGGGAGGAGGGTCCTGATCTCGGCGATGGTGGTAATAGTTCAGGCTTCCAAGGTGTCCGAAGTATTCCCACCAACGCCGAGATCTAGGATCCTCTTCCCCCTGTGGAGGCAAGCCCCTGCGTTGGCGTCGGTGTCCGTTTCCAGGCCTCCGAGACTCCGATGTTCCGGAGATCCTGTGCGCCCCGACGTTCACGCGGCGTTGTCGTGCCTTCTCGGGGGCGGAACAGATCAGGAGGGAAAAAACACACAAACACAACTAGTCGTCGATTCCCCTGAAAATATAGGAAAATATGGGAAGTTGGGGGGAAGACAAAAACCAAACAAATATGGGAAAATATTGGGAATATTTTTATTGAATCGCTTCGCTCATTCCGCCGGCCCGTGATATGGCATCGCTGGTTTTTGTCTGTGTGTTCGTTGCCCATGTTGCGCTCTTGGGGGCGGGTGTCGTTCGGACGCGTTGCGTGGGGAGTTTTGATGGTGAAGCAGTTCCCTGGGGGTCGTCTCTCGATGGGGCGAAATAGAGTCGTCGTCAAGATGCTTCTTTGGGGGGCCTCTTGGGGTCTGTTGAGAGGCCGTTCGGGGGCGCCTGGGAGACATGTTTGAAGCCTTCTGGGGCTTCTTTTGGGCCTCCTGGGAGTCTCCTGGGGCCTCTTGGCGACATCTTGGGGCCTCTTGGAGGCCTCTTGGGGCCTCTTTGGGACCTCCTGGGCGCCTTCTGGGACGGAGGGCTCCATTTTTGAGTTCTCGGTATCCCTCCTGAGTCCCTCTTGGGCCCGTCTTGGGGCCTCTTGGTCCGTCTTGGGCGGCACTTGGGCCGTCTTGAGGGCTCTCTTGGGTCGTTTCGGCGCCGTCTTGGGAGCTTCGTGGGCCGTCTTGGAGCGGTCTTGGGGGCCTCTTGGGCCGTCTTGGAGCGTCGGAAGCCGAAAAAGCCAGAACACAAAAAACATCGAAAAATCAAATGAAAATCAACGATTTTGGCCTCTTGGGGCTCTCTTCGGAGGCCTCTTGGAAGGCTCTTGGGGCGTCTTGGAGGCCTCTTGGGCTGTCTTGGGGGCCTTTTGGGCCGTCTTGGGGTCATCTTCGGCGTCTTCGAGCGCTCTTTGGGCGTCTCGGGGGCCTCTTGGGCAGTCTTGGGGGCCTCTTGGGGCACTCTGAGCGCGCTCTGGGGAGCCTGAGAGGCCGCACCCAGAAGGAAAACCATCTCTGAGTAGACTTGGTCGGGCGGCGGTCGGGCGGCGACCGGGCGTTGGTCGGGGTACTTTTCGCCGGGGGACCCCCAGGGGCCGCCCCGCGCGCGCGAACTAGAAATACTGTTAATACTGTTAACCAGTTACCGGAGATCTTAGCACGCCCTGGCCCGTTGGGCCGGCGAATTTGTGTGTATTCATTTGTGTGTCTTGGGGCCCCTTCAACAGAGGTGGGTGATGACCAGGGGGGGGGATGTCATAGCGGGGGACATGAATTCTCCCCAGACTCCATGGCGCCTCTTCTCTCACTTCAATGCGTCCCCGGCTTGCCCCTGGGCCGCGCAAAAGGCCGCCGGCCATGATTTGCGCCCCCCCTCCTGGGCGCCCCCCTCCTTGGCCGCCCCCGAGTTTGGCGCAGTCGATCCGATTCGATCTCGACTTCGTGCCGAGGTGGCCAGATCCGATCTACTGGCCGATCCGATGCCTGGAGCCACCCTGCTTGCTTCCAGGGTGCCCTGGGCTTCTTGGGGTTCGATGCCTTTGCGATGGGGAGCGTGACGCTTCTGTACCAAGAGTCGGTGGACGTCCTGGGGTCTCAGGGTGGGTGTCTTGTGGGAGGTTTCCTGTGGACTGGCCTCCACTGTATTGGCCGTTCCGATATGTATATATATATATAGATATATATATATATATATATATATATATAGATGTACATACATATATATATACACCATTCTATATATGTGCACAGTATATATATATATGTACATATATATGTATGTATATATATGTGCATATCTACATATGTGTAGATTACTAATCGATTCGATTCGACAGATCTTGCCATGGAGCGAGCGGGGCCTGGGGCACTGCTCCTGGCTTTTCGAGGAGGCTTCGGGAGTGTCCGTCCGATCCTCGGAGGCTTTTTCGGACGCTTTTTTTGACTTTTTGGGGGGCTATTCTTAACTTTGTCCTCCAGAGTCCGCCTGTAGGAGGACACGCCCGACCTAAGGCTAGGACGGGGAGAAATCTGTTCAAGGGCGTTCCGGAACGCTCTCAGAGTTCTGGAACCCTCTGAGAAGGCCTCGGCGCCCGAGACATCCTCCAGATCCGCCGGATCTCAGAGATTCTTGATTTGTCCTCACCCGATGTTATCCTCGTCCTGGCTCTGTCTTACAGACCCAGACCCCCGACGTCGCAATTTTGTTCACAATCTCGTCCCCCCAGGTCTGCACCCCTTCCCCTGGACCAGTTTTTCATCCTGCGTCGTTTTTGTTGACGTTCCCGAGGCCCAGCAAAGGCTCTTGGAGGTCGAAACTAATGAAAACGCTCCCGTCGCGATGTTGTGTTACCCGATGTTATCCTGGTCCTGGCCTCGCCGTAGCTTTGTTCCAGCCTTCGGGGGCTTTTGTCAGCAGCTGCGCGTCGTCGGTGAGCGCTGCCGAGCGGCAGCTGGGGCTTGCTCCGGACGGCCGTGGCAGGCCCGAGGGGTCCTGATCGGGCGGGTGGCGGAGGAGGAGGAGAAGGAGGAGGAGGAGCAGGAGGAGGAGGAGGGGGAGGAGGGGGGGGATGATGATGATGATGATGATGATGATGATGATGATGATGATGATGATGATGATGATGATGATGATGATGATGATGATGCTGATGATGATGATGATGATGATGATGATGATGATGATGATGATGCTGTGATGGTGATGGTGATGGTGATGGTGGAGGGTGAGGTGATGTGATGGTGATGGTGAAAAAAATGGTGATGTGATGGTGATGGTGATGGTGAAGGTGATGTGTATGAAGGTGATGGTGATAGGTAGAATGGTGATGGGGATGGTGATGATGATGATGGAAGATGACGAAGGAGAGGAGGAGGAGGAGGAGGACCTTTTGACCAAGCACGGAGGCGTGCGCGAGAGAGAGAGAGAGAGAGGAGGGGAGGAAGGCGAGCGAAACGACCGCCCGAGCCAGGGAGTCCACCTGCCGCAACAGGCAAACGCCCCGGCCTGCGCAAGCCAGCCTACGACCCTCCAGACGGAGGGAGGTGCACTGACCCCGCAGAGGACGCGGCCGCACCGCTGCGCTTTTGACTGGTGCAGGAGGCGTCTCCGCTCGGCAAGGCCCGGCGCCTGCTCGCGAGCGGCCAGGGGCCGCGTCCGCAGAAGCTCGGAGGGTGAGGCTGGTCTCGGCCAAGCACGTGTTAAGTTGGGCCTCCTCCTCGTCCTCCTCCTTCTCCTTCTCTTCCTCTCCGCCTCCTCCTCCTCCTCCCCGTCCTCCTCTCCTCCTCCTCCTCCTCCTCCTCCTCCTCCTCCCCGTCCTAACTCCTCCTGTCCTCCTCCTCCTCCTCCTCACCCTCCCCCTCCTCCTCCTCTCCCCGTATCCTCCTCACCGTATCCTCTCCTCCCCTCCTCCTCCTCCCCCCTCCTCACCTCCTCCCTGCCCCCTCCTCCTGCACGGTATCTACATTGCACGTGTCAAGTTCAGGTTTATGATGCTCCAAGCACGATGTGATGGTCACGGTTTATGATGCTTCAACTTACTTTAGCCTTGATCACCAGGAAGAATTTTGGGCGCCCCCAAAAGTACCGAAACTCGAGGGTTTGCACGTGTCGGGCCCTGGGGGTCACTTGCCCGACACTGTTTCGACAATCGTTTGAGACTTTTCCAGGTGCTCGAAATTATTTCTGGGATGTGGTCCTTAAGTAGGATGGGAACAACATAAGTCAAGGTAGCCATCTTGCACGTGTCAAGTCGGGCCTGTCCTTCTACAGGAGGAAGAGTCAAGAGCATTCAAAACCTGTATAGTGACGATTTGTAGTGCTTGTCATTATTGATTATTGTTTGACATGTTTCATGTTTGTTCCAAGGCCTGCCCGTAAGAGGACATGCACGACCTGATGGTAGTGTTCAGTCGGGCATGTCTTCCTACATGATGATTGAAGCAAGTGAAAATACTATGGTGACGATACTATACTAGTCTTGATTATCCGTAAGGGTTTCGCCACCTGCCGCCGTCCCCCTCTCTCGGATAATGGGCTTTGCAAGAGCTGAATCATGAGGCAACGGCGCCGCCGTGAAGCAGCATCGGCAAGAGAAATTCAGATTCTGATTATATTGTTGAACTCAGTGTTGCATTTTGAACCTGCCTCCTTATGCTGTGCACTGAGGTTTCCCACACAGTTTATGACATGTGACAAATCCCATTTGTTTTTCGACCCTGACTCCGCGGATCTGCGTGAGGGGTGCCGCCGGATTTCAGAATTGTGGCAAATCCCATAAGTTTTTCGACCCTGACCCCGGCGATCTGCGTGAGGGGTGCCGCCAAATTTCAGAAATGTGGCAAATCCCATGAGTTTTCCGACCCTCACCCCGGCGATCTGCGTGAGGGGTGCCGCCAGATTTTAAAAATGTCGCAAATCCTATATTCGGGGGCGGCGAAGAGGGGGGTGATGATGAGGGGGGGGTGGATAGCATGGCGGGGGCCATGATATTTCCCCAGATTTTATGGCGCCTCTTCTTATTTCATTACATCTTTGTTCCCCCCGCTGGGCCGCGCACATGCCGCCGGTCATGATTTGCACCCCCCCTCTTGGACACCCCCCTCGTGGACGCTCCCGATATATGTTTTTCGCCCCTGACCCCGGCGATCTGCGTGAGGGGTGCCGCGTATTTTTAGAAATGTGGCAAACCCCATGGGGTTCTCGATCTTGGTCCCGTCGATCTGCGTGAGCGGTGCCGCCGATGTTTAAAAAATGTCGTACATCCCAAGAGTTTTTCGACCCTGACTCGGCCGATCTGCTTGAGGGGTGCCGCCGAATTTAAACAACAAGTGCAAATCCCATGCGCTTTTCGACCCTGACTCCGCCGATCTGCGTGAGGGATGTGTTTTCGGACCCTGACCCCGCCGATCTGCGTGGGTGGGTAGTGTCAATTTCGACCCCCCGAGAATTTCTGAGAACCCTCCCGGGAGACGCTAGCCAGGGCACTTTTCGGCTCCCTCCCTCGCGCGCTCTACAACAAGGGACAGTCATACAGCAAGAAGCAGAACTGTAACGGTGGAAACTGAAATTGGTGCAGTGAACAGCAAACCCTCGTCCTATAGCCTGGTGGCCCCACAAGGGGGCCGGAGGATTTTTGCGCATTTGTTCGGCAACTGTTCCATTCATCCGCCAATTTCCGCCTGCAGGAGGACATGCCCGACCTGATGGTAGTGGGGGGTGACCGTCTGACCTAAATATAGGTGCCCTTCCGGGCCCTTCTCCCCACCCCCTCAAGATGTCACCCCTGACTACCACCCGCCCGACTTGAGCCGAGGAACCCCGGAGGCGGGCCGCGCGAAGGGTTTAGCTCGGCGCCTGCGGCGCCGCCACCCCCAGCGCGCTCCGCCCGCCGGGCCGGGCGTGCTCGCAGCTCCGATCCCGCAAGGCCGCGCGGGCCTCTTAGGAAGCGGCGTGCGTGACGCCGCTTCTTCCTCTTCTGCGTCGTTTCGTCGTTTCAGGGCTCCCGGGGCCAGCAGGAGACGTCTCAGATCAACGAGCGGGTCTTGGGGGAGCCCCCGCCCCTTGGGAACCACGCGATCGCTCGAGACGCCCTCGCGATTTTGCCTGGGAGTCGCGCTCTCGCTCGGGACTCTCCCGCGAGCTGCACAGCGTGGTTCGCTCGAGCGTTCCCGCTCGAAGCTTCCGGCGATTTGCTCGGGAATCGCGCTCTCTGGCTCGAGATGTCCTTGCGATTTGAAGGAACGGCGCTCTCGTTCTACATGCCCGGGTATTCAGGAATCGCGCTGTCGCTCGGGACTTCTTCCTGGGTTTGGTGATGACGACGAGGAGCAAGGGGAGCAGGAGAAGGATGAGGAAGAGGAGGAGGAGAAGGAGGAGGAGGAGGCAGAGGATGGCCGTTACGTGTGTGACCTCGAATCTCGAGGTTGTGGAGAGCCGAGATGAAGATGAAGGCCCTGACGATGATGGGATGATGATGATTATGCAGATGATGATAATGATGATGAGGATGAGGATGCGGATGAGGATGCTGTTGATGATGCTGATGCTTATGATGGGTATGAGGATTCGGATGAGTATGGTGGTGAGGATGATGGTGGTGATGATGATATTGGTGATCGCTGCGGCCGTGATGATAACGACAAAGAGGAGGATCAGGGAGGAGGAGGCGGAAAAGGAGGAGGAGGAGGACGGCCGTCACATGGAACACATCGTATCCCCAGGCTTGGGAGAGCCGTACTCAGGGTAGAACAAGTATATGAGGGTGTCAGGGATGACGATAGGGATGGTGTTGCTGGTGATGATGAGGATGGTGATCATGATGATGTTGATGGTGATGATGGTGATTGTGATAGTGGTGATGGTGGTGGAGGTGATGTTGATGATGATGGTGGCGATGATGATGATGATGAGGATGCTGCTGATGAGGCTGATGATGCTGATGCTTATGATGGGTATGATGGTTCGGATGAGGATGCTTGTGAGGAGGATGGTGGTGATGATGATATTGGTGATCGCTGCGGCCGTGATGATAACGACAAAGAGGAGGATCAGGGAGGAGGAGGCGGAAAAGGAGAAGGGGGAGGAGGAGGACGGCCGTCACATGGAACATATCGTATCCTCAGACTTGGGAGAGCCGTGCTCTGGGGAGAAACAATTATAAGGGTGTTAGGGATGACGATGGGGATGATGCTGATGATATTGATGACGACGATGATGAAGATGATAATGGTGATCATGATGGTGATAATGATGGTGATGGTGATGATGGTGATGGTGATGATGGTGGTGATGGTGATGCTGATGGTGGCGATGATGATGATTGGATTGGTGAGGATGGTGAGGATGATGATGATGATGATGATGATGCTGTTGCTGGTGTTTGTGATGCTGTTGGTGGCGATGAATGTTGTGGTGCTGATGGCGACTTGCAGAAAGAGGAGGAACAGGAGGAGGAGGCGGAGGAGGAGGAGAGGAAGCGGGAGCATGATCTATGCAGTCTCATTGGACATCTTTCGAGTTTCATTTTGTGTAGAGATTTCATTGAGCTCGTGTGGGCCGTCTTCGGGCTGTCTAAGACATTGCAACATCATGCGCAGCAATGTGTGGTTGGGTTGGTATCAAGTCAGGCGCGTGTTCATGTGTTCTCAACGTTTACAACCAATATATATATATATATATATATATATATATATATATATAAATCTGAGCCTGTATAGAGTAACTTTTAGTAACGCATGTATGCCAGGGAATGTGTAGTAATGCGTTTTCTCGTAAGGAGCATGTACTCGGTCACCTGTATATGGGACTATGTAGCCAGGAATGTTTAGCTAGGAGCCTTTAGTGTCTATTCTGTATCCGGGAATCTTGTTTGCGGAATCTTCAGCAAGGGTTTTTTATACAGAAATTGAACTGTTGCGAATTGTATGTTGTTGATGAATATTTCGTAAGGCATATGAAATAAGGAATCTGGTTAGGGTATATGTCTCCACGAATCTTGATGCAGGGAGATGTATTCCATAATCTTTTTTCAGGGAACCTTGATTGAGGAACGTGTATTAATGAACTAGTTCTTAAACATCAGCGTTCGAAGGAATATGTAGCAAACATAATGTGTATCAATCGTATTTGTGGGGGAACCTGTATTAAGGAATCTGTAGTACATCAGCTTTCTGAAGGCAGCTATAACCAGGAATCTTTATCTTTGAGCCTTTAGAAAAAAAAGGACCCGCTACTATGCAATCTGTATGAAGGGATCCAGTAAGGAATCTGGAGTAAGGAGTCCTTGCGAAAGGGATGTTTCGTGAGGGGTTCTTACCAAGGAGTCCTTGGCACAGGATCGTCGGCAAGGCAAACTTAGTACATAACGTAGCGAAACCTTGCTAAGGAACCCTTCGTAAAGAGACTACAAAAAAGGAATACTTAGTATGGAACTCGTAGCACGAAGCTCTTAGTAAGGAGTCCGTATTGGCGAGTGTTTCGGTCCTTAATAAGGAATCCTGAACAAGGAAGCTTTAGTAAGGAACCCTGACGAAGGAGCTCTTCCGAATAAGCCCTAAATCAAGAACCCGTACCAAGGAGTTCTTAGTGTGGAATGCTGAGTAAATGATCTTTGGCAAAATGGATGTCTTACTAAGGAACCATTACGAAGGAGTTCTTCATACGGAACCCGTACGAAGAAGTGTTTTGCACGGAATCCGAACGAAGGCATTCTGCGTAAAGAATATGTACTGAGGAATCCTCACGAAGGAGTTTGTATTAAGGAATCTTTAACTGGGCGCACTTACAAACGAGTTCTTAGCGCGGAGTGCTCCACAAGGAATCTTGAATTAGGAAGTTTTACGAAGGAGTTCTTATTACGGAATCCTCAGCAAGGGACCCATAGTTAGGAGCCTGTCTTGTAATGCGGGATCCTTACTCAGGAATCCTTCAGAAGAAATCCTTAGTAAGGAATAGTAAGGAATCGTTGATAACGAATCTTTATGAAGCAATCTTTGACGTGCGGTCTTTCTTCAGGAACCCCCATTGCGGAATATTTGCTGAGCGGTCTTCATTCCGGAACCTGTGTTCGGGAGCTTTCAGGAATTAGTATCATGGAATATTTAGCCAGGAGAGTTTACCAAATCATTCTGTGTCAAGGAACCTTGAGTAATTAAAATTATTGGGCAGGTATCCTTACGAAGGAGCCCTTACGAAGGTGTCATTCGTAAGGAATCCAGAGTCAGGAATCCTCAGGGAGTATCCCTTACGAAGGACGCCTTGGCAAGGAGTTTTTACTCAGGTATCCGGAACAAGGGATCCTTATCGTAGAGTCCTTAGCAAGGAACTGGCAGTAGGGAGCCATTAATAAGGGATCATTCGCAAAGATCCATATCTTAAGGGATCTTTGGAGATAAATGAGGAAACTTGTTGTTTAGGAATCCTTCGAGAAACATTCGCACTTAAGGGGTCCTTACTGAGGAGTCGTTAGTCAGGAATCTCTTGGAGTGAAGGAGTATATATTCGTTGTTCTTTCTTAGATAGGTAAAGAGTCTTAGTGAGGAGTCCTTTTGCAAAGGAACACTTAGCAGCAGTCCTCAGGAATCCTTAGTTCTCCATCCTGACGCAGGAATCCGTCGTAAAGAGTCCTTCGTTAGACCACCTTTTTATAGGGAATCCTTATGGAAGAATCCTTAGTAAGGAATCATTGGGCAGGCGTCCTCCATGATACTTTCTTGGTAAAGAATCTTCAAAGGGGAACCCTTACGAAATAATCCTCGCGTTTCTGGTGCGCGCACGCAAGTCAGAAGAGCCAGTCTTCCTGCTGCCTAGGGACATCGATTTTTGTTTTGAATCGGACCATTGTTGTGTTGTTGTTGTTGCTGTTGCTGTTGCTGTTGCTGATGTGGTTGATGTTGTTGGTGTTGGTGTTGGTGTTATTGTTGTTTGTGTTTTTGTTGTTGTTGTTATTGTTTTGGGGAGGGCGCCCCGGGGAAGGGCGTCAGGGAAGGCTCCTATCCCCCCCCAAGCCGGGAGCTCTGGCCGTCGCCGTCACCGAGGGCGTCCAGGAATGTCCCCATATTTGTTGTTGTTGTTGGTGTAGTTGTTGTTGTTGTTGCTGTTGTTGTTGTTGGCGTTGTTGTTGTTGTTGTTGTTGTTGCTGTTGTTGTTGCTGTTGAACTCTCATTCTTGAAGAATAATTATTCTTGATCCCCCCCCACCGGTGCACATTGATTGTTTTTCGACTGAAGTGCCACCCCCGGGGCTCGCACCTTGTTTTTTTACCAAGGAAAGTCTTCCTGCTCAAACTGTGCCCCTGCCCCCCGGGCTACAACAACAACGGCTCCCGCCTGAGACTTCCTCGATTTTTACTCAAGACCCCCGCTCCCGCCTGAGACTTCCGCGCAATTTACTCAGGAAAGGCGCTCCCGTCTGAGACATCCTCGCAATGTACTCAAGACCCCCGCTCCCGCCTGAGACTTCCGTGCAATTTACATGGGAACGGCGCTCCCGCCAGAGACTTCTTCGGATTTTACTCAGGACCCCCGCTCCTGCTTGACATTTCCGCGCAATTGACTCAGGAACGGCGCTCCCGCCTGAAACTTCCTCGCAATTTAGTGCGGACCCCCGCTCCCGCCTGAGACTTCCGTGCAATTTGCTCAGGAACGGCGCTCCCGCTTGAGACTTCCTCGCAACTTAGTCAGGGCCCCCGCTTCCGCCTGAGATTTCTTCACAATGTACTCAGGACTGCGCTCTCGCGTGCGACGTCCTCACAAATTATTTTGGAATTGCGTTTCGGCGCTCAGGAACCACGCACGCGCCAAGGACGCCTTCACAACGTGGTATCTTCCCTCTTCCTTCGTCCTTCCCCCTCCCCTTCCTCCCACTCTCCCTCGTTCTTCCCCTCCACCTCTTGCAGGGCCCGCGCCAATTCCAATGGCGGGCAGAGAGATGTACGCCCCCGAAGGATTGTCCGCCCGTTCCGGCTTGCCCGTACGTCTACGCCCGCCGGCCTCAGCAAAGAGAAATAATCCCCCCGAAAGGAGTGTGATCGAAGACGAAGAGGGCGGGTATCGAGGGTGTAGGGTATATGTGTTGAATGACCCGCGGGCAAGTAAGAGCGCACAGCCTTAAAATGGTTGTTGTTGTTGTTGTTGTTGTTGTTGTTGTTGTTGTTGTTGTTGTTGTTGTCTCCCTCCCCCCTCATCCTCCTCCCCCTTCTCCTCCTCCCCTCCCCAGAGAAGGCGCCCAGCCTGCGCCGGCGGC
>CAUYUJ010012786.1:0-5000 GCA_963575745.1 Prorocentrum cordatum
CCCCCTTGGGGGGGGGGGGGGGGGGGGCGGGGCCCGCGGAGCGGCGCGGGCCGCCACGGACGTCCTCCCTGACGCGGCCGACTCTGCAAGGCGTGCGCTTGCGTCTGTGCGTAAAGATCGCCCGCTTCCCAAAGGACGAGGAGGAGGAGGAGGAGGAGGAGGAGGAGGAGGAGCAGGAGGAGGAGGAGGAGGAGGAGCAGGATGATGAGGAGGAGGAGGATCTCCAGGATCTCCGCAATCACAAAAAAAATTGACTTCGATTGGATCTACCTGCCACCCCTGACGCCGAACAGCAACGCGGCGAAGAATAAGAGGAGGGACAGGAGCCCGCCCGTGGGAAGCCGAAGAGGTATGTGGTGCAATACCGACATTGAATCCCTCCACCAAACAGTGCCCACTCCTTCCAGGCCAAAGCACCAAGAGCGGAAGTATGGAAAAAGCCAAGCACCTGAGCACAAGCCGGACTGAAAAAAACACAACACGCTGACCACCGCTCGAGACTAAGCTGAAATGAAGTGGGTTCTGTAAGGAACTGGGGCATAGCGATCAACGTACAACCCGACAACTCAGCGGATCGACCACTCCACTAACAGCCTCGCTACAAGGCACGGGACCAGAATGCAGTGACTGTCCCGCGCCCGACACTACGCAAAGGACAAAAAAATAGCGGACCCATGGCCACACAGTAAATGACGATGCGCCGACGGGCCGCAAAGGAGAGCCCCAAACACCAAAGGCCAGTTTGACATACCCTCCCCTCGCGGAGATGGGAGATGGCGGAACCAGAGCTAATGAAATGAGCCCTCCAGAAAAACCTCGAACTACAGGTGCAGGACAGGGAACAAGCTGAACACGGCCCGACCAAGCGCCTGAAAAACAACCTTGAATTCGCCCCCCTTCGTCACCAGGAGGGGCCGGACGAAACACGGCCCAAACGACCTGGTGTCCCTCAAGCGCCGACGTGAAGGCGAGGGGCTAGGCTAGCGGGGCACGAAAGAGCCAAAAGATGGTACCACGCGCCCCGCCCACCCGTGCTTGAGAGGAGGAGGAGGAGGAGGAGGAGGAGGAGGAGGAGGAGGAGAGAGTAGGAAGGAGGAGAGAGGAGGAGGAGGAGAGGAGAGTGAAGGAGGGGGGAAGGAGGAGGCGTAGGAAGGCGGAGGAGAGGGGAAGTAGGAAGTAGAGGAGGAGGGAGGCGGAGGAGAGAGAGGAGGAGGTAGGAGGAGGAGGAGGGAGGAGGCCGACTCTGGGGTGGGAGGAGGAGGACTCTGGAGGAGGCAGGGCGCCAGAAACAAGGACCACCTGGGGCCCAAGGGGGGTCCTCTGGCTTCCGCCCCGGGCCGCTCCGCAGATCTTGGGTCGGGGGGCCGCCGCGGCCAGAACCGCCGCCTCGTTCCCCAACTCAGCGTTCTCTATGGTGGCACGGTGGCCGCACTCTCGCTTGTCTTCTCTCTCTCTCTCTCTCTCCCTCTCTCCCTCCCTCCCTCCCTCCCGCAATCCCTCTCGTCCTCCCTCCCTCCCTCACCTTCTTTTTGTCTCTCTCTCTCTCTCTCTTTTGTTGTGTGTTTTTTTTTTTCTCTCTCTCTCTCTCTCTCTCATTTTTTCTCTCTCTCTCTCTCTCTCTCTCTCTCTCTCTCTCTCCTCTCTCTTTTTCTCTCTCTCTCTCTCACTCTTTCTCTCTCTCTCTCTCTCTCTCTCTTCCTCCCCCCATGTCCCCTTCCCTCCCCCCCCTCCCCGCGGCTCCACATCCCTGCGGCTCTGCTCATCGGGACCATCACGGGCTCTACACGGGGGATGGGCCAAAAAAAAAACCTCCCCCAGTCTGAACCCCTGGGTTTAGGGACGGACTCGCTGGCGGGGCCTGAGGAGGGAGGACGGAAGGAAGGAAGGGAGAGAAGACGAAGAGCGGGCGGCAAAGACGTTGGCCCGCCCCGCCGACGCCATGAACAGCATCATTCCGTCGAGGTATCCTGCACCTCCTCCATCCAATCCTTCTGCTCCCCCTCCTCGCCCATTGGCACAATATCCCACATCCTCCAACCCCACGTAGTCATCCACCTTCCTCCTCGACGCAATCCTTGGCGCTTTTGCCTTCGGTGATGGCGGTCGTCTTGGCTACCTCGCGGGAGGGGGGGGGGCGGTCCACGCAATGATACCCTGCTCCCTGGATGCTCCCCCTCCTCCTTCGCCTCTTCCACCTCATCCTCCTCCTTCTCCTCCTCCTCCTCCTCGTGCTGGTGTGCGTGCTCGTCCGCCTAATCAAAATCCCCCTATATATCTATACGACCACCCTGCGGGTGATAAGGAGGTTTGGGGGGGGAACCAACGTCTCACTCGATCGGTCTCACTATCGATCTCAGTATCGATCTCACTATCGGTCTCGCTCGATCGATCTCACTCGATCGATCTCACAATCGATCTCACTCGATCTATCTCATTCGATCGATCTCACAATTGATCTCACAATCGATCTCACAATCGATCACACAATCGATCTCACCTTCGGTCTCAATATCGATCTCACTATCGATATCACAATCGCTCTCACAATCAACGTCATCATCATCATCATCATCATCATCATCATCATCATCAACATCATCAACATCAACATCATCACCAACATCGTCATGATCATGAGGACACCGTCATCATTATCATCATCATCATCATCATCATCATCATACACATCATCATCAACGTCAGCATCATCATCGGGACAACATCATCATCATCATCACCATCATCATCTCATCATCAACATCATCATCATCATCGGGACACATTCATCGTCATCATCATCAGCAGCAACATCAGAATCATCATCATAATCGGGACACCATCATGATCACCATCGTTCTCATCATCAACATTATCATCAAAATCGTCATCATCCTCGGGACACCATCATCATCATGATCATCGCATCATCATCATCGGCATCATCATCAACGACATCATCATCATCATTGGGGCACCATCATCATGAGCAGCATCATCATCAACATCGTCATTATCATTATTATCATCATCGGGACACCATCAGCATCACCATCATCATCACCATCATCATCATCATCATCATCAGCATCATCATCGGGACACCATAATCATCATCAACATCATCATCATCATCAACATCATTATCGCCGGGACACCATTTCCATCAACATCATCATCACCAACATCATCGGAATCATCCTCATCATCATCATCATCATCATCATCATCATCATCATCATCATCATCATCGGGACACCATCATCGTCATCATCATCGACATAATCATCATGAGCAGCATCATCCTCATCATCGGGACACTATCATCATCATCGACACCATCATCAACATCATCATCTTCATCGGGACACCATCATCAACATCATCATCATCATCATCATCATCATCATCATCATCATCATCATCATCATCATCATCATCATCATCATCATCATCTCATCAGCATCATCCTCGCGGGACACCGCGGGACACCGGCGGGACACCGCGGGACACCGCGTGACACCGCGGGACACCAGCGGGACACCGGCGGGACACCGCGGGCCCCCGGCCGCCCGGAAGGGAGTCATTTGGTCCGGCCGCGCCTCAGCCACACTGGACACCAGCGGGACACCGGCGGGACACCGCGGGCCCCCGGCCGCCCGAAGGGAGTCATTTGGTCCGGCCGCGCCTCAGCCACAGGAGACTTTCTCTCACCCGCCCACGCAGTATCGCCTCGCCCGCACGGCACGCACGAACACGAAACCGAAATCGATTTCCCGGTAGGGGGGCTCTCCGTTCCACTTCGATCTCACCCCCCAACCTCCGATTATCCCGATATCTCCTCCTCCTCCTCGCGCTGCTCATCCTTCCTCTACCAACACCCCAAGTATTGCTCCGACCCGTCACTGTTAGTTCCTATACCACCACCAGTACATGTACTACTGCTCCGACGACGAGTACAACGACGCCTACGACTACGACTACAAGTACGACTATGACTACGCCTACCACTACCAATACGACTGCGACTACTACAAATACTACGACGACAGCACAGGCAGCAACACCTACTACTACCATTCCTACTAGTTACGATTACTACTACTACTACTACTACTACTACTGCTACTGCTACTGCTACTGCTACTGCTACTGCTACTGCTACTGCTACTGCTACTGCTACTGCTACTGCTACTACTACTACTACTACGACTACTACTACGACTACTACTACGACTACTAACTACGACTACGACACGACTACGACGCTACGACTAACGACTACTACTACGACTACTACTTACGCTACGACTACTACTACTACTACTACTCGACTACGACTACGACTACTACTACTACTACTACTGCTACTACACTACTACTAACTGCTGACTACTACTACTCTACTACTACTACTACCTACTACTACTACTACTACTACTACTACTACTACTACTACTAACTATACTACTACTACTACTACTACTACTACTACTACTACTACTACTACTACTACTACTACTGCTGCTACGGCTACTACTACTACTACTACTACTACTACTACTACTGCTACTACTACTACGAAACTACTACTACTACTACTAATACTACTACGACTACTACTACTACTACTACTACTACTACTACTACTACTACTACTACTACTACTACTACTACTGCTGCTACTACTACTACTACTACTACTACGATTACGACTACTCCGGTTATGCAGACGACCACGACTACTACTACTACGACTACTACTACTACTACTACTACTTCTACTACTACTGCAGCTACTACTACTACTACTACTACTACTACTACTACTACTACTACTACGAGTTCTACTGCAACGACTACTACGACGACTACTACTACTACTACTACTACTGGTGCGACGACGACTACCACGACTATTACAACTACTACGTCCACTACTTCTGCTGATACTACTAGTACTACGACTACTACTGGCACTCGTAAAATTCAACCTCCTACTA
>CAUYUJ010012787.1:0-5000 GCA_963575745.1 Prorocentrum cordatum
CGACGACGATGACGACGACGACGACGACGACGACTACTACTACTACTACTACTGCTACTACTACCCCGAGGAGTAGGGACGAGAGAGGACGAGGCCACGGTTTAAACGCGGTGAGAGGCTCAGCCCTGGACCTCCGCCCCCCGCCCCGATCTTCCGCGGGCGTTGCGGCCGCCCCCGCCAACGTTGGACGGGGGTGCAGGGGGCCCGCGTCGCTCTCAGAGCGGGCGACGCAACTTCAAGATGATCCGGACGCGACGCCACGACTTGACGATAGCCTCAAGCGCCCCCCAATCTCCCACCGCGGCCCCAAGGCGATCCCAAGATGGCCCCAAAAATACCTCATGGCTGAAAAGTCTCGCATCTGACCCGACGGCCTTCATGCGACCTCGGGGCGACCCAAGATATACCCCAGCCCGCGCGCCGAAGTTCATATAATATTTTTCGGGGGGGCGGCGCGCCCCCCACGCCCGGAACCCTGGCCTCCCAGACGCGCGCCCCCGCGACCGGGGCGCAGCTCTCGCCGCGCAGCCGCGCGCGCATCAGGGCGCGTCGCTCGCTGCCAGCCACGTCTTCCGTAGCCCGGTTTGCCCGAGACCGCCGCGGCCAAACGCGCCCGGGCTCTCGCGCGGCACGGCGCGGCTCACCCAGTTTGAGATGGGGCAGATCAAGGCGCGCTTGCATCACGCGCCGGGGGCGACTGCAATTGCCAGTCTCGCGACGAAGACAGACGGGGCGAGCGCATCTGCTCGGGCAGTCTGCGACGCCAAGGCCAAGCTCGAGGTGGACCCCTCGTGGCGCGGGGGGCGCGCCCCTGGGTCGGCCGCCCCAAGCAAGACCAATTCGGGCACCGACGAGGCAATCGCCAGGGAGGCGTTCCGAGCGAAAGGCCGCGCCAAGGTGGCAGTAGTTCACTTGGAAAAGAACCCCCCCCCGCCTGCAGGCCCTGTCGGGCCCGCCGGCGGAAGGCCGGCCGCGCGAGGCAGGGCTTCAATGCAAGAGGCGCCGTCGCAAAATGCTCGCGCCGATCAAATATACGCAGGCCCGCGCGGACTTCGCAGAGCGGGCGAAGCGCGCGACCCAGGCGACATTGGACGGGCGGGCGCACAGCGATGGGAAGGGCGCCCCGCGCACGGGCAGCGCCGGGCCCTCTTCGCGCAAGAAGGGCCAGGGGATGCCTGTCCGATTACGGGGCTCTCTTGCTCAGGGTCAGCCCCGCGCCACCGCGCCCCCAATGCCAGCGGTGGTACGCGGGGGCGGTCAAGAGGGCCCCGCCCCCACGGTTCGGCGCTAGCGAAAGCGCGGCCTGCTGTCAGGCCGCGGGACATGCGAGCCGCGAAGCGGTCAGATGCGGGCCCTCAGGAGATGATGATGCCGGCGATGGCGGTACCTTTTGCCGCTGCGCTTGCCGCGCGCCCCCCCCGCCGGCGCCCAACTGGGCGCCAAGCGGACCCCTCCTTCCGCCACGCGAAGCGGGCCTCGCCTCCGGCGCCGTTAGACACCGGGGCAAAGCCCAGGGCGGGCGGGCATAAGAGGGCCCCATGGGGGCCCTGGAAGGGCTTCGAGCCCCGAAGGCTTGAGCGGAAGAGAAAGGGGGAGAGAGAGCAGCAGAGGCAGGGGCAGGGAGAGAGAGGAAACCCAAGCCGACTGGGGAGGGCGGGGCCCAACCGTTTGGGTCAAACAACTAAGACCCCGCCCACGCAGTACGGCGCTAGCGAAAGCGCGGCCTGCTGTCAGGCCGCGGGACATGCGAGCCGCGAAGCGGTCAGATGCGGGCCCTCAGGAGATGATGATGCAGGCGATGGCGGTACCTTTTTCCGCTGCGCTGGCCGCGCGCTCCTCCCGCCGGCGCCCAACTGGGCGACAGGCGGACCCCTCCTTCCGCCGCGCGAAGCGGGCCTCGCCGCCATACGTTCCAGCGGCGCTGGCAGGTTGCTGCCTGCGATGCCGCGCGCTGGTCTGGCGGGCCATGCTCGTCAGCAACTGCTGCGGGGGCGCCGCGAGACGGCGCCGTCAAAACTGGGCGCCAGGCTGCATGTGCTGCCGGCACCATCTAGACTCCGGAGCCACGCGGCAGGCAGTGCCTTGCCGGTGGCGCGAGCTGCTCGGGGCGCGCGCAGCCGGGCGCAGGCGCTGGCGCGCGGGGGGCCCAGCTGGCCCTCATGCCTGCCGAGCGCCGCCAGGCAGCTGATGCCGGCGTGCTCGGCCGTCCGCCGCTGGGTCTAGGCCGAGGCTCACGCCGGCGCACTGATTGCCGGCGGAGCCCGGCCTCGGGCCAAGGCCCGGGCATGCCGCGAGCGGCGCCTGGCTGATGCCGGCGCCGCGGCGCCCGCAGCGCGCGCTGTGGCCGCGCAGTTCCCCCGGCTCCCCGCCCCCCCCCCTGAGCGTCCGGGGCGGGCAGGGTCCGGCCCCTGATGGAGGGGGTTCCCTGGGCCAGCGCTGGCGTGCGGGCCCGCACTCGCGCGCCTGACTTCTGGCGCCGCTGGCTGCGTGGTGCCGGCAGCTGTCGCGGCCCGCGCCGGTTGCAATGTGCCCGGCACGACCAGGCTCGGCGAGGAGAGACGGCGCGCCAGGCGGGGGCCCAGCATGGCCCCTGTTCGGCGATTGCAGGGGGCGCCCACCGCGGCCTGGGCGCTGGTGGAGCCCGAAGCGGGCAAGCCCGCACGCGCATGACGGCGCGGAGGTATTGGCCGGCGCTGGAGGCACAGGCTGAGGATACCCTGCGAACGCACGGCTGACATGCCGGCGGCGCGGGTGGTAGCTGAGCTGCAGTGACCCAGAGCACGCTCGGCGGGCACGCCGGCGGCTTGGGTTGGGCGCACGCCAGGTGTGCTTGCACCGGCGGCGCCCTGCCGCAGCCCCTCATCATGGGCTCTCACGCCTGGCGCTCTCGGCGCCGGCGGCGGCTGTGGCGGGTGCACTTTCTCTCGCCGGGTTGGTCAGCGATGAGGTGTCCTTGGCCATCTTGCTGGAGACGCCCTTCATCGGCACGTGCGACCCCCACAAGTAGCCGTGGAACGCGTCCGACTGCCAACGCCCGAACCGGCGCACCCGGGAGAGGTCCTCCGTCACGTGGTACATCGCGGTCGCCCCGCCGATCCTCAGGGAGCGGCTGCCGATTTCCTCCCTGGAGAGCCCGGCGGCCAGCCCTGCGACGGTCAGGAAGTGCTGCACCTCGCCCCTGCGAATCGGAGTACCTGACGCCCAGGGGAAAATGGGCAGCCGTTCCTCGGCGCCCTTTATCCGCTGGGGATGGTGAGCCTGGAGCCGCTCCATCGCCGCGATCGGGCAGAGCGACGTGCCGGCGCGGTAGTGGTTCCTCACCGTCCCGACGTTGAGCTGGTCCGTCTTGCTGCCCTTGATGTAGATCACCATCTCGTCGGCGTCCCGGAAGTTGGGCACGCGCTTGCCGGCCCTCCTAGGCTCTACGTCCTCCCCGTGCAGCACGCGCTCGAAAGACCACGAGCGCCCGTCCTGGAGGAGGTACTCCGAGGCCCGAAGGAGGAAGAAGAAGGCCATCACGATCGCCGCCCAGATGACCACCGCGCCCTCCTCAGGGAGCTTGGCCTCTTGCTGGAGGAAGCCGCGGAGCCGCTCAAGCATGGCCGGGGTGACCGGTTTCTTCCGCTTAGTCTCGGGCCCTTGCCAGCGCTTGAGCCCCGCTAGGGTGCTCCAGAGCCGGCCCCTGTGGAGCAGGGGGTCCGAGTAGCCAGCCACCAGGTGCGCGAAGCGGACCGCGAAGAGCTTTTGCTTGATGGCCCCCTCTGTCCTCCCGACGACTCGAGCGAGAAGGACGGCGAAGTTGATGAGCGCCTCCTCGTCGGCGAGGCGCTCCTCACGGTCGCGCCCCGGGAGCCAAGGGCTAAGCCCCTGCGCCTGGCGCGCGGCCACCCAGAGTCGCCAGCCGCCCTCGTAGCCCGCTCTCGTGCCTTCACTGAGTTTTTGCAGCATGGCTTCCATCTTCTGCTGTGCGAACCAGCTGGCGTAGCCCGCTCCCCCTGGCTCAGCGCGGCCTGAGGGGGCGAGCTCCTTCCCCAGGTTGTTGCTCTTCCTCGCGGTGCCCAGCGCCTGCGGCTTCACCAGGTTGGCGGCTGGCGCCCCCTTTGCTCGCCCAGGGCTCTTCTTGCGCGGGCTCTTCGATCGGGACACCTGCTTGCCCAGCTTGACTGCCTCTGCCGCTGGGGCTTCGCGGGTTCCGATGATCGCGTCCTCGTCGATCTCCCGGATGCGGGTCGCCTGGGCCCGCCGAGTGCGCCGCCTGCCCTTGCCTCGCCCTGCGCCAGCTCCGCCGTCAGCGCGAGCGCGGGCTGATCCGGCGCCTGAGCCCAGGCCCAGAACCAGCGCTTGGTGGCTTCCCACGCGGCCTGCTCCTCCTGGTCGTGGCATACTCCGGCGCGCTGCGTGCTGGCACGGCTGAGGGCCTCCGCCACGGCGCCCAGGACTGCCTCTGCGGCCCTTGGTGGGAGGACCCTGGCCGCGCCTTTCAGGAGCTCATCCTCCGCGGAGCCTTGTGCCTGCAGGCTGGTCCACTCATCGTCGGCCCTACTACTACTACTACTACTACTACTACTACTACTACTACTACTACTACTACTACTACTACTACTACTTACTACTACTTACTACTACTTACTACTACTTACTACTACTTACTACTACTTACTACTACTACTACTACTACTACTACTACTACTACTACTACTACTACTACTACTACGAACTACTACTACTACTACTACTACTACTACTACTACTACTACTACTACTATTACTACTACTACTACTGCTACTACTACTACTACTACTATTCCTACTCCTACTAACTACTACTACTAACTACTATACTACTACTACTACTACTACTACTCCTACTACTACTACTACTATAACTACTACTACTGCTACTAGTAAACTATTACTGCTATTAGTACTACTACACTACTACTACTACTACTACTACTACGACTACTACTACTCTACTATCTACTACTACTACGACTACT
>CAUYUJ010012787.1:10000-13699 GCA_963575745.1 Prorocentrum cordatum
CGCCTGTGTCCACAGCGTCAGCTTGCTCAGCATCAATCGACTCTGGGTCGCCAGCGGCGCTCAACATTGAACGCCAGCGGCGGGGTCGCCGCCAGTCGACACGACGGCCCGTCAAAAAACGCTTCGGGGCGCGAAGTGCCATTCCCTGGGAATGGGTCGAGACCTCCGGGGGTCGACGCTGTGAACAGAAGTCATGACGTCGGGGGCCTGGGAACGTATCCCCATCCAGGCCCTCGCCGTCTGGATCCCGGGGCGCGATCCCGCGGATACGCGCTCGCACGGATGCGTTCCGTGCGGGGCATCCGCGAAAACGGCGCCCCGTGTCCGCGTGGTCGCGGCACAGGGGCCCGGCCCGCGAGGCCGCGGACACGGATGTGCCTGTTGCCCCCGGCCGAGTCCTGGGAGTGGTCGTCCTCTCCCAGCAGACCTCCGACGGCGAAGCCTGCGCGCCCGAGGCCCTTGACGTGCAGGTTCAGATACTTGGTGCCCTGCCGCGTGCGCCCGTGGGCGATCTTCAGCTGCACGGGCCCGAACCGCCTCCAAGGGGCCTGCTTGCCGCTGGCGTCCTGGGCGTTGTAGCGAAGGCCGCCCGCCAGCTTCGCACTCGCGCCCGCCCACACCCCTGTGACGTTGACAGCTTGGAAGTACATGTCCGTGCACTGTCCGCCAATTCGCTGCGCGTCGGCCTCCACGCGAAGCAGCGCTTTTTCGGCGAGCTCTCGACGAGGGATGTTTATGAGAACGTGCCTGCCCGGCCTCATCAAGTCGAAGCGCTCACCATGAATGTTCTGCAGATGGGGGTCGCCAGTGGCCGCAGCCGCACCCCCCGCGCCGCCAGCACTGGGAGCAGTACTGGGCATCGACGGGCTGGGCGTCGGGCTGGGCGTCGGGCCAGGCGTCGGGCTACTGGTGGCGATCGCAGCCCCCTTTTCGTAGCAGTGATGGTGGTAGTAGGTACCGGGGCTGACATAACTCAGAGGAGCGGACTTCCAGAATGAGCACCTGTTGTCTGTATCGCGCTGAACAAATCCGGCGCAGTCGGCATGACTGTCACACATCGCCTTGCATCCAGGAATATCGTTGACGAAACCCTGGCCATAGTTAGCAGCTTCTCCATTCGCCCATGTGGTGATGGACCCGCCCCCGCAGTGGGTGTTAAGGATCACTGAGTACGAATTCCCTGCCACCGACGCATTAGCACTGGTTTCTGTCCTCAGAGAAGTCGCGGTGGACGTGCCGTGGACATGTACCAACCAGAAAATGGTAAATAGTCCCTTATGGGCTGCCATCGCTCGCGAAATCAAGTACCTACCAAGCATGAAAAGATGTGTGATCACTTCGGTCAGCTTTTTCTGGCCGGATCCGAAATGCCTCTCGAGTAGCACTGGCGGAGAGGGATACCGACATGGATGCTGCCAGCTCCCGAACGGAGGGCAAACAGCCAATAAGCAAGAGGGAGCACATTTCGGCCGATGGCATCCCGAAATGGACCTGACGGGTCCCCAATGTGGCCACACTGGCTGCCGAACGAGTACCAGGAGAGCCCCAGGAGGGTTCCGCGAGAGGCTCGATGGAGATCCCCAGATGTGGCCCTCGACGGGGCGTGTCATTCCGACCCGATCCTGCTCTAGAAATTGTGGTTCTTGCTTGTTTTTTGGCCCGTGTTGGTCGAATTTGTGGTTTGACATGTCACGTTCATCCCCTGGCTAACTCGCATGGGGAGTTCGGCGGCGAGCCACCTCAGTCTTGGGACTAAGTCGGGCCTGTCCCCCTACAGAGGGATTTTCGACGAAAAATAAATTATCCCGGCAAAGCAACCTAACAGCGATGTGTAGGAGCATATCTGGAAGCATTCACCTTAAGATTCAGATGATAATCCAGTTGTAGAATTCTGCTGTTCTCGCAGTCGTAGTCGCCTTCGCGATGACAGTCGCAGTGGCAACGGCAGTCACAGTCACAGCCTCAGCCTCAGCCTGCCTCAGCCTCAGCCTCAGCCTGCCTCAGCCTCAGCCTGCCTCAGCCTCAGCCTCAGCCTGCTTCAGCCTCAGCCTCAGTCTGCCTTCAGCCTCGGCCTCAGCCTCAGCCTGCCTCAGCCTCAGCCTGCATCAGCCTCAGCCTCAGCCTCAGCCTGCCTCAGCATCAGCCTGCCTCAGCCTCAGCCTCAGCCTGCCTCAGCCTCAGCCTCAGCCTGCTTCAGCCTCAGCCTCAGTCTGCCTTCAGCCTCGGCCTCAGCCTCAGCCTGCCTCAGCCTCAGCCTGCCTCAGCCTCAGCATCAGCCTGCCTCAGCATTCAAAATGTGGCCCGGGAATGGAGTTCTGGGAACTCGAAGAACACGAAGTGGCCTACAGTTGGCTCCGGGCATTCAAAATCATGCGCAGGAATGGAGTTCTGGGAACTCGAAGACCACGAAGTGGCCTACAGTTGGCTCCGGGCATCCAAAATGTGGCCCGGGAATGGAGTTCTGGGAACTCGAAGACCACGAAGTGGCCTACAGTTGGCTCCGGGCATCCAAAATGTGGCCCGGGAATGGAGTTCTGGGAATCGAAGACCACGAAGTGTGTGACTGTTGCATCCGGCCCTCCAAATGTGGCCCGGGAATGGAGTTCTGGGAACTCGAAGAGCACGAAGTGTGTGACTGTTGCATCCGGTTATTCTAAAGGTGGCCCGGGAATGGCGTTCTGGGATCTCGAAGAGCACGAAGTGTGTGACTGTTGCATCTGGTTATTCAGAATGTGGCCTGGGAATGGAGTTCGGGAACTCGAAGAGCACGAAGTGTGTGACTGTTGGTGAAAAACGAGCGGGCCCCCTGCCGCCCGGCAACTCCCAACGCCTGCCCGGACCCCCCTGTGGAGTGATCTGTGAGCTCTTTTTACCCTACTAGAAACCTATCAGTCTTCGCTGTTAGGTAAAATTATCCCGGCAAAGCAACCTAACAGCGATGTGTAGAAGCATATATGGAAGCATTCCCCTTAAGATTCAGATGAGAATCCAGTTGTAGAGTTCTGCTGTTCTCGCAGTCGCAGTCGCATTCGCGATGACAGTCGCAGTGGCAGCGGCAGTCGCAGTCACAGCCTCAGCCTGCCTCAGTATCAGCCTGCCTCAGCCTCAGCCTCAGCCTGCCTCAGCCTCAGCCTCAGCCTGCTTCAGCCTCAGCCTCAGTCTGCCTTCAGCCTCAGCCTCTGTGCCTCAGCCTGCCTCAGCATCAGCCTGCATCCGCCTCAGCCTCAGCCTCAGCCTCAGCCTCAGCCTGCCTCAGCATCAGCCTGCCTCAGCGTCTGCCTCAGCCTGCCTCAGCCTCAGTCTGCCTTCAGCCTCAGCCACAGCCTCAGCCTGCCTCAGCATCAGCCTGCCTCAGCCTCAGCCTCAGCCTCAGCCTGCCTCAGCCTCAGCCTGCCTCAGCGTCTGCCTCAGCCTGCCTTCAGCCTCGGCCTCATCCTCAGCCTGCCTCAGCCTCATCAGCCTCAGCCTGCCTGCCTCAGCCTCAGCCTCAGCATCAGCATCACCATTCTCAGCCTCTGCATCAGCATCAAAATGTGGCCCGGGAATGGAGTTCTGGGAACTCGAAGACCACGAAGTGGCCTACAGTTGGCTCCGGGCATTCAAAATGTGGCCCGGGATTGGAGTTCTGGGAAGTCGAAGAGCACGAAGTGGCCTACAGTTGGCTCCGGGCATTCAGAATGTGGCCCGGGAATGGAGTTC
>CAUYUJ010012789.1:0-13683 GCA_963575745.1 Prorocentrum cordatum
GACAGGACAGGTGAAAGCATAAAAGCCGTCGGCCTTGGCCCAGCGACAAGGAACAGAAGGCGAAATACGTCGGGTCAGAAGGCCAGGAACGCTGCCGCAGTTGTTGCCCTGGCCCCGTGATGAGCAGATCTTGAGAGCAGGAGGGATAGGGGGACGGAGTCTCGGAGGCCAAGGAAGAGTTAGAGGGAGAGGGACAGTGTGAGGGACTGTGTGGTTTGGGGGAGAGGCAAAAGGGACAAAGAGAAGGAAGTGGACACGGGAAGGGGAGAAGGGGAGGCAGAGGCAGAGGAGACAGAGGCAGAATGAGCAGAGGCGGACGTAAAGGCAAAGGCAGGGGCAGAAGCGAGGGCAGAGGGGGACACGGGATGGAGGAGTGGGAAAAAGGGTGAAGGGTAACAATTGAAGCCAGGGGGAGAGGGCAGGAGGGGAGACGGGGAGAGGGAGAGGAGGAGAGGCGAAGAGAGAGAGAGAGAGATGGAGAGAGGCAGAAAGAAAGACAGAGAGAGAGAGAGAGCGAGAGAGAGAGAGAGGAAGCAGAGAGAGCAAGAGAGAGAGGGGGGGGAACCAAATGCATTTCGAAATCTGCCACCGTGTCTTCAGCACGTAGTGGAGCGCCCGAATGCTCACACAGTTGTCAGTGTTGTATACACGAAAAACAGCTGGGGGCGTGGTTCGATGACAGAGAGAGAGGCAAAGCAAGATGATGGAGTCGAAGCATAAATGTATGCGCAAAACTACATGTACGCTGCCTGGCGCCACTGGTCGGCTACCCGAGATCGGAGGGGGGTTACATCGATGCGGAGGAGAGGGAAGGAGGGTACGAGCTATGAAACAACAGCATGCAGAAGTCTCTGGGCGAGGTGCAAAAGCAGTCCTTGTCGTTGATTGATTTCACGTACTCTGGTATGTAAGGCAGATACTCGTCCTCCCGACGCAATGCTGAGCATGACCTCCTTCTAGCATGCCTCTCTCGTCAAGTGTCACTTTAAGTCGTTTCTACTCATGCCCCTCTGCCCAAGTTCTTGCCCATGCTATACTTCGCCTTCTGCATGCATCCGCCACCGTGACGTAGGCACTGAGTAGAGTGCCCCCAGGTCCCTACTAGTCCTGGGTACTCAATGTCAAATGTTGAAACTATTCTTGAAAAAGCCCTGGACCCTCGAACCCTAAGATTCTGGGCGCCATACGAGCTTGAGGTCCTCGTGGGGCAAAATGAGTGTCTGGGGGCCATCTTGGATGTGGGGGCGGCTCACGAGGTCCCCGGGACTTCATCACTCTGGGCCCATCCTGGGGCCTTCTTGGGGACATGTTGGGCCGTCTGCGAGGCATGTTGGGACGTCGTGAGGCTTTCATGAGCTGTCTTTGGGCTCTCTCGGGGCCCTACGGAGGGGGCCCGACCTCGCGCGCCCTGAAGGGGCCCGACCTCGCGCGCGCGCGGCACAAGCTCTAGTTGATCACCACTGACTCGCATGGGGTTTGAACGCGCTGCAATCTTCGAGTCTTGCCGCAGTGACCTGCGTCAGTGGACTTCCTCCTCTTTGTTTCGCCTAATCCGTTGCGCTGGTCCACTCACAAGGGAGGAGGTAGAGGGCATGACGACGGGAGCGACGGGCAGCATGGGGAGGGGGGGAGCAGGAGGAAGAACAGGAGCGAGAGCGAGATGAACGCACGCTGCACTGAGGGGGCAGTTACAGTAGGAAGAAACCTTCCACAAGAAACCCAACCCTGAGACCCCAGGACGTCCATTGATTTTTGGTGTGGGAACGTCACGCTTTCAATAGCAAAATCATCGAAACCCGAGAAACTAAGGGCACCCTGGAGGCAAGCAGGGTGCTTCTTGGAACGGGTTTCCACTGTACGAGATTCTCTTTGAGCCCTGCCAGAATCCCCTCGGGCCGTCTTGGGTCACTCCTGGGGCCCCGCCTTGACCGTCTTGGGCTCCTCCAGAGGCCGCCGCCTGTCCTCTTGGAGCTCTCCTGGTGCAGTCATGGGCCATCTTGGGGCAGCCTTAGGCTCTCGTGGGGGATCAGTGGGGCCTCGGAGGCCATCCTGGAACCACCTTTGGTCAACACGTGAGACTCCTGGAAATCCGCCGGCCCCCTTGTGGGGCCACCAGGCTGTAGGCCCGTGATTCGCAGTTTCCTGTACCAGTCGTAGGTTGTAGTTTCCAGTGTTACAGTTCTGCTTCTTGCTGGTTACTATAACTAGTTGACCTATCGCTGATTACTGTAACTAGTTGATTGACCGCGCGAGGGGGGGGGGGGCCCAAAGTGGCTTTTTAGCGTCCCCTGGGCGCGTTGTCTGAATTGCTGGGGGGGCTCGAAATCGACACCCCTCACGCAGATCCGCGGGGTCAGGGTCCAAAAACACAAAGGATTTGCTACATTTCTGAAATTCGGTGCCACCCCTTACGCAGATCCGCGGGGTCAGGTTCCAAAAACACAAAAGATTTTGCCACATTTCTCAAATTCGGTGCCACCCCTCACGCAGATCCGCGGGGTCAGGGTCCAAAAACACAGGGGATTTGCCACATTTCTGAAATTCGGTGCCACCCCTCACGCAGATCCGCGGTCAGGGTCCAAAAACACAGGGGATTTGCCACATTTCTGAAATTCGGTGCCACCCCTCACGCAGATCCGCGGGGTCAGGGTCCAAAAACACATGGGATTTGCCACATTTCAGAAATTCGGTGCCACCCCTCACGCAGATCCGCGGGGTCAGGGTCCAAAAACACATGGGATTTGCCACATTTCTGAAATTCGGTGCCACCCCTCACGAAGATCCGCGGGGTCAGGGTCCAAAAACACGCCACATTTCTGAAATTCGGTGCCACCCCTCACGCAGATCCGCGGGGTCAGGGTCCAAAAACACAAGGGATTTGCCACATTTCTGAAATTCGGTGCCACCCCTCACGCAGATCCGCGGGGTCAGGGTCCAAAAACATAGGGGATTTGCCACATTTCTGAAATTCGGTGCCACCCCTCACGCACATCCATCGCAAGGCGTGGTAACCCAAACTGCGAGAACTCCCTCGGCCCTTTAATCGCAAGGTGTGGTAACCAAGCCCGTAAACCATACACGTCTTACCAATCGCCAGGTGTGGTAACCCCTCTTGTGATCAGTTGGTTTTGCTGATTGCGAATCGGCTTCGCATGAAGTTTCGATACTGCTTCACGACAGCGCCAAGGCCTCATGACTTAGCTCTTCCATGGCCCATTCTCCGAGAGAGGGGGCCGGCGGCAGGGGGCGAAGCCCTTACGGATAATGAATCCCTTAGGAACTCCCCAGGTCCTTGACCGATGTGGCCCCCTTGGAAACCATGTGGGCCTCTTGGGGCTGGGGTCTCTTTGTCAAAGACCTGTGTGAGTGGGCCAACACCAGTTTGACGGATGCTCACCTCGAGGGAAGGAACTAGCCGCTTAGGCGATAGTAAAAGGCTTGGCAGACAAGGAATAGGTGAAACATAGCGCTTCGGAGCATGAAGCGAGCGTCGCAAGGCATATCACGGCTGAGCGAGCACAGTCGTGATCAGTGTGACCTGAAATCAGTGGACCTGAAGGGGCTCGCAGGGAACCCGTGCAGCTATAGCTGCTGATGCGTCGACACGCATATTTCTGTCCATCAACAAACGATCACCACCACAACGCGTGCAGCCTCGTCATGCACACGCCCGTGGAAATGAACACACACCAAACAAACACTACACGTGTATACGCAAGAACGCCTGCAGAATCGTGTGCATGCACAGATAAACGTTAATTCCCGTATGCATGGACGTCGCAGATACGCGAGGGTGGGCACACTGACCATGGAAGATGAGATGCTCGCGAGGGAGCAGCCTCAAGTCTACACTCATCGCTGAGCCTGGAATATAAAAGTGGTCGGTGAGTGAACCTGCAAGCTGGCCGCCCAACAGACTACTGACATTTCCCAGAAGACTGGAGCGCTGGCTGACAGAGGAGGCACTGATGCTGCACTCACCATGGGTCCAGGCCGTGGAATACAAATCCAGACAACGGATGAGCAGCTGCTTCGCTTTGCCTGCTCACGGATCATGATAAACATGCCGAGATGCAGACAGGTGGCAGATCATTGCAACACCAGTGAGATTAGAACTCCTTCCTCTGCAACAGGCAAACTATCGTCGTCGCATCCTCGAACCCACGCCCAAGCATACAAATGTGAAGATAATGGGAGCAGCGACTGGAAAGGCACAACACGAAAGGCACGCCAACATCGGCTTGACATTATGTCAATCAACTTCGAATCGTTCCAACCGTGCCCCTTCTCTGTCACAGCGAACTGTCAAGGCACGGACGAAGCGCTGCATCGTGATGCATGTGGTCTCTTATATCTGTACTCGGACATTCTCTTGCACGGTGTCTAGAGCTCCGACCACTTTATTCCGCGTCGCACACACACACACACACACACACACACACACACACACACACAAACACACACACACACACACACACACACACACACACACACACACACACACACACACACACACACACACACACACACACACACGCGCGCGCGTCCACAGCGCCAGTGGGACCCCCGCGCCGTGGTTCTCTGCCCCGAGCCCCCCCGCGTCCCCAGCGCCCCAGCGGGAGCCCCGCCCACTGCCCCCTCCGCCACGAACGCTTTATCCCGCGTCGCACACCCCCACCCCGCGTCCCCAGCGCCAGAGTGGGACCCCCGCGCCGTGGTTCTCTGCCCCGAGCCCCCCCGCGTCCCCAACGCCCCAGCGGGAGCCCCGCCCACTGCCCCCTCCGCCACGAACGCTTTATCCCGCGTCGCACACCCCCACCCCCCCGCGTCCCCAGCGCCAGAGTGGGACCCGCGCGTGGCTCTCTGCCCCGAGCCCCCCCGCGTCCCCAGCGCCCAGCGGGAGCCCCGCCCACTGCCCCCTCCGCCACGAACGCTTTATTCCGCGTCGCGGACGCACCCCACCTCCCTCGGCCCCGTGTTCTATTCCGCGTCGCGACACACCACTACCTCCCCCCTCCCCCCGTCCCCAGCGCCCCATTGGACCCCCGCCCCAGGGCCCTCTGCCCGCCCAGTGCCCCCTCCGCCCCGACCATCTTATTTCGCGTCGCGACGCGCACCACCTCCCCCCCTCCTCTCCGCGCCCCCAGCGCCTGGGACCTCCGCCCCGTGCCCCTCCGCTCCGAGCACTTTATTCCGCGTCGCGACGCACACCACCTCCCCCACCCCCTCCCCACCTGGGATTTGGGCCCCGTTGCTGGGCCCCGAGGGGCGCTGTCTTGCCCCCTCTTCCCCCCTCCTCCTCAACCTCCTCCTCCTCCTCCTCCCCTTTCTTTTTTGTGCAAGAGACATGGCACACGCGCCACTTGTTATTCGGCCACCTTTGGACACTGTTGGCGCATCTTCTATGCGTTGGGACGGTTGGGGGCCCGTGAATTCATGGACGCGACGCAACATGTGCACTCACTTCGAGCGAAGTCGGGGTCAACTTCGAATTCCTGCGGCCAAACAGTCTTCCGCGAAGGGCCGCCGAGTTGCGAGGAATCTCTCGAGGTAGCCTTCCCTCCCAGAACAGGCAAGGAGGTGCGCAGAATCCTGGGACTTCCTGCCGCCTCAGGCCGAGACTCGGAGCGTGCGCCGCCTCTCCGCCCTCTTCCACTTGTCGATGAAGGTGCCCTTGCCTGGGAGCCGCTCCCTCTCCCGCGCCCCACTCGGCGGAGCCGCGAAGGCGGCAGCGGAGGCCAAGCGTGGCACGGTCGGGCCCACCAACAGGATGTCCTGGCGATGGCAGACGACCTCTGCGGCAGAGCGCTTCCTCCGCCTGCCTTTGCCCCGTCGTTTGCTGGCAGGCGCGGCTGGCCAGGCCGCTCGAGAGCGCCTGCACTCTGCCCTCGGGCAAAAACTTCGTGCCCCGCCTCGACTCGGCGAATTGTACACCATGGCCGCCGACCAGGCACATGCAGTCCCGCCAACAACCAATTCCACAATTCGAAGCCGTGCTTTCCGCACATAGCGAAACGCCCCAGGGCTCATACAGATGTGAGCATCCAAAGTAGCGAAGGGTCACGCAAGGCCCGGACCACCAACTTGCCAAAACTACCAGGCACGCTTGAGAGCTCTCGGCATTACTCGCATGACCCCGCAAGAGCCAGAGGCCCCAAAGCAACTCTACGAGGCCCCGAAGAAGCCCCGAGGAGGGCCCGAAGAGGCCCGCAAGAAGTCACAAAGAGGCCTGATGCCCCCAAGAAGAGGCCTCTCCACCACATAGGCGCGGTGGCGGGGTGGGCCGACGGCGACCAGACCTGCTTGGCATGGGTACGGAAAGCGTGTTTCTGTTGTGAAGGCGCGAGGTCGCTGGCCTAGTGTTTTGGAGCCCTGTTGGTGTTAAGGCTTCGGCACGACATACTGAAATCTAGCAACGAACCTTGCGAGAATCAAGAAATGTTGCACTTCTGGGCAAGCTCTTTTGGGCCGTCTTGGGGTCTTCACGGGCCATGCTGGGACCCTCTTGGGCCGTCTTGGCGGGCTTGTACCGTTTTGGGGCCCTCTGAGCCCTCCTCGGTCTTTTGGGGGACATCTTGTGGCCCTCTTGGGGCTCTCCTGGGGACCCTCTGGGGTCCTCAGGGGCCTCTCTTGGACCGTCTTCGGGCTCTCTTGGGCCGTCTTCGGCCGTCTTGGGGGTCTTTGGGGCCGTCTTGGGGCGGTCTTGGGGGCCTCCAGGACCGTTTTGGACGCTGTGAAGACCAAAGAAGCGAATGTGATAACAATTCACGTGTTCCTGAAGGAATGGGACGACTTTTGCCTCTTGGGGGTCCCCTTTGGGGGCCTTTTGTGGCGTCTTGGGGCCTTTGAGCTGTCTTGAAACCATATTGGACCCTCTTCGAACGCTCTTGGGCCGTCTTCGGACCCTCGTGGCTCTTGGACCTCTCCGACGCCGTCTTGGATGTACCTTGGGACCTCTTGGGCCGACTTGGGGGCCTTTGGGGCGCTCCTGGGGCTGACTTGGGTCGTCTTGGGCCGAGAATGGCCGAAACGTGGGGAGAGTAGGTCTGACGCCCAGGGTGTACACCCCCCCACCCCCCCGTGCTATTCCTCCCGACGAACGGATCGCGACGCTACGCGCACTTCCCGTCATCCGCCGCACTCTTCTGAAGCTCTCAAAGAGGTGCTTGGCGTGCCGCAGGCTTGCACGTCATGTCCTCCCGTCTCCGAAGTTCCCGGCAGGGCCTCGACCGATCCAGGCGGCCATCAAGGAAGACCCACGAAAGACCCCAGAGAACCCGAAAGGACATTCCCAGCGTCCAAGGGGGCTTCCAAGATAGACTCCAAGGCGGCCCAACACGGTCCAAGATGGCATCCAGAAGGGCCCCAGACGCCCAGACGGCCCAAGACCGCCTGAACACGGCCCAGGAGGCCTCCAAAAAGCCTGCAAGGGGCCCTCTTGGAGGATCCTAAGAGGCCAAAAGCATGTAATGTTCGGAGGTTGTTGAAGGATGTGTTCTCGATCTCGCCTTTTCGGGCTGCAGACAGCCTAAGAAAGCCACAGAGGCATCCAAGATAGCCCAAAGACTGCCCCCGAGCCCCCAATAGAACTCCAAACGGCCAAGAGGCACCCAAGACGAAGCAAGAGGCCCCCAAGAAGGCCCCAAGAGGGCCACAGGACGGCCCAGAGACATCCAAGACGGCAAAAAAAGCGTCCAAAGTGGCCCCAGGAGGCCCCCACGAGGCCCCTTCAGAGGGCCCCCAAGAGGCCCCCTCCGAGGCCCCCAGGGGGGAGGAGACTCCAGCGCCAGATCAGGCCTCCCCCCGCCCCCCCTCCCACAGCCAGCACACCTGCAGGGCAGGGCGGGAACACTGGCGGCGTCAAATCGAGCCACTCATCGCCCTCGCCCTCTTACCCGCGGGCTCAGTTTGGCGGCGCGCACACGGGGGTAGAAGGAGGGGGGAGGGCTTCTTAAAAGGAGGCTGCTTCTTAGAAGGCGCATGCCTTACATCTACAGAGAAGGCCCGCGCCTTCTAAGAAGCATGGGTGCTTCTAAGAAGCCCTCCTCCCTCCCCCACACACCCCTCTGCGCGTGGCCGATCATAATGGGGGGGCAACATACCCATGAGGGGGGGGAGACCGTGCCCTGCATCACATATAATATGCCGGGAGAGCAGGTGGAAGCGAGCGGAGATACAGCCCAACGCTTTCGGCGTGGAAACTCGGTACCCTCTCCCCACCTCCGCCCAGAACGTCCCCCGAGGTCTCCAGGTGTCTCCAGAGGCCTCTAAGGTGCCCTAGGGAAGCACCTGGAGGTCTCTGGAGGGCCAACGAAGACTCGAAGCCAGAAAAAGACCTTGATCCTCGATGAAAGGCTGAGGTCCAACCCCCCATCCCCCCTAGGAGCGGAAGGAAGCACCCTCGCCCTTCACGCCTGCCCCGGAGCCGCCGAGCATCAGCAGCAGCTGGGGCTCTGCGTGGCCGCCCTTCGCGTCCCTGCGCCGCGCCGCGCGGGACCGGTGCAGCCTGCTCGCGCTTCTAGGAAGGCGCCGACTATACACCGACACCTCCTCCTCCTCCTCCTCCTCCTCCTCCTCCTCCTCCTCCTCCTCCTCCTTCTTCTCTCCTCCTCCTCCTCCTCCTCCTCCTCCTCCTCCTTCCTTCCTCCTCCTCCCTCCTCCCTCCCTCCTCCCTCCCTCCCTCCCTCCCTCCCCTCCCTCCCTCCCTCCCTCCCTCCCTCCCTCCCTCCTCCCCTCCCTCCTCCCTCCCTCCTCCCTCCTCCTCCCTCCCTCCCTCCTCCTCCTCCTCCTCCTCCTCCTCCTCCTCTCTCCCCCTCCTCCCCTTCCTCCTCCCCTCCTCCTCCTCCTCCTCCTCCGATCGGTGCGTGCGCCTCCTGGCTTGGGCAGGAAGACCGGAGCGACGATCCTGTTCCTGGGATCGGCCTGGCCTGGAACGGTGCAGATGGATAGTCGGTGCTCTCCGAGCTTCCAGGTTGTCGCGGAACGCAACGCATGGTTCTCGTCGACTGTCGCGCCGCCCCCACGGAGGAGGCCAAGTCCCAGGCCGCGACGCGCGAGCCGCCGGCGAAGTTCGCCCCCTGTATGAGCTTCGGGAGGCTCACCAAGGACCAACAGAGCTCCGCGATCTTCGATACCGTTCCTCCCCCTCCTGCTCCTCCTCCCCCTCCTCCTCCTCCTCCTCCTCCTCCTCCTCCTCCTCCTCCTCCTCCTCCTCCTCCTCCTCCTCCTCCTCCCGATGGCGAGCCCAGGGGGGAAGTGAGAATGGACAAGCCTTCTCAGAAGGCGGCGGGGATTCTCAGAAGCCCTCGCGCCTTCTGAGAAGGTTCCTCCGTCTTCAGTGAAGGCTCAGAAAACTTATCACAAGACTGGAAGCCCTGCGAACCTGCTGAGAAGACCCGCCCCTGCTGACTTCCCCCCCGTCCTTGACGCCCTCCTCTTCCTCCTCCTCCTCCTCCTCCTCCTCCTCCTCCTCCTCCTCCTCCCAAGTCACTCCGGCCGCCAGTGGCTGCCCATGTGTGGTCACTGGTGCGAGTCTGGCCCTGGCGCACGGGCTGCTCGCGGAGCCTCGCTGGGGCGCGCTGCGCGTCTGCGGCGGCGCCACCGCGGCGAGAGCGCCTCACACCCCCAGGGGCGCTCCTTCGCAGCAGGGAGCGCTTCTTCTCGCACCCGGGTGCGCCGCGACGGTGGAACCGTCCTCGGAAGGCGGCTGCCGTGCACGACCACCGAACCATCCGCCAGGCCCATCCCAGGCCCTGCACTGACGCGTGGGCCGTCCCGGCCCAGGCCAGGACAGTCTGCACAACGGTCTGGGGCCCAGGCTGGGGCAAGCCGGGATGGGTTGCAGTGCAGCTGCCGCTTCCGACCTCGCTTGAAGTCCCCCAACGCCGTGACCTACATCACATCACAAAAAAACATTGTGACCACACACGCAGTCAAATAACTGTGCGCCCAACCCTTCGGGTGCAAGGCTTCGACTCAGTGCGTACATGCTTCGCTCTTTTTTCGGGACAGCGACACAGCATTGCAAGGTTGCGCATCATACTCGCGTAAGGAACTCTGTCCTGATGTACGCGGCATGTTGGTGTTTTCGTTTATCTCTCGCGTCTGTACCAGGCAGTCGTTGCAACATGTTTGCCCACTGCCAAGCTTCCAGGAAGACGTAGAAGTATCGGCCAATCGTAACTATCTACAAGATAACCATGGAAATGAGGCGAGGAGGCATGAGGGGGAGAAAGAACAGAAGCAGCAGCATAAGCTCGAGATCCAGGAGCAGGGGAGGAGGCACGAGAATGAGCATGAGGACGGGCATGAGCGAAAGCAGCGAGTCTGAAGACGTAGACGGCAAAAATGGCAGGTGCATCTACGTATGAGTTGAGTGCACCTGAGGTGAGTGTCCACAAACGACTTAATCTCGTCGTCGGTATAGCTCTCCTGGAGTTCACAGACCAGTGTACAAGTCATCATGATTTTGCTCTGCCGCACACATGCACTCAAGATCAATAGCATATCATGGCGCTGGCAAACGGCAACATGAAACGGCGGAGACAGAAGCAGAACATGGTGCGACGGATGGGGCGAGTGTACAGTCGGACCTGGGCCAGAAGAAAACCCCTTAAGAACATGAGACCCTCCGTCGGCCAAAACACACCGAACATCCAAGGGTATCCTCCCAAAGTTGCACAAAAAGATCCAACAAACACGGAGAACACTAGGGTACCCTCCCAGAACCGACTTCGATGTTATACCTCGGTCCGACTGTAAGGCGGTATGAGAGGGGCGGCACGTACGACTCACGTGAGGTCATGAACAATTCAGTGGCATGAAATTGTCCTCCTCCTCCTCCTCATCATCGAGTCCTTGCAAGGAAACGGTGTCTTGTCTCTCTCACCTCGAGCAGCTTCCCCAGCAGGCGACTCCCACACCCGCCATCTTGGTCGGTCTCTCCGTCGCCATTCCAGTCTATCGCCCGAGCAGGATGGGACGATGACAAAAACAAAGAAAGAGGACAGGAAGGAGTAGCCCTCGAAATCTGCCGAGGCATAGACGAGGACACGGTGAGGGCACTGGATAAGGAACCATTGGATAAGGACTCCAGGGTCCGGCAGCCAGTGGAATTACAATCGTGGATTGGCCATGGATACCAGTGCCGCCCTCATCGGATAAGAAAGCCTCCGAGACCTGACGCATCCTGAGCGCATTCCTGAACGAACGCCCCCACCGTATGACGAACGTGACTGCATCACAGCGCATCCCCGTGCTGGGCACGGGTCCGGCCCCCGGCCACGGTCTGCCATCTGCGGCTTCGGGGCCCGACCCGCTGGACGGGATGACCCTCATCTTCCTCACCCTGCCCCCCTGCACACACACACACACACACACACACCTGCGTGCCTCCGCCTCCTCCTCCTCCTCCTCTTCCTCCTCCTCCTCCAAGCCTTGCCTCTCCCCATCATCCACCCTCCCTTAACCCGCTACTGCTGCGCCGATGGAAGCATGTCCTGGGAGCCCTGGGGATGCTGATTAGTTCCATGATGCGGCGACTGTCGACGCATACCCTCTTCAATGTTTGAAGCTTGTTACATGCTGTCGGTCATGCCGCACGTGCCAGCAAGAAAAAAGGAGGAAAGGCAGCAGAAGGAGTAGCCCCGGGAAAGGCAGAAAGAGGTTGAAGCGGAGGCGGTGGCGGAGGCGGACGTGGTAGAGGAGGGCGGAGGGGGAAAGATGGGACAGGCAAAAAAACGAAGAGTGAGACCTTTCTTCCCTGAAGGTTTGGCGCGAGGCGATTTGCACCACGTTGCCATCATCACCAACACCATCGTCATTACCATCGCCATCGTCATCGATGCCTCGTCGAAATCATCAGCACCAACTTCGTCACCACTACCATCGTCGTCGTCGTCGACATCGTACTGTCCCGCTCTCCAGTGCCATCGCTACCGGCATCAGCGTCACAACCAGTGCCATCGCCATCGTCACTGCCTCTGCGGTCGCCGCCACCGCCACCGCCATCTCGTGGCACCGCGCTCGGGGGCTATGCCAAGGCTTCGCCCGGTGCCCGCCCCCAGGCGCACGGTGGGCACCCCGCGCCGGGAGGCACGCCGAGATTCCGCCCGGTGCCAGGCCCGTGGGCGCCCCCGCCCGGATCGCTTGCGCCGCGCAGGCCCGGGGGGCCCGACCACACGAGAGACCTTCCACAGGAAACCCAACCCCGAAACCTCAGGACGTCCATCGAGTTTCGGTGTGGGAGCGTCGCGCCCTGCACGGGCAGAAGCAGCGAAAGCCAAGAAACCCAGGGCACCCTGGAGGCAAGCAGGGTGTTGCTTGGCATGGTGGGTTTATTTTAATCGGCGTTTCGACATTGGGAGGAAGGGGGGGAAGGGAAGGGTCTGGCTCTGGACCTCTGCTTGGTGCGCCTGTATGCAACTATGATTAGGTCGGGCATGTCCTCCTACAGGCGGATTTTGGACGAAAAAAAAATAACCAAAAAAAAAAAAAAAAAAAAAAAAACAAAAAAAAAACGACGGCCCAACGGGCCAGAGGCGTGCTAAGATCTCCGGCAACTGGTTAACAATATTTCTAGTTCGCGCGCGCGGAGCGGCCCCTGGTGGCCCCAGGACGAAAAGCACCCTGGCAACTAGCCGGGGAAAGCCCCCAGAGCACTCCAAGGGAGGGCCAATTTTCGACACCCCTCACGCGGATCGTGGCCTCCGAGGGGGGAGCCGCAACAAATTGGCCCTCGGCCCTCAGTAGAGCTTTTTGGGTTGTGCAGACACTGGCCCGAGGCATTCGGTGGAGCCCTTTTTCTGGGGCCGCGAAACGTGTGAGGGGTGAGCCGAAATCGCCCCGATTGTAGGGTTGTTGGCCGCACTCCCCGTGTGCCAACGCCCTTCCCGGCCCCGGTGCGCATACGCCCCTCCCGGCCCCGGGGGGGGGCTAAGCTCCGCCAACTCCTTCTCATCCTTGAAGCTACCAACTTCATTTTCCAAGAAGAACAAGATCTCAACAACAAACCAGGGCTGGGACGGTGGTTGCAGCGAACAACAACAACAACAACAACAACAACAACAACAACAACAACAACAACAATAACAACAACGTTGCAACCACCGTCCCGGCCCCGGGCCGGGGCCGGGACGGTCGCACACACACCGAGGTGTGCCCCCTCTCACCGGGCCCCGGGTGAAAGCGTTCGCGCTCTCAGTGTGCCACCGACTCTCCCGGCCCCGGGTCGCGCCAAATGGTGCAAACGTTCGCGCGCCTCGTGTGCCAACGACTCTCCCGGCCCCGACACGTCCGCCCTTGCAGTACGGCGGCGGCGCGCCCTGGCGTGCCAACGCCTCTCCCGGCCCTGGCAAACGCTGAGCAATACCTAAAGAATCCCTGGAGAATCCCCTAGGAATCGTTAGGGAATCCTTCGGAATCCCGAGGGAATCCTTCGGAATCCCGGAGGAATTCTTCGGAATCCCTTGGGCGTCTGACGGAATCCTCAGGAATCCTTCGGGAATCCGTCGGAATCCCTAGGGAATCCTTAAGAATCCTTCGGGAATCCTTCAGAATCCTTCGGGAATCCTTAAGAATCCTACTACTACTACTACTACTACTACTACTACTACTACTACTACTACTACGACTACTACGACTACTACGACTACTACGACTACTACGACTACTACGACTACTACT
>CAUYUJ010012790.1:0-10000 GCA_963575745.1 Prorocentrum cordatum
GAGGAGGAGGGAGAAGGCTTTGAATAACAACCCAGGGAAATGCCACTTTAGAGAGACCAGGGGCGTCCTAGGTACTACTACGGCAGATCGTGTGCAGAAGGGCCCCATACAGGTATCCCTGCAAGTGGCAATTCAAACTATATCCCTGTGATGGGCCACATCCAATGCTGATCGCGTGGCTCGCAGTCATGCCTCTGAGGCACAGCGCGTAGCGAGCCTCAAGCAACCGCTACAGCAAAGCCCACGCAACGTGGTCGAGAAAAGAGGTTTGTAGAAATTGTGCATATGGTGCCCAGGGCGTTGCACCAAAGAAACGGGATCGCTGGATTGGCTCGTCTCGCAGTGCCCGGGTAAACCCCGCCAGATCCACTTGAACCAACTCATGTCTTTGAACGAGAAAAACAACATTACACCAGAGAGAAACCGAATCAAATCAGTGGATGGTTGTCGCTGAGGAGATCGACCGGGGACCCGGGAGCCCGGGAACCCAGCACCCACCGAAATCTGCCCAAAAACCAATAACAGGGAACCCGGGAGCCCGGAACTGGGAGCCCGCGGGAACCCAGCCTGCCACCAGACTCGGCGGGGAACTCCCGCCAAATCTTTCAACTTCCGCGAGGACCCCTTCTTTGGACGCCCGACATGGGCACGGAAACAATGGGCACAATGCCCAACAACAAATGTTGTCCCAAACCAACAGCGGCCGCTAATGGCTGGGCGGCCTCCTGTCTCAAACGGACACAGGCCGCGGCGGCGCGGACAGCGAGTCCTGTTCACATCTTTCAACTTCCGCGAAGACTCCTTCAGTGCAAGCACTGACTGGGGTTAGATCGGGTCTGTCCCCCTACAGGGTGATGTTCGACGAAAAATCAAATAAATACCCCACAAACAACTCGAAAGAAAAATCTAAAAATAGTCGGGGGATTATTTTCGGAATACGTTTTGACATGTTTGGGGTATGTTTGGGGCATTTTCTATGTTTCGTCGAAAATCCCCCTGTAGGGGGACACGCCCGACTTAAGACTGAGGATGAGAAACCAGACCCGGGGAAAAGGCCCTGGGGGTCACGTCGTGCTAAAATCACGACGTCGGGGGTCGAAGGAAGAGTTGGAGTAGGAGTAGGAGTAGGAGTAGTAGGAGGAGGAGGAGGAGGAGGAGGAGGAGGAGGAGGAGGAGGAAGAGAAGGAGGAGAAACGTATGGAATCAACATAAACTGCAGGCGTTCCGGCGGATTTCTTGGATCGGCGCTGGGCCCCCCGCCCCTGGCGCGCGGAGCGCGCTCGGGGCGGCGCCGGAGGCGCCGCTGGGGGGGGCCCAGGGCGAATCCAACAAGTCCGAGCGGAGCGCCCTCGTCTTCTTCGAACCTTGGTAGGGGACGCACATGGACATACTAATACTATATGTCCTCCTTGGAGGCGCGCGTCCGACCCGAACATATAGTATACCCATCTTGTAGTAGATCGTTTCCCGAGCGGTGTGGCCAGAAAGCGCCCGCCACGACGCATATACTATAAGATTTCTCGGTGCGCGCGTCGCCCCTGGGGGGGCGACGCACATATAGTATAAGTATGTTGGGGTGTTGCCGATTGGTAGGGGGCCACATGCGAACCCTACCCCTACCCCCCACGACTTCTGAAGTGGAGGGTGGGGATCACTTCGCTCGGGAGCTTCCGAACGAAGTGAACCCCACCATCCCCCTCAGAAGTCGTAGGGGGTAGGAGTAGGGTTCGAATGTGGCTCCCTAGTCGTGTTCGTGATCTCCGGTGGTGTCATGAGTGCGGCGCTTGCGCCACTGCGACGAGAACCAGAGGTTGGGTCGGGCATGTCCTTATGCGGGCGACTTTTGGGAGCAACGTTCAAATTAGCCAACGCATACACAAACAAAGCGGACAATAGAAAACAACACATACAGAAACATAACCGGAAAAGGAAAAGCAGCATCCCCGTCCGAAGTATAGAGGCCTCTTAGACGGGGTCCGAGCACATGGGGTCGGAGGATCGCGCCGCATCGCCAATGCGTCGGCGACGCATCGCCGATGCATCCCCGGAGTCGGTGGTGTATCGGCGACGCCGGCGTGGAGAAAATCAGGCTCTGCATCGAGCCACATCGCCGATGCATCGGCGATGCAGCGCGATCCTCGACCCCATCCACTCGGACACCATCTACGAGGCATCGAAAAGAGCGTGGGGCTCGCGCCGTAAGTGACTACCTACCAGACCACCCCAACCCAACCCGAAGACCCGAATTTCGGGTCGGGGGGGGGGGTAAGGGTCCCACGCGTGTTTTTTCAATGTTTCCCGACCCCCCCCCACCAGAAATCGAGGGTAAATCTGAGCCTTCGGGTTGGGTTGGGGTGGTTTGGTGGGTGGTGAGGAGGGGGAGGGGGAGGAGGAGGAGGAGGAGGAGGAGGAGGAGGAGGAGGAGGAGGAGGAGGAGAGGAGTGGAGTGGAGAGGAGAGGAGAGGAGAGGAGAGGAGAGGAGAGGAGAGGAGAGGAGGACTTTGGTGGGTGGTGATAAGAGAAGCAGAGGCTGCAGAGCCCGGCGCCCTCCCCCCCACGGGCAGGGGGCAAAGGAAGAGGGTGTTGCCCCAGAGCTCAAGACGGTCCGCCTCCCGCGAGGCCTGCCCGACGGACCCGACGATCTGGGCCGGGGCACGGAGCAGAGGCGCGATGTTGTCAGGCGCGATGTGTTGCCCCCCCCCCCCCCCCAAAAAAAAAAAAAACAACAAACCGCGACGTTGTGCAGCGCGGTGTGTTCCCCCCCCCCTCCAAGAAGAACAAGACTCACAGGCGCCATTCGGTTAAACGAGCAATTCCGCGCTGGTCTCTGGAACTCTGGCTGACTCTAACGTGACCATGCGGCCTCTTCATGCTTCGCATTTGATGAGAAGAACGGCGCTCTGATGGATGCCAGAATCACACTCTGATGAGTGCCGGAATCACACCCTGATGAATTTGCAACACGCGGGTCGTCCCTCCGCTCCCTGCTCGGATCTTGAGACCCGGAGTGTGCCCCAGGAGGGAGGGTGAGGAGGGGAACGAGGGGAATGGAGGACGTGGAGAAAGCGGAGGGGGGAGACTAGAAGAGAAACCGGCACAACACACAACCTTTCGGAGGTCCGCGCGGTCTTCTTGCATTCGCGCTGGGCCCCTCTCCCTGGCGCACGGAGCTCGCCAGGGGCGGCGCCGGAGGCGCCGCCAGGAAGGCCCAGCGCAGATCCAAGAGTTCTGCGCAGAGCTCCGACAGCTTATGTGTGTACCGTTTTTGGTTCTTCGGGAGAAGGAACATGCAGCAGCTGAGGAAACCCGGAAGAGGAGGAGGATGAGGATGAGAAGGAGAAGGGGGAGGAGGAGGAGGAGGAGGAGGAGGAGGAGGAGGAGGAGGAGGAGGAGAAAAATGGAGGGGAGGGAGGATGGAGGGAGAGAAGGATTAGGAGGAGGAAGGAGGATGAGGATGAGAGGCAAGGAGGAGGAGAGGAGGGAGGAGGAGGGGGGGGGTGGGGTGACGAAAGCAAGGGGGGGGAGTATACATCAGATCGGATCGGCCGTCCACGAAAGACGCGGGTCGGGCCCCTGCCGCCAGGCAAGAGCCCCGAGCGCCCTTTTGTGAGCTCGGCGGTCGAGGGGCCGGCCCCGCAGAGCGGGCCGGGAGCAGCTCAGGGAGCTCGCCATCGCTCGGACGTCCATTCCCTGTGTTTTTTTGGTTTCGTGCGTGGTTTTTTCGCCAAATGATCGAGGATGCTCCTCGATGGTCCTCGCCGAAGAAAGGATGCACACGTCCGAGCGATGCCGAGGGGAGACGAGCCTGGAGCACACTTCCGAGGATAGAGGCAGACATGAGAGCGCACACGGGTGGGGCAGGTAGGGGGCCACATGCGAACCCTACCCCTACCCCCCACGACTTCTGAAGTGGCAGGGTGGGGTTCACGTCGCTCGGGAGCTCCCGAGCGAAGTGAACCCCACCCTCGCCCTCAGAAATCGTGGGGGGTAGAGGTAGGGTTCGAATGTGGCCTCCTAGCAGAGGCAGAGGTGAGATTCGAGGGAAAGTCGAACGGGTCGGCCCCTGGAAGAGAGAAGCGCGTTCGACGGGAGCCTCTGGCTGGGCCCGCTCCCCAACACCACGTCGGGACAAGCCTCCACCCCCCGAACATAACAGTTCATCGAGAGCTCGTCTGAGCAACATCCTCCTTCCCGGCTTCACCGCCCTCCTCCTCCTCCTCCTCCTCCTCCTCCTCCTCCTCCTCGTCCTCCAGCTCACACAATCGCCGCCTGATCGCCAACAGGGGCCCGATGGGTCACCCCGCCCAGGACCGAGCGGTCTTGCTATCGTGGGCTTAGCGCTATCCCGAGCTCGGAATCCACGATCCGCGGCGTGGGCAGCCTGAGCGCCTCTGCCGTGGACCTCTCTCTGGACGCCTTTTTTTCCTGAGGGGCTGTGGGGGCCGACCCGAAAGGAACCTTCCGCGAGAAACCCAGCCCCTAAGGCCCCAGGTCGTCCGTCGTTTTTTGGCGTGGGAGCATCGCGCCTTCCACCGCAAAACCACCGAAACCCAGGACACCCAGGGCACGCTGGAGGCAAGCAGGGTGGCTCTTGGCATGGGCCTCGGGGTGGAGGAGGTGGTGGTGGAGGAGGAAGAGCGGGAGGAGGAGGAGGAGGAAGAACTGCTTCTCGGCATGGGTCTCCGTTGTAGCTGGTGGGAGTGAATGGGGCCCGTTCGAGCGCGTCGAATTCGAAGTTCCAGCGTCGTCGGCCCGCGGCGCGAATCACCCCTGGAGGCGTCCCTGAGACGAGGTGGACATAGAAAGTGAGGAAGACTAGGACGAGGAGGACGACGACGAGGAGGACGAGGAGGAGGAGTAATCATAATACGCGGCGTGGAGGCGCGCAGTGTGCGATGCTCACGTTGGCAAGCGTGCCACTGTCGGCCTTCATGCAAAGAAAACGCGCGCGCACGGCGCGTGCCACATATGGAGTACAACCTGCTAGACTACATCACATTCTCTCACTGCTGCCAGCCGAAACTGGATCCACATCCAGGAGCGGAGAGCGGGGGCCAGGCAGGCCCCACCAAGCTCATCATGAACTCTGGGGACAGCCGCGTCGACGTGTGGGGGCGATTAAACCTGTGACTACTCACAACCGTACGCTGCGAGCTCAATTGTGCGCGCGGGTGAGGGGAGCAAGAGCAAGGCAGGGGCAACGGGGGAAGAAGGCGGGGAAGAGAAAGACAGCGGCAGCGAGCAGCAGCCGCAAGCCTGAAACTCACTGGAAGTGTGGCCAAAGCACCCATTGGCACCAGCAAAGTGCAGGGCTCCGAAGCAGCACCAGACGCACTCAGTGCCCAGCTCCATCCAGTCCACATACGCGCCAAGGAACACGCAGGACAGGTGAATGGGGTACACAATCATCTAGTACATCACACAAAAACAGAGAAAGTCAACACGTAAGTCAACAATCACCATTCACCCACTGCCAAGACTGCGTTCATAGTGCCTACACAAATACACCAAACGTGTGTCAGTGGGCGGCAAAGTTAGGACTCAGGAAAAACGTTTTGCAGCATCGCCTCCATGGCTCCTGGTGGAGCGGCCCCGATCGCGAGCTTGGCCCCGACCTCGCCCAGCGCTTTGTTGAACGCCGCTCTCAAATGCGTGATGGAAGGAATCGAAGGCTCTCCTGATTCTACTGCGAACTGGGACCGGTCCGTCTTCATCAGCGCTAGATGCACCTCCTTCTTGGCCTGGTCGTAACACTTGGTGATCCGAAAGAGCCTGACCGCGGTCCAGGTCTCCTCGATGAGCCGGGCGCAGAGGTACTTGTCGTGCCCGTTCTTGAGCGCTTCGAAGCTGGTCGCTCCGAGTGCTGTCGAACGCTCTACGAGCTTGCTGACGAACCCACCGCAGATATGAAGGTGAGGAGGATCGGGTGGGTGGTCTGTGCCCGCTGTCTTTCAAGGGGCCCAAGGACACACAAATAAATACACAAATAAAATGTTTCCCAATAGTTTTCCATATTTTCCCGTATTTTCTGGGGAATCGACGATTAATTGTGTCTGTGTGTTTCTTTCCCTCCTGAGTTGCCTGGCTGCACACCAAGAATCGATTTGATCAATGCGCTGATGACGGCCTTCTGTTTTTGATTCCAACCCGCGTCCGCCCGCGTGCCCAGAGACTTGCTGCGATCCTTGCGCTGCTTCTTGGGCTGAGGGTCTGCGCCCGCGGCCTTGGCAGGAGGTGACCCTTTGGCTTTTTGCACTGGCGGGTCGCCGGCTGCAGCCGAGGCTGCTGACCCTTCGGGAGCGGCACGCTTGAGCGTCCACGCTTGTTGCATCAGAGCAGCTGCGTGGCGCTGGGAGTGGAGGGAGATGTTCGTCTGGGATGCGCTTTTGTAGCTGAGCCAAATTCGTTCAGGAATCGTGCCGACATATACGACACACAAGCGGTACAGCAACAACAGGGTGAACGGCATGAGCAGTACTCACCTTACACGTGCCCGTGCAATAAGCTGCCTAGTATGGGACTTAGCACTCCGACGAAAGGCAAAACTCTGCATGCAGCACGGGCACTGGTTCGTAACCACACACTTGTACAGGTTAGATGTCCTGCCGTGTGTACCCCCCTTGGTGAACGTGTGGTGCGGTGCATGGCGAGCCCTTTACGTGTAGTAAACGCAGCCCCGCATGCATGCCCCTCATCGTTGTTTACATCGAAACCGAAGCTCAGCGACACCCCGACCCTCCTCCTCCTCAAGAAACGCACCTAGAACAATAATAGGACCCACGCGACCAAATTTCCAAAGCGTGCGAATCGCACTAACGTCCGTGTTCAAAAACGTGTGGCGAACATCCTCATCCTCGAACAGGGTAGTCACCGACTGCCCCCACCGATCCACCAAATCCTCCATGTCCGTGAGGAAAAAAAGAATGAATCAAAAGTGAGGGCCCGAAGGCAATTAACGTCATACATGAATCTACCAGCATACGGGTTGGTTTCGTTAGTAAACACACCGTTGTTCAGCGTATCATGACTCTCGAATGCAAGCCGCCCAAATAACACAGAAATAACTCGAGCATGGTCCTCAGGCCATCTGACCATATTTTGGTACCAACGCAATATGAATACATAGATCATGCCGACGCGGGATTAGATCTAACCACCACCACGTGCGTCGAGACGACCACGATCTAGGATGAGGGCCCGTCCAATCACACGCATCCCCTCGAGCGATCGACCGAATCTTCCGAGGGAGGGCGGTGTCGAGCTCGGCCTCCTGGGGCGGCGAGAGCAGGAAGGGGGTGAGGCCCGAGAGGAGAGCGCCCTGGACGACACTGATGAACAACAATCTTTTGACTTTCCAGCGGGGCCCGCTGGACCAGAACTCTCTGTACACCCTGCGAAATGCTTTAGAAATCATGGGTTAAGAAATTCATAGTCTCAGAATTTGAATAAAAACCCAGAATGTCGATTCAAATCTTAGGATTTACATTGAAACATTAAGAATAATCGAGACTCTGGCCAAAAACTTAAGTTTTCTTAAGCATCGCCTAAGGTGTAGGCACCACCCGCGAGCACAAGCATCTTTTGAGGCCAAGGGCTGCGGACCAAATGTCCCGGCTGGCAAGAAGTACGGTCCAGGGTAGCGAGCACAGGGAAGTACACGAGCACCTCCCACATCAGCACCATCAAAACGTCGGTTGTCGTTGTACCCTTTGAGGTTGGGTGCCAGCATCTGCTTGCTCAAATTCTGCTTGTAGTTGTACTGCGCAAGTACGGCAGCGCTGGTAATTTGCTCCAGTTGCACGGCTTCAACTGCTTCAGCACGCAGGCACGAGGAAAGAACCCCAAAATAGTGGAGGTCGTCAACGTACTTGTTGAGGGACGCATCGATCGTCATGGACGCCAGTGGACACGAAATCTGAAGCATAGGTTGCGGCGATCGGTGTCGCCAGACGTTGACAGGCTTTGCAAAATCCATACGACATTCATCAGGAACAGAAATCTCTCCCATCAGCGCACCACGGGTGAGGAATAACTGAATGTCCCCATCAACAACTTTGATATGCAATACATGTGTACGCCTCAATCCTGCGATCCTGATCGCAACAGCCGTAGGCGTTCGTCATGTCGTCCCGCACTGCCACAAACGGGATCTTCTGGCTGCGTAATCGCCGCGCCGTGGATGAGGTGGAGGAGGAGGAGGAGGAGGAGGAGGAGGAGGAGGAAGAAAGGCAAGGAGGAGGAGAGGAGGAGGAGGACGAGGGGGAGGAAGCAGGAAGGAAGGAACAACGGAAGGAGCCCACGGCTTCGATCCCCTTGCCCACGCGCAGCCTCCAGGGGTCCCGCCCCTCTCCCCAGGGCTGGCTCTGGATCCCGAGTGTGAAGGGGCCCTGGGACACACAAATAAATACACACACAAATAAAAGAATTCCCCATATTTCCTCATATTTTCTCGGTTTTCGTCTTCCCCACCACTTCCCATATTTTCCCATATTTTCTGGGGAATGGAGGATTCACCGTGTCTGTGTGTTTCTTTCCCTCCTGAGAGTGGCTGTGGCCCGATGGGGGCCCCCAGAGGCCCAGGACGCACACACGTCCCCCGTCGCGACTGCTCCACCCATCCGCTGGGAACCGCCCGCCTCGGCGCGCGTGCGCTCCCCTCGAGCGGCGGAGGGCCCCAGGGCCTCGGGGCGATGCCGCGCGTCCTCCTCCTCCTCCTCGCCCTCCTCGTCTTCCTCCTCCTCCTCCTCCTCGTCCTCCTCGTCCTCCTCGCCCTCCTCGACGAGCTCTCGCCCCGCTCGGGAAAGAAGGGGTGCCGGCCTGGCCCTGCCTGGGCACGGGAGGCCCTGGAGCTCCCGGGATTTTGGACGAAGCATTAAAAATAACCAAAAAATCGGAACTCCCGGGCCCCGGGAAAGCGTGGGGAGCGATCCCGCGCGAAGAGCTCTCGCCTCGCTCGGGAAAGAAAGGGTGCCGGCCTGGCCCTGCCTGGGCAAGGGAGGCCCTGGAGCTCCCGGGATTTTGGACGAAACATTCAAAATAACCCAAAACATGCTCCAAGATGCCCAAGCATACTCAAAAAATAGTCCCCAGCCTACTTTCAAACTATCTTTGAACATTCCCCCTGTAGAGGGACATTTGGACGCCCGAGATGGGTACGGAAAACATGGGTACAATGCCCAACATCAAATGTTGCCCCAGACCAGCAGCGGCCGCTGTTGGGAACTCCCGGGCCCCGGGAAAGCGTGGGGAGGAAATCCACCCGATTTGTCCAGACCCGCTCGGGAGAGGCCCAGGGCCTCTTGAGCCCTCCACCATCGCTGAACACGATTGGGCGAAGACGCCCGAGACGGCTTCCAATCGGCCGAGAAAACGCCCAACGCGTCCACATCGGCCTCCGTCAGCACCCCCAAGAAGACCCAGATCGTCAAATTCTCCAGGAGGAGAACGTGAATTCGCAGAGTAAAGGCGACTTCTCCGCCCCCCACGGTGTCCAAGACGGCCCAAGAAGGCCCAAAGCCGTCCCAAAACGGCCCAAGAGGCCACGAATTGAGGGATGAAAAAACGACCCTACCCTGGGTTACAAGTGCGTGGTCTGCAAACCTCCTGGGACCCCCCAAAGCCTAGAGCCGCCAGAACGCGGCACATCACGCAGGGTTTACCCTGTCAGGCCACTGGAGTTTCAGCGCACAGCGCCTCGTAAACCAGGGTAGGGGCGTTTTTTATCCCCTTGAACGAAGGGGGCCCCAACATCCAACACTGGCTCAAGAGGGCCCCAAAGTTGGACTTCCGCCCGCGCGCTCTGAGGAGATGAGAGGAGGAGGAGGATGAGGAGGAGGAGGATGAGGAGGAGGAGAGGGAGGAGGAGGAGGGGGGGGAGGAGGAGGAGGAGGAGGAAGGAGAGGAGGGAGGCGGGGAGGAGGAGGAAGAAGGAAGGAAGGGGAGGAGGAGAGGAGGAGGAGGAGGACCAGAAGGCGCCCACGACGGCCCAAGAGACCCCCCG
>CAUYUJ010012791.1:2500-13674 GCA_963575745.1 Prorocentrum cordatum
GGAGGAGGAGGAGGAGGGGGAGGAGGAGGAGGACGAGGAGGAGGAAGGAGGAGGAGGAGGAAAAGAAGGTGGAGGAGAGGAGGACGAAGACGAGGAGGAGGAGGAGGAAGAGAAGGAGGGGGAGGAGGAGGACGAGGACGAGGAGGAAAGGAGGAGGAGGAGGGGAGGAGGAGGAGAGGAGCCCGCCGTGATTGATCACGACGCGAGGGCGTCAGGAAGCGCAGCGAGGCGCAGCGGACGCCCGAGCCGTGCGCGCTCCGCCGGGACGAGGCGCGGAGGGCGCTGCGCGGAGGCCGTGGCCGCTCGTGTGAGAGGACCACCGCTCCGTGCGCCCCCGCCGGGCCCGCCCGGAGGGCGTCAGGGGAGGAGCACGCCCCAGAGATCCAACGCATGGATTAATCAAGACGCAGGGCTTCCGTATTTGTCGGCCCTCCGAGGGCCCTCGCCGGGCCCGGGACCGTCGAGAAACGACTCGGGATGAAAAACCGGCCCTGGGGACGGGGTCGAGACTTCCGGGGGGCCCGCGTTGAAGAAATCACGACGTCGGATCTCTGGGGCCAAAAAGGAGGGCGGCCAGGAGGGAGGCGGAGGGTCCGGCATGCAGGCCCCGCGGAGCCGAGCGGCGCGCAGTCCCTCCTCCTCCTCCTCCTCCTCCTCCTCCTCCTCCTCCTCCTCCTCCTCCTCCTCCACCTTCCCCTCCTCCCCCTCCTCCTCCTCCTCCTCCCCCTCCTTCTCCTCCTCCTCCTCCTACTCCTCCTCCTCCTCCTCCTCCTCATCCTCCTCCTCCTCCTCCTCCTCCTCCTCCTCCTCCTCCTTCCCCCCCCCAGGGCCGTGGGCGCTCCTTCTTGCACTCCTCGAACACTAGCTGGTGGAAGATCGAGTAGCCGCGGTTGTGCAGCGGCTCGACGGACTGCAGCTTCACGTAGTACCTGCGCCGGCAGGAGCCCAGCGGCGGCGAGCCGGGGGGGGATGCAGAGGGGGCGGGCACTCACAGAAAGCTCGGAAGGCCTCTGGCCTCCCGAGAGAGAGAGAGAGGAGGAGAAAAAAAAACAAAATAAATATATATATATATATATATTGTGCTGAAAGACCAGCGGCGGCGAGCAGCGTGACGGCGAGGCGACGGCGCATCGACGACCAGGAGGCGGCGGGGAGAGGCAGGGGGGTGGGGGGGAAAGGGAGCGGCAGCTCCTCGTCCCCTCCTCCTCCGCACGGGCCTCTGAGCCTTCTCCGAAGACAGAGACGGCTTCTCATGAAGGGGCCCTGGGACACACGAACAAAGGGACAAAATGACAGGATTCCCAATCTTTTCCCATCTTTTCCGGGTGTTTGTCTTCCCCCCCACTTCCCATATTTTTCCATGTTTTCTGTGGAACCGACGATTAATTGTGTCTGTATGGTTCTTCCCTCCCGATCTCAGGAGACCGCAGGGCTTCTGAGAAGCCCCGCCGTCCTGGGAGAAGGCCTGCCCCCTCTCACTTCGCCCTGGGCGCGCCGCCGAACCCAGATCTATATGACCTGCCGACGACATCGAGGCGGAGGTTTTTCACAGGTTTGGGCGTCTGCGGTCCCCGCGCCGAGTCCCAGGACCGCCAAAAATGACTCGGGACGAAAAGCTGGCCCTGGGGAAGGCCGCCGAACCCAGATCTATATGACCTGTCGAAGACATCGAGGCGGAGGCTCTTCAAAGTTTGGGCATCTGCGGTCACCTGCGGTCCCCGCGCCGAGCCCCAGGACCGCCAAGAACACTCGGGACGAAAATAGAGGCCTCCTAGACGGGGTCGGAGTAGATGTGGTCGGAGGATCGCGCCGAGTCGCCCATACATCGCCGATGTCTCGGCGATGCATCGGCGATGCATCGGCGACGTCGGCGATGCATCGGCGAGGTCGGCGCGGCGAAAATCGGGCTCCACATCGAGCCGCACCGCCAATGCACCGACGATACGGCGCGATCCTCCGACCCCATCAAGGATACTCGGACAACATCAAAGGAGGCCTATGGAGGAGGAGGAGGAGGAGGAGGAGGAGGAGGAGGAGGAGGAGGCGGAGGCGGAGGAGGAGGAGGAGGTGGCGGAGGAGGGAGGAGGAGGAGGAGGAGGCGGAGGAGGCGGAGGCGGAGGAGGAGGAGGAGGAGGAGGAGGCGGAGGCGGAGGAGGAGGAGGAGGAGGCGGAGGATAGAGAAGAGCTGGCCCCGGGTGGAGGGGGTCGGGGCCTCCGGGGCCCGGGGAGCGCACAGCAGGCGCCACGAGCGGCGGGCTCCGCGGCGGGCCAGCTCGTGCGCCGGGTCTCTGGCGCCGCGCGTGCCGCGCGGCCCATTTAGTTCATTCTGTTCTGGGCGGAGGGAAGGGTGGCTCTGTCAGCTCTCCTTCTCCCTCCTTCTCCCTCCTCCTCCTCCTCCTCCTCTCCTCCTCCCTCCTCCTCCTCCTCCTCCTCCTCCTCCTCCTCCTCCACCCCCCCCCAGCCAGGACCCCGTGTCGTGCCGTGCGTGTCGTGCAGCTGCGAGCGTGTCTTGCAGGTGCGAACTGGCTTGCCGGCATTGGCGGCTGTGTTCGCAAGTTCGCACCGTGCCGCATCCCGGACGCCGCTGCCGCTCCTTGACCGTTGCCTTGGAGCCGCCGACCAAAAAAAGTGTCGTGCGGCCCAGAGACGAACGCGGCGTCCCAATGGGGCAGGCGCGTTCCACGACTCGCAGACCAACTACGCACTCGCAAGTGGCCTGACTCCGCCGCGGGGGATTTACGATATATTCCATAGGGAGGAAGACCTGTATATTTTGGACGTTTGCGAGTAGGCACTCTGCGAGTAGTGGAACGCGCTCGGCGTCCCAGTGGCGCAGATCGCTCGATGTCGGCCGATTCCAGGCCACCGTCGGCGTTCCACCTCCAACCCGCGCTGGGGTCCCAACGGCGCAGATCGCTCGATGTCGGCCGACTCTGGGCCACCGTCGGCATTCCACCTCAGACCCGCGCTGTGGTCGCCGCCGCGTCGACACGACGCGACCCTACCTTACTGGATCTTGGATGCGAGATCTGCTCCATTACGGACAATTTGCTGGTCCGGGCCGGAGGGCGCGTCAGATCCCACAAGCAAGCTATCCGGATGCCTTACTGTCGCCTGAGTACCGCATGGGTGGCTGCTAGTGGTGAACCCGCTGGTGCGCACAGTGCAAGACAACGCCAGTGCGAACAGAAATTCGGTGGTGCGAGTGAGTGAGCACCTCTGTCTCCTCTTATACCTCCAACCTCTGATTGCAATATACGTAGCGATAGGGTGCACAGGAGCGCTCTGACCTCATCTGTCTCTGTTCGTCCTGGAGCGATCGGCCCCTTGTCGAGACCCATTTTCGCACGCAGCGCAGCAGCAGGTGCGCTCGCGAAGTGCTGGTGGGCAGCAATGGGCACATCCCACGGCCATCAGAAAAAAAGTAAACTTGGGACCCTTCGCGTCGAACACTCAAGGGCGGAATGTGAAGCACGACTTCCTGCCTGTTTCGGGGATGGACAGACCCCCCTTTACTTAAACGCGGTTTAGCGAAAACGACCTCGGACCCAAACCTGGCGGGCGCAAGCCTGAAAAATGACGGCCGCGGCGTCCTCTCGAGAACCGAAAACGGACAATTCACTAATCGACGTGTCAGGGTGGGGGCTCTGTCCGCCCCCGACTGATGCAGCCTCGGCGCAAGAGCGCGGATGGACACCGCGCGCCGGCGCGCGCATGGCCTCGAGCGTTCAGCACCCGCGGGTGCTCCCCTCGGCTGTGCGGCCGGCGCCTGCGCCGGCGTGCGGTCCTAAGGTGGTGGCCTGGAGCCTCCGCTTGCGATGCCCGCTGCGGTCCCTGAAAGGGGGGGCCGCTCGGGGGGCAGGGGGGGAAGGGCAGGGCAGGTCTGGATCAGGGCAGATCACGGAGGGTGGCTGGAGCTAGGGCGCCGACCCCCTGAGAATGAGGGAGGAGGAGGAAGAGGCTGACGCGGAGGACGACGACGACGACGACGACGACGACGACGACGACGACGACGACGACGACGACGACGACGACGGCGGCGGCGACGACGGCGGCGACGACGACGACGACGACGACGACGACGACGACGACGACGACGACGACGACGACGACGGCGGCGACGACGGCGGCGGCGACGACAACCACGAGCACGAGCACGACGACGACGACGACGACGACGACGACGACGACGACGACGACGACGACGACGACGACGACGACGACGACGACGACGACGACGGGGGCGGTGGGGGCAGGTGGAAGGTCGCCTTAGGTCCGCCGCCGTCTGGCGGCGGCACCAGCCCGTCGGCAGGCTCCGGTCGCCCGGCGCCCCGCCGGGCGGGGGCTGCCGCTCCCGCTCCAGAGCGGGCCCCGCACCGGAGGGGCACGCAAGGGGGGGCCCGCCGGAAGCTGGGTCTGCGGCGAGGCTGCCGGGCGAGAGCGTGTCTTGCCCGCCCCATGGGCGATGCGCTCTTCTTCGGGAGGGGAAAGACACAGAGACACAACACTGAATCCTCGATTCCCAGGAAAAGGTCGGAAAATATAGGAAGTGGGGGGGAGACAAAAACCCAGGAAATATGGGAACATATGGGGAATCTGGTTCTTTGTGTGCCCAGGGCCCCTTCACTTAGCTGGTCGGTGCGTTCTCGGTGCGGGGTCCACTGGATCGGCTGCACTGTGCCGCCTTCGCCTCCGGGCCGCCCATTGTGCCCGGGTTCGGTCTTGAGCCGTTCCGTTCCCCATCGGGCGGGGGGAAACGAACCCGGTTGGCAAGCCACGGCGGGGGGGGCCCAGCTGGTCAACGAGGAGGTGTGGGGTTGGGTGGGTGGGGGGCGGTGCGAACAGAAGCTCGGTGGTGCGAAAGACAAGCCTGTCAGATCAGGCAGCAGTGAGTGAGCACCTCTGTCTCCTCCTTTGCCTCCAACCTCCGACTGTTATATACATAGCGAGTCAACGAGAAAGTTCGACAGTCAAACAGAATGGTAGGAGGGAGAGGGAGAGGACGAACGAGACCGATCCATTGCGCATAGTGATTCGTCTTGGGGAGGACTGCCATAACCATCAGTTGTCCCCTCCCCGTCTCTGCCCACTCCAGGGTTGACTACAGCTCGACTATCAAACAGATCAGTGCATGCGTTCCTCCATCGCCACACATTCAAACATTTAGTAAAGCATTTAACTCACACGCCGGTTCGCAAAGGTTATCCTGCATGTTGAGTGTGAGCGCAACGGTCTGGACGCCCAGCCCGTGCGACAGAAGCAGCCCGTGCGACAGAAGCAGCCCGTCAGAAGCAGCCCGTGCGATCACCTGTTAGCTCTGGTAGGGGGCCACATGTGAACCCTACCCCTACCCCCCACGATTTCTGAGGGGGAGGGTGGGGTTCACTTCGTTCGGGAGCTCCCGAGCGAGGTGAACCCCACCCTCCCCCTCAGAAATCGTGGGGGGTAGGGGTAGGGTTCACATGTGGCCCCCTATCTGGTGACCAGGCGGTCAGCTTTTAGCTCCAGGGCCTGGCCTGTTTCCTGTCAGCTCCGAGGCCCAGGCTGTCACCTCCGAGCTCTGGGGCCTGGCCTGTCACCTGCTAGCTCTGGGGCCCGGGCTGTCACCTGCAAGCTCGGAGGAGGAGGAAAAGGAGGAGGAGGAGGAGAAGGAGGAGGAAGAGGACGAGGCGGAGGAGGAGATGGAGGAGGATGAGGAGATGGAGGAATGGGGAGGGCATCGAAGAGGGAGTAGGAAGAGGAGGAGGAGGAGGAAGAGGCAGAGGAGGAGATGGAGGAGGAGCACGAGGCGGCCCGGGCTGTCACCTGTAAGCCTCTGGGCGGGGGCTTCGCGGCTGGCTGCGAGGACAAGCCAGAGCCACAGACATCGGCTGTCCACCGCCCGTCTCTGCCAACTCCAGGGCCAACTCAACGAAACCCCCGCATGCCCGTTAGCGCCCCCCCCTTGCCCTGAGATCCTATGTCGTGACTTTTTCAATACGGGGCCCCCGGAAGTCTCGACCCAATCCCCAGGACCAGTTTGTCATCCCGAGTCGTTTATTGACGGTCCCGAGGCCCGGCGAGGGCACCTAGAGACCGAAAAATGCAACAAACGTCCGTCTTGATTTTTTCAATGCGTTGGATCTCTGGGTGGTCGTGTTCGACCGAGTGTGGGCGTCTGGGGCGCGTTTTTCGGATCGTTTCCCGGGCTACCTGAGGCCGCGCATCGCGAGCACGCCCCACAGCGACCGCGGCAGCGGCAGCGGGGAGCCGCTGAGCAGAGCAGCAGAGGAGTTATCGCGAGATGTTGGGGCAACGCCTGTCAGGCCATCACCTGCCCACCTGTGAGATGGAAAATCGCCTCCAGAGTGGTACCAGTATCACCGAGGGCTCAGCTGAATAGACCCACGTGACCAAAGTGGCCGCCCAAACAAACCAAAAGAACCCTCCATGACCCAGTGGCCGACGAAACCTGCGAACCAAAACCACGTAAAGGAAATGACCGTTTCGCTCGTGTTCGCCTTCTGGCCCTTTCGACCCAAGAGTAGCATCGGAGGCCCATCCTCCATCCTTGGCCCCTGGACAGCTCAACGTTGCCTCAACAAGTCCTCAAACTGCACCCCGAATCGACCCGAGGCGGCCCGAAGGTCCCCTACAACCTCCCTGGAGCCCAAAAATCGGTTCCCACGAGCTTCGACCACAACACAGCGGAGGAAACCAATGCACAGGTAAGAGAGAAACGGAAAAGCATGCACCGATCCTGAATCCAGATTGGTCAGCCCAGGGCATCCCCAACCCCACCTCTTCCTCCTGCTCCTCTTCCTCCTCCTCCTCCTCCTACTCCTCCTCCTCCTCCTCATGTTCCTCCTCATCTTCCTCCTCCTCCTCGCGATGCTGAGTCCACACTGCTGCAGCCGCCAAATACAATCAACCCGTATAAGAAGGATGCGCGGTAAGGGTGCAAGGGCCTTGGATGGCCATGTTACTGTTTTCGAAAGAGGTTGGCCAGCAAAAGTCGCTAAGGATGGGCCGAAGGGGAAGGATGCAAGGGTAATTTGGAAAGTCGCTCATCCTTACTATGCGGGGTGACTGTATCTCGCCCAGCGAGATTGCGCGTTAACAGAAGTCAACGGGAGCTCGCCAGGACGCTGGACACACCCTGGACGCTGGACCCTGTACACAGGAGGGCAGTGTCAAGTGTCCAGACGCTCGACAGGGGACTCAGTTACTCACTCACTCACTCACTCACTCACTCACTCACTCACTCACTCACTCACTCACTCACTCACTTATTCACTCCTCCTCCTCCTCCTCCTCCGCCTCCTCCTCCTCCTCCTCCGCCTCCTCCTCATCCTTCCACGACTCCTGGCCCGAGATCAGGAGGGAGCCAGGCGAGAACGGGGGGCGGGTGTCCGGTCTCGCCGGCTGGGGAGGGCGGGCCTGTCCAGATAAGTGAAGAAGCGGTCCATCCACTTGACGTAGATCTTGTGGTTAGACCACCTGCGCCGAGGTCAAGGAGCAAACCAGGATGAAGGCAGAAGGGAGGCAGAAGCCCAGAGGGGGGTGGATGGGGAGGGGGGAGGGAGGAGAAACGGGGGCCCAGAGGGGCCGGGGGGCGATCCAGAGGGGCAGCGGGGGGGGGGAGAATTGGGGGAAGTCTGCGGGGCAGAAGCCGAAGAGGCGAAAGACTGCCAATATTGCACGCGAGCGCGAAGAGGACTGTCATGATTATCCCTCTTGACTGGGGCAGACTAACAAGTACCGATACCACTACTCCCGGGACCTCTCCTTGGATGTGTTCTGACCCGAACTTCGAGGCGAATCCAGCGGTGGCGACGAAAATTCTCTAGGACGAGCAGCGGTATCGGTACCTCCTCCTCTGACTGGCTGTCACCGAGGAAGAACTCGGCCGACCCCGCGCCGTCGATGTGGGCCCAACCGTTCACACCCCCGCGAAGCACGGAGGTCTCCCGCGGAGGAGGCGCCGATGACGAGGAGAAGAGCGAGGAGGGCGAGGAGCCACTTGCCGTCCAGCTTGACCCGCCCCCTGCGAGCAGCCTGCACCGAGGTCCACGGAGCAGTTGGCCCCAGCCAAAATGCTCCACTCCGACCCCGTGTCCACTGTGCAGCATGGCTGAAATGGCGCGTGGACACGCCGTGATTCATGCCGCTGGAGCCTGGAACCCCGGGAGGCGGTGGATCGGAGATTGAGGGGTAAGGTCGCACTGGAACGGAGAGCCCCCCACCGGGAAATCGGTTTCGGTTTCGTCTTCGTGTCGTGCGTGCGGGCGGGCGAGGCGAAGCTGCGTGGGCGCGCGGAATGATCCCGCCGTCGCTAGGGCGATTCGAATGCAAGCGCGGTGGCTGGAAGGGTCACGCCGTGGTGTCCCGCGTTGTCCCGGCGGTGTTCCGCGGTGTCCCGCCGTGGTGTCCCGATGGTGTCTCGTGGAGTCTCGTGGTGTCCCGTGGTGTCCCGTGGTGTCCCGTGGTGTCCCGCGGCATCCCAGTAGTGTCCCGCGGTGTCCCGCCGTGGTGTCCCGATGGTGTCTCGTGGTGTCCCGCGGTGTCGTGTCCCGATGGTCGATAGGGAGATCGGTAGGTGCATCGATCGTGCGAGCAGCAATGATATCGATAATGAGATCGAAAGTTGCATCGCTAATGCAATCATCAACAAGGTCGATAGTGCGATCGGTTAAGAGACCGACAGCGAGATCAGCAGCATAATCGATTATGAGCTCGACTGCGAGATCAGTTGAAACCTCTTCAAAGATCGAATGTGAAATCGATTGTGGAATCAGTCGTGAGAGATAGATAGTAAGACCGATCGTAAAATCGAGAGTGGGATCGATTGTGGATCGATAGCGAGATCCGTTGAGTGAGACCAATCGTGAGGTCGATAATGAGATCGGTTGTGATGCCGATCAAATGCACCCGGCAGTGAGATCAGCTGTGGGCGCGGTGCAGTGGGCTCTCCTGGTCCCAGTCTTGGCGACCATCCATCGCATTGCAACCAACGCGTCCAATGCGATCACTACCGCGGCCACTGCGATCATTGCTACGTCGTCGTCGTCGTCGTCGTCGTCGTCGTCGTCGTCGTCGTCGTCGTCGTCGTCGTCGTCTTGCGACGGCGGAGGCGGCCAGCGGCGTCGGCAGGCGGTGGCACCAGCTCGCCACCAGCAGGGGCAAGACCCGCGGAAAACGCATGCCGTCAAAGGTAAATTCGCTCTTGAAGGGGCCCTGGGACACACAGGTAAATACACACAAATGGCAGGATTCCCCAGATGTTCCCATTCTTTCCCCCCCACTTCCCATATGTTCCTTTGTTCTCCTGGGAGTCGACGATGAACTGTGTCTGTGTGTTCTGTTCCCCTCCTGAGCTTTGTTCAACGCCAAGTGGCCGCACGGAACGTGAGCTGCTCGAGGGGAACCGCGCTTTACACGGACGGCGTACGTGCACGTGCGCGGGCACGAAATCAACGCTCAGGCTGCAGAATAGCTTCGCGAACTCGGATCATTGTGGCCCGCCGATGGCCCAGCCCAAACTCTGCCAGGCGAGCTGTCGTGAACAAAGCCCGAATGCATGCGCAAGGCGCGCGCGTCATGGAAACGCTACTGCCGCCTTCGGCAGAGGTGAGAACTGCATGTCCCAGCCGGGCCGCGCACGCGAAGAGCATCGGTCTTAAGCGCAAGATGCGTAAGCGCAAACAGTGCGCGCTCCAACGGCAGCAAGCGCACAGGAGCAACAGGAACGCTTACTCCAGATTTCGTAATAAAGGGAGGGGGGTCTCATTTCGGGGGGGGGGTCTCTTCGAGGCTATCTTGGAGGGCCTGGGGGGGTCTGGGGACGATGTTTTGGAGGGTTCTTCCACGGGGGGGGGTCTGAAATGGCTTGTCTTGGAGGGTCCAGACCCCCTCCCTTTTATGACGAACTCTGGAGTGATCAGGCCCAGGCTGTGCCAAGCTCCGTCAGGCTATGGGCCGTGCTGGCAGCGACTCGGTCACCGAGTCCGACAGGCTCGGGCCTACTGGCGCGCAGTTCCCTTGGAGGCGATGGTGCGGATACAGAAAAACCATAACATCTCCATCCATACTCCAGATCTCGTAATAAAAGGGAGGGGGTCTGGACCCTCCAAGACAAGCCATTTCAGACCCCCCCCCGTGGGAGAACCCTCCAAAACATCGTCCCCAGACCCCCCCAGGCCCTCCAAGATAGCCTGGAAGAGACCCCCCCCCGAAATAAGACCCCCCTCCCTTGATTACGAAATCTGGAGTACTCAAACACCACAGTCAATGAGCATCCGTCACACCGCCGTGGAGGTGGCACTGATTCGGCTCGATAGTGTCCCGATGGTGTCCCGATCGTATTCAGTACCATTCCGTGTGAGATCGCTGACAGGATCGATCGCTGGATCCATCGATGCTAAGACTGGCCGTGAGGTCGATAGTGAGATCGATCGAGTGAGACCGATAGCGGGGTCGATAGTGACATCACATAGCGGCGCAACATCGTCATCACGCGTCGTCGCCAACGAGGACGTGCCACCAGCATCGTCATCATCACACCCATGGCAATTTCCAGCAATTGGCTCTTTCCCCTCCCACAACCTCCTTATCACCCGAAGGGTGGTCGCATAAACACTGATGTATGTGGGCCACCTGGGAAACGGGAAGAGGGAGAGGAGAAAGGGAGAGAAGGGGGAGCGAGAGGTGTGGAGGGAAGGAGGGGGGGAGGGGGAGGGGGAGGGGGAGGGAGGAAGCACGGGAAGGAATTGAGGAGAGTCAGGGAGACGGGGTAAAGAAAGGAGAGAAGGGTATGGCGGGAAAGGCTGGGCTGTGGAAGGCATCCAAGCCTCCCTCCGTCCCATCGTCGTCGTCGTCGTCTTCGTGGTCGTCGTCCTCGCCGTCCTCGTAGCACTAGTAGTGATGATAGTGATAGTAGTAAGTAGTAGTAGTAGTAGTAGTAGTAGTAGTAGTAGTAGTAGTAGTAGTAGTAGTAGTAGTAGTAGTAGTAGTAGTAGTAGTAGTAGTAGTAGTAGTGTAGTAGTAGTGTAGTAGTAGTAGTAGTAGTAGTAGTAGTAGTAGTAGTAGTAGTAGTAGTAGTAGCAGGTGAGTAGTAGTAGTAGTAGTAGTAGTAGTAGTAGTAGTAGTAGTAATAGCAGTAGTAGTGGTAGTAGAAGTAGTAGTTGTAGTAGTAG
>CAUYUJ010012792.1:0-7500 GCA_963575745.1 Prorocentrum cordatum
ATAGGGTAGCTAAATCCATCTTTAACGCTTTGGCAGCTGTTGCCAAAATCGTCAAGTTTATTGGATGGCAGAAGCCTGGAGCCAGAGGCTGGGGAGGGGGTAAGCCCGCGGTGTAGCCTTTTGTCTGGCCCGAGTCCACGGGCAGGGAGGGGAAGTTGCCCCTGTTCCGGGTTTCGGCGGTCGTGTCCCGACTGCGGGGGTCTCTTAGGGCCAGAGGGGAAACAACCCTAACGATCCCCCAACCTGTGGGGCAGCCCGTGTCCCATCCCCCTCCCTTTCCTCCCCCCCTTGTGCCAGGAGGGAAAGGTTTATGGGGATAGGCCGAGCTGGCCAGGCGCCTCGGCGGCGCAGCTCCGAAGTAAGATCGGGGCCAGCGTGTAGCCACACTTGGTGCGGATGCCCCGACGGAGGTCCAATCAGGAACTGCCCTAACAAGCCCCCACCCCTTGGACTGTGGGGCAGCGCCCCTGGTCCAGGCGCCTCGGCAGCGCCCTCCGCACCGGAAGAATGGGCCCTTGTGGAACCACACTCTGTGCGGACAGTCCCGACCAGGGCGTCTCTTAGGACCAAGGGAACAGCCCTAACGACCCCCCTACCCTTCTGGTTACAGGAAGAGTCAAGGAGCTTCACGAGGGCGGACGAGAGGAGGAAGCTCCACCAAAGGCATCTTAGAAGGCAAAGGGCAGGGGGGCCGAAGCACGCTGCTCGGAACAACGTGTGTGGCGGCACCCTTGTTTTGCCGGTTGTCTGCTGTACGCCATCGCCCCCGCAATTTGAAACATGGGGGGGGGGCAATTTGTTAACCCCCCGCGTGGGCTGTGTGGCGGCATCCTTGTTTTACAACAGCCCCACACCCATGCGCGACCGGCCATGCAGACTGCAACGGGGGTTGCGCCCCCTCGCGCCATCGCAAGCAGCGATTGAGACGCGTTCACTGGTTCGTTCTACCGAAAGCCAATCCTCCGGTCGCCCCCCCCTTGACCGCTGTTGCGGCCAGGGGGGACTACTCGGGTCACCCTGAGACGCCCGGTTCAACATCGAGGACCGGTGCCCCAGCTCACACAAAGGACCAAGCAGGAGGAGAAGAAGGAGGAGGAGGTGAGGGCAGAGGAGGATGCCGAAGACTGATCCCTTGGTCGCCCCCTCATTGACCGCTCTTGCGGCCAGGGGGTTGCTCACGGGACATATCTCATTGCCGAGAGCCAAGTCCTTGGTCTCCCCTCTTTGACCACTCCTGCTGATGGCCTGGAAGGGGGCATCAACCGTTGAGCGCCTCCCGATGTATGCTGACTGATGGCACTTAGTATTCTTAGAAAAGGAAAAGAATAAGGAGAAAGAGAAAGAGAAAGAGCAGGAGCAAGAGCAAGAGCAAGAGCAAGAGAAAGAGAAAGAGAAAGAGAAATAGAAAGAGTAGAAGGGGCCACAATTTGTTGTGGCGAGGAGGAGGAGGAGGAGGAGGAGGAGGAGGAGGAGGAGGGAGGAGGGGAGGAGGCGAGTGAGGAGGAGAGGCGGCAGGAGAGTGGAGGAGGATGAGAGGGAAGGAGGAGCGAAGAGGAGGAGAGAGGAGGAGGAGGAGGAGGAGGAGGAGGAGGGAAGAGGAGGAGGAGCAGGAGAGAAGGAAGGGAGTAAGGAGGAGGAGAGGAGAGGGGCGGAGACCAGCGGGGGGAGGAGAGGCAGAGGGGGAGGATGCGGAGGAGGAGGAGGGAGGAGGAGGAGGAGGAGGAGGGAGGAGGAGGAGGATGAGGAGGAGGACGAGAGGAGGAGGAAAAGGAGGAGGAGGAGGAGGAGGAAAAGGAGGAAGAGGGAGGCGGGAGGCGGGAGGTGGGAGGGCGAGGGGACGGGGAGGGGACCATGCGCAGCCATTTTGGCTCGTGCGCGCCCGCGCCCCCGCAGCAGGGGCGCCCGTGCGGCAGCACGTCCCTCGGCGCGCGCCACGGGCCTTCCCGCAGAGTGCGCCGCCGCCATGCGCGGCGACGCCCTGCCGGCGCGGCCGCGGCCGTCGCTGCATTGGGCCGCTGTGGGGTGCCTCCTGGCGGCGGTTGCCGCGGTGGCGGCGGCGTCGCCTCAGGACGCCGCGGCGTTCGATGCGCCGCGGCCCCGGCCGCGGGGAGGCCGCCATGCGGCCGCGCGCGGGCTGGAGGGCGGCGGCGACGACGACGACGACGACGGCCCGACCCTCGAGGACCTCCGTGGGGGCCTCAGGGTGGGGGCTGCTTCCTGGGGAGGGGGCCGCGATGGCCTCCAGGGCTGCCTGCGATCCGATTCGGCCGCGATTCTGAGTCGATCCGGTTCGTTTCGACTCCACCGCGGGGCACCTCCCTCGATGCATGGCCGGTCCCGGCGCCAAGGGGCGCCCGAAAGCCGGCTGCGCGCAGCCGGCTCGTTGCCCTCACTGCCGTCTGACTCGTCCGTTTCGAGAGGAGCTAGCCACGGCCGAGTTTGTGGACGACGGCGGGAGCGGCCAACTCTGCCTCAAGTACGAGTTCGCGCTAGAGCGCGCCGACATGCGCCGGGAGGGTCAGGGCGAGCTCCTGGTCGCCTACAGGCAGGGCATGCCGCGCATCCGCCTCAAGGGCAAGGCGCGCACGCCGCGTTTCGGCGTTGGAGAGATCACCCTGGTCTTGGACACGCCGAACCAAAAGATGTACGCGCTGTTCAACATCAGCGAAATGCACAAGACGCAGTGCGTGATCTATGACTTCCCTGACCCCGCGGAGAACAAGGAGCGGATGAAGACGCTGAGGTGGCGCAGCAAGCAGGTCCATGAGTGGCAGCATAAGGAGGCGGATGAGGCAGAACATCCAGGACGGCACGCAGGTGAGGATGTGAGGTCGATCAATTGGACGAATAGCTACACATTCGACTTCACCCTGAAGGGCAACAAGAACTGGGAGGAGGTCAAGGGTATCGCTCTCAGGGAGGGGGACAGGGTGGTCAAGAATGTGACCCTCGAGGGCGTCGACGACACCGACGAGTTCATGGGCGGTCTGCTGCGCAACCTGGAGAACCAGGACGAGGCTTTCGGCCCGCCCGGCCTCGAGTGCAAGCCGGAGGGCTCTTTCGTCAACCCCGTGGCAGAGATCTTGCTGAAACCGCCCCACCGCGCCTCCTCCGCGCTGAACGACCTGCTGCTCGTCCTGGCGGACCACGGCAAGACGAAGGACTGGTCGGAGCTGTTCATCATGCTGAACACCGTGGCCGTGCCGGGCGACGTCGCGGTGCTGATGGAGGAGCCTCGGCCGCCCGACCTCCAGTCGCGGCGCGGGGTGGGCTTCGACTACGAGGCCACCGTCTTCCAGCTCGGGGAGGACAACCACACGTTCGACGTCCCCCAGTCGAGCAAGGGCACGGTGTGGCTCAACCGGGAGGTGCGCTCCTTCCGCATCCAGGACTCCGAGCCGCTGACCTCGGTCGGCCCCGTGTACCTCGACCTCGTGGCGGACGGGGAGGAGCACCCGGCCATCTGGCTCAACGTCAACCTGACGGCGCAGGCCGAGCAGCAGTGCATCCAGTTCCCCCAGGACAGCTGGCCCCAGCAGCACGACGCCGTCGCCCAGGAGATGCAGGCCCTCATCGGCAGGCCGCTGCAGTTTTACGCCCTGGCCCAGCTGCGCGAGGAGGACTGCGCCGTCTTCGTGGTGGAGCTGGCCAGGGGCCGCCACTTGTACCTGTGGGTGGACCTCGAGGCCAAGGACCCCGACGCGTTCCTGCAGGCGGAGGTGCGGCACGACGGCGAGGTGCTGCGCCGCACGGAGATCCTGAAGTGGCACGGGACCTCGGACAAGGAGTTTGCCGCGCCGGACGCCGCCTGGCGGTGCAGCGAGGTGCCCGAGGCCCGGGGGTTACCAGAGGTGGCCCTGGCCCAGAGCGGCCCCGGCTCTCCGCGCCGCTCGGGAGCCCCTGCTGCCGTCCGGTGCCCCGAGAGGGGTGCTCGTGGAGGTCGCCTGGGCCTCCCCCGGAGAGGCTGAGGCCGCCCTGGGCCAGGGCCAGCTCTGGCGGTGCCCGCGAGGAGGACGAGGTCATCGACCTGGGCCTGAGCCAGCCTCACGGGTGGTCAGAGGCCCTCAAGGACACGCTCTACGCGCTGAGATACCTGGACATAGACTCGATGGTGATCGAGATCCTGGGACTCGCGGGCAACGTGAATGTGGTCGTGCAGAGAGAGCCAGACTTCCCTGCCCTGGCAGAGCTCTCGTCGGTCTCCTTCGCGTACCTGAAGTGCGCGGAGTCGTGCGCAACGGGCTCCGTCGCCATCGACAACACGCGCCGCGTGGTGCGCATGACCGCCAACGCGGACCCCGCCACCGGTGGAGCCAACGTCTCCCTCGTCGCCTCTCGTGGCCTGCTCTTCGTGCGCGTCCGGCAGGATGCCGCCACGGCGCGGTGTATCACCTTCCCGCTCCTGGACGAGGCCTCGACGGGTGAGGGGTCTCAAGGGGGCGGCCGCAGCTACGCCTGGAGCGCCGTGGAGGTGGTCGGCGAGTCCCAGGCGTACTGCAACCGCTTCTCCGTCCACGGCGACCGGAGCGATCCCGCCGCCCCGCCCCAGGCCAGCGGCGCCACTCTGTGGTACAACGAGAACAGCCGCTCTGTCTGCGCCCTCCAGCTGGAGAGCGGCGAGCCAGCGGCATCCGCGCCCGCGTACCTGGAGAGGTGGACGGAGTCCTACAAGGACGTCGGCGGCGACAACCCGGACGACCCGGACCAGGCCTGGACGGGCGAGGACTCGGCTGCGCGCAAGAAGAGTGGCCCTCCTCTGTAGTGACCTGATCGGTGCGGGCCCGCTGGCTTCCCCAGAGCAGTGTCCTGCGCGCTTGGACCTGCCCCCCCCCCCTCCCCGCCCCCAGCGGCCCTCGAGAGGCGCGCACCACAGGGCCACACTCGCTTGCCCAGGGCCGCGTCCTGCCCGCGGCCGAGAGGAGGACGAGCTCGGCGCCCCGGCCTCGTGGGAGTGCCCCGAGCATGCCTCGCCGAGGGCCTGGGAGTCCCAGACCCTCTCCGACGCCTCGGCGGCGGTGCTGAGCGAGCTCGCGGAGGCCGCGGAGGTGGTGGGGCTGCTGCCGCCGGACGTGGCGCGGAGCGTGCGTGCCCTCTCGGCGCTGTCGCCGCCCCGGCCGCCGGTGCCGCCGCCGCCAGTGGGCATCCTCGGCCCGGAGCTGCGCGGGTTCCAGTTCGCCTTCGAGGCGTCCTCCTGCTGCGCCTCCGAGGGCGTCTCCACCAGCAAAGGTCAGGAGGGGGAGAGAAAAGCACGCGGGCACAATGAATCGTCGACTCCCAGGAAGATATGGAAAACTATGGGACGTGGAGGGGGAAGACGAGATCCCATAATATATATAGCTATATATATATATATATATATATACACGAAAAATATGGGGAATCCTGGGATTCTCGTGTGTTTACTTCTGTGCCCCTGGGCCCCTGCAAAGAGGCCAGCTGGGGAGTCCTGGGATGCTCGCGTGTGCTTTTCTTCTGATGTGCCCCCGGGCCCCTGCAGAGAGGCCAGCTGCGCGTGGACCTCGAGGGGCGGCGGCTGGCGATGCACAGCCAGGCCTCCGGGGTCTCCTCGGGCCTGCCCGCGCTGGAGAGCAGCCTCGTCCTCGAGAGCTCGGGCCTGGGCGCGGAGGGCACGCTGCGGGCGTACTCCTTCATGAGCGCGGGCGGCGACGCGAGGTTCGGAGACTGCTACTCCAGATTTCGTAATAAAAGGGAGGGGGTCTGGACCCTCAAAGACAAGCCATTTCAGACCTCCCCCGTGGGAGAACACTCCAAAACATCGTCCCCAGACCCCCCCAGGCCCTCCAAGATAGCCTGGAAGAGACCCCCCCCCGAAATGAGACCCCCCTCCCTTTATTACGAAATCTGGAGTACACCTCCTACCCTGACGCGTCGACGAGCGAATGGGCCGCTTTCGGTTCGCGAGAGGGCGCCGCGGCCGTCATTTCTTTTGGCGGGTCCAGGTCCGTCGGTTTCGGTCCCGGGCCGTTTTCACTGAGGGGAGGTTTGCGAAAGGGGGGCTTGTCCACCGCCGAGAGGTGCTCAGAGGAGGAAAAGGTGCCCATACCTCTACCCTTCGCCGCTCGTCTTCCCCGTTTCGGGCCTCCTGGGCGGCCCTCGTCGCCACCGCTGGATTCGCCTCGAAGTCCTGGTCAGAACGCACCCCAGGAGAGGTCCGGGGAGTAGCGGTATCAGTACCTTCTGGTGTCCCCAGCTCAGAGGAGGAAAAGGTACCCCATACCGCTACCCTTCTCCTCCGTGTGTGATGCCGCGTTTGGGCCGCCTCGTTTCCCCCGGCCTGGGCCTCGTTTCCCCCTGTGTGGGCCTCCTGGGAGGCCGTCGTCGCCACCGCCGGGTTCGCCTCGAAGTCCTGGTCAGAACGCAGCCTGGGAGAGGTCTGGGGAGTAGCGTTAGTTAAGTCGGGCTTGTCCCTCTCTCTACAGGAGGAAAATTCAAAACTAGTCAAAAATAGTCGGGGGACGACGATTTTTGGATTCTTTCCGACCGTGTTTGAGCATGCTGTGACTAGTTTTTAGTTTGTTCGTCCACAAGCCGCCTGTAGGGGGACATGTCCGACCTAAGAGTAACGGTATCGGTACCTTTCGGCGGCGAGCAAGGGGGGGACTTCTCAGAAGTCCTCGCGCCTTCCGAGAGGTCTTTTTCTGTCTTCGGGGAAGGCTGAGAAAACTTTTCAGAAGGCCCGGGGACTTCCGAGCCTTCTGAGAGGGCCCGCCCCTTCTCTTTTCCCCCCTTACGGGACGTGAAAACGACCACAGCCACTGCTTTTCTTTTGTTGCCGCCTTCCAGCCAGCAGAAACAAAGCAGTGGTTGTGGTCATTCTCGTTCAGCTTGGCACCAGGGACCTGACCACAACCACTGCTTCTTTTTCGGCCGGCTGGAAGGCGGCGCAAACAAGAAGCAGTGGCTGTGGTCATTTTCCCGTCCCGCACCCCCTCACCCGCCGCCTAACCTTATTCAGGAGGGAAAAAACACACAGACACAATTAATCGTCGACTCCCTAGAACATCCGGGAAAAGATGGGAAGTGGGGGGGAAGACAGAACCCCAGAAACTATGGTAGAATATGGGGACTCTTGTTATTTGTGTGTATTTGTTTGTGTGTCCCAGGGCGCCTTCACTTATGGCTCCCCCAGGTGCTGGACCTTCGAGCTGGATCAGGGCCTGGGGCACGCGCGCGACCTGACCAGCGAGGCGGCCCGCGCCGCGCCGAACAACCCCTTCGCGCGCGTGGAGAAGGTCCGAGCCCGGCACAGCAGTAATTAAGTCGGGCGCGTGCCTCTGCAGGAGGGATATCCAAGAAGAGTTCAACAGCAGGCTGGGGATGATTTTCTGCCTAGTCTTCATGGAGCTTTTGGGCATTTTTGGGGGGTTCGAAGGATTTTACTCCAAGTGGGCTTGCCCTACAGGAGATCTTAGCTCATCTTGAGTAATTGGTCTTTCGGCCCCCCCCCCTTTCCACTGGCCCCCTCTTTTTCCAATGGCA
>CAUYUJ010012792.1:12500-25000 GCA_963575745.1 Prorocentrum cordatum
TCCTCACTTGCCGCATCCCCGCGCCTCCAATGCCAGGACCCGCAGCTGCAGGGGTGCCTCGGGTGCCTGGGGGATTCGCCCCTCCAGGCCCTTGGGGGCTGGTGGTGAGTGTGCACTGAGACGGATGATGAGGGGGAGGAGGAGGACCAGTGTAAACCCAAGAGTCATCAACGATGTTGAAATAAACCCTTCCTTCAAGCTCCTTCTTCATAGGTCCCTACAGCAGTTCATTTCCATTGAGGGAGCTGTCGCGTTGGAAGGCAACTGTTTGAAGACCCTGAAGCATGCCAAAACGTTGTTCTCGGGATTCCAACGCCACGGACCAACTTGACTGTTGCGTCTAGACGACTTTGAATCGAGCCAGAACGCCACTCCTGGGACTTAACGCCGCGAGAACCAACGTAACTCTTGCACCCTCATAATCCAGAATCCTTCCAGAAGATTATTTCTGGTACGCTGATCATGGGATTCCGTGAGGCTCTTGCAATGTTTAAAAACGAATGTGCGCGGCGTTGAGGCGAGAGCCACATCTTGAAAAGAAGCCATTCGAAAATGAATGTGCGCGGCGAGAGCCACATTTTGAAAACGGCCCGCCCTCAATCCGTGAACCTCTTGCAAATAATAAAAACCGATGTGCGCGGCGCTGCTGCGAGAGCCACATTTTGAACACGACCCGCCCTCCATCCGTGACACGCTTGCACATTTTAAAACGATCGTGCGCGGCGCTGAGGCGAGAGCCACATTTTGAAAACCACCCGCCCTCCATCTGTGAGACAGCTGTCATTTTTTAAGCTGCAGGGTCATACATGGTGAGGAAGACTCAGGCGAAACGCCAGGCCCGCCCTAAAAGCTTGCCGCGGGGTGCGACAGGGAGAAGTTATTTACAAGGAAGAGGAATGGAGGAGGAGGAGGAGGACGAGGAGGAGGAGGAGGAGGAAGAGGAGGACCAATGTAAACCTAAGGTTCATCAACGATGTTGCAATGAACCCTCCCTAAAAGTTCCCTCTTCATAGCCCCCAGCAAGGGTTCATGTTCACTGAGGAAAGTGCCCAGTTAGGAGACAGCCGTCGGAAGGTCATGAAACGTGCCAGAAAATGTTTCTCGGAATTTCAACGCCACGAATCAACCTGGCTAACGCGTCTTGGCGTTCCTGAACCGTGACAGAACACCATTCCTGGGAATTCGACACCGCGGATCAACGTAAGTGCTGCGCCCTGACAGTCTTAGAGGAAGAGGAGGAGGAGGAGGAGGAGGAGGAGGAGGAGGAGGAGGAGGAGGAGGAGAGGAGGAGGAGGAGGAGGAGGAGGGAGGAGGAGGAGGAGAGGAGGAGGGAGGAGGAGGAGAGGGGGAGGGGGAGGAGGGGGAGGAGGAGAAGGAGGAGCCAGACCAGCAGCAGAAGCAGGAGAAGGAGCAGGATGAGGACCAGGAGGATGAGGAGGAGGAAGAGGAGGAGGAGGAAGCGCAGGAGAAGGAAGAGGAGGAGGAGGAGGAGGAGGAGGAGGGCCAGTGTATGCTCAAGACGCAACAATGATGTTACAACACCCCCCCTCCAAGTTCCCTATCCGTAGGTCCCGGCAAACATGTATGTGTCATTGCGGGAAGTTCCCAATTGGATGACCACCGTCTGAGAATCTTCAACCGCACCCAAACACCATTCCTAAGATCTCAACGCCAAGATCCAACGTGACTGCTGCACCCTGACAACCTTGAGCCGTGCTAGGAAACCAATTCTGGGTCTTCAACACCGCGAACCAACGTGACTGTAGCGTTCTGGCAATCCCAAAAGTTGCCAGTTCACCATTCCTGGGACTTCAACCATACGAAGCCTTGACACTACTACACATGTTCAAGACGAATGTGCGCGGCGCTATGGCGAGAACCACATTTTGAAAAAGGAGCCGCCCTCCATTCTTGAACCTGTTGCAAAAGGGTGAAGACGAATGTGCGCGGAGTTAGGGCGAGAGTAACATTTTGAAACAGACCCGCCCTCCATGGGTGAAACGCTGCAGCGTTTTAAGACGAACGTGCGCGGCGCTATGGCGAGAACCACATATTGAAAAGGAACCGCCCTCCATTCTTGAACCTGTTGCAGAACTGTAAGGCGAATGTGCGTTGCGTTCAGGCGGGAGCAACATGTTAAACACGCCCCGTCCTCCATTGTTGAAACGGCGGTGCTAAAGCGATAACTACAATTCAAAACAGACTCGCTCTCCATCAGTGCTTGTGCGGTAGTGGTTTGCGACGGATGTGCGCGGCGCTTACGGCGAGAGCAACATTTTGAAAAGGATGTGTCCTCCATCTGCGAAGCTGTGCGCGGCGCCAACGGCGAGAGCGGCATTTTGAACATGACCCGCCCTTCAGATGTGAAACGGCTGCAACGTTTAAAGACGAATGTGCGCGGCGCTGAGGCGAGAATCCACTTTTTAAAACAACCCGCCCTCCATCCTTGAAGCTGTTGCAAATGCCAAGCTGCAGGGCCATGAATGGTGGGGAAGTCTTAGGCGAAACGCCCGGGACGCCCTACCGACCCGTCTGGGGGTGCGACAGGGAGACCTTATGTATAAGGAAAAGGGACGGAGGAGGACGAGGAGGAGGAGAGGGATAAAGGGATATGGATAGGGATAACAACGCCGATGGCCACGATCACGACGACGACGACGACTGGAGGAGCAGGAGGAGGAAGATGAGGAGGAGGCGGAGGAGGAGGAGGAGAAGGAAGAGGAGGATGATGAGGAGGAGGAGATTGAGGAGAAGGGGGAAGAGGAGGAGGAAGAGGAGGAGGAGGAGGAGGAAGAGGAGGAGGACGAGGAGGAGTGGGAAGAGGAGGAAGAGGAGGGGGAGGAGGAGGAAAGTAGGAGAGGGGGGAGGAGGAGCGGGAGGAGCAGGAGGAGCATGATGATGATGATGATGCTGATGATGATGCTGCTGCTGCTGATGATGATGATGATGGTGAGGAGAAGGAGGAGGACGAGGAGGAGGAGGGGGAGGAGGAGGAGGATGCTGCTGCTGATGCTGATTATGCTGATTATGCTGATGATGATGATGATGATGATGATGATGATGATGATGCTGATGCTGATGCTGATGCTGCTGCTGCTGCTGATGATGATGCTGCTGCTGATGATGATGATGATGATGGTCATGATGATGCTTCTGCTGCTGATGCTGATGATGATGCTGCTGCTGATGATGATGAGGATGCTGCTGATGCTGCTGATGCTGCTGCTGATGATGATGATGATGATGATTATGATGATGATGATGATGATGATGATGATGATGATGATGATGGCCGTGGTGCTGGTGGTGGTGACCATTGGCAGTGTGATAAGGATGATAAGGACGGTTCGTATACTGAGCATGGGGAGGTGGAACAAGAAGGAGGAGCTCGATGGGGAATGACACTAGTACGTGTATGATACTGTGAACGAGTGCGGTTAGGAACGTTGGCTTATACAGCGTATCGCGTCACCGGTTTTGGCCCACCACGCTTCGGCGCAACACGCTGACCACGAGCTGGCCCCCAGGCAGCAACGTCCCGCAATTTTCCCAGCCTCGCGCCAAGCGGGGCGGAGCGACACGGACATCCGCTTGTAGGGCACAGGGTGTCGCCGGGGCCGCCGCCGCGCCACGCTGAGTAGGCATCCCGACCGCATGGCACGGAAAGGAGGAGGAGTGATGCTGCCCAGCGCTTGCCACGATATATGGTCCAGGGAGAAAGCATGTTTGAAACACGTTTAGAACACTTTTTCTACAGTTTAAATACATTTTGAATTCAATGATAGGTCTGTTAGGGTGTCCATGGTCGTGGCATCCACAACCCCAGTGCTAATGGGATCAGCCCCCCCCCCACACCCCGCTGGATAGGCACGACGCCCGTGAGCCTCGCGAAGGCCGCGCGAAGGAGGCCGCTCCCCCCTCCCCCCTGTGGCCTGTGGGCCTCTGGGCATGGCGTGGTGGAGGGTGGACGTTCCGCTGCTTTCGCCGAGGGCTGTCCGAGGCCAAGGTCGCAACGGACCCGCGAATGGGATCGCCTCCCCCCCCCCTGTGGTCGTGGCCCTGTGGGCTTGAGGTGGTTCGTCGTCGTCGTCGTCGTCGTCGTCGTCGTCGTCGTCGTCGTCGTCGTCGTCGTCGTCGTCGTCCCCCCTCCCATCCCATCCTGGGTGGGTGGGTGGAACTCTGGGGCCCGTGCCATCTGGGGGGGGGGGCCTGTGACGCCTCGACCCAGGATCACCTATTCAGCAGTTGTTCTTGACCCTTGGCCGCTTGGGCATTGGGGTATCCGCACCGGGGCCGCCTCTCGGTGGCGCGACGAGGGGGGGCAGGGTGAGGGGCTTCGGAGAAGGCCCAGAGAGCCTCTCTGGGGCATTCTGAGCCTTCTCAGAGGGCCCGCCCCCCCTGCCCTCCCCCCCCTAGGGCGTGCCGCCCGACCTCTGCACAACTCGGACCGTGTCTGGAGGGGGGCCACCTGCGACCTGACCGTTGCGTCCTGTGCCAGAACACCACTCGTGGGGCTTCAGCACCGCGCATCAACGTAAGTGTTGCGCCCTATAATCCTGACACCATTTTTGGTACGTTGGCCATGTGGATCCGAACAACTTGTGCGAACTTTTAAAACGAGTGTGCGCGGCGCTAAGGCGAGAGCCACATTTTGAAAAGGAGCCGCATTCTATCCGTGAAGCTCTGCGTTTTTTGATGAATGTATTCGGCGCTAAGGCGAGAACCACATTTCGAAAACGCCAGCCCTCAATCCGTGAAGCCTTTGCACATGTTTAGGACGAGTCTGCGCGGCGCTAAGTCGAGAGTCACATTTTACTCGCCCTCAATTCGTAAAAGTCATGCACTTTTTGTCAGACGAATGGATGTGCGCGGCGCTAAGGCGAGAGCCATATTTTGAACATCATCCGCCCTCAATCCGTGAAGCTCTTCAATTTGTTTAAGACGAGTGTGCGCGGCGCCAAGGCGAGTGCCAGATTTTGAAAACCGCCCGCCCTCCATCCGTGAAGCTCTTGCACATTCCAAGCTTCAGGCTCATACATGGAGAGGATGTCCCATGCAAACCGCCGGGCCTGTTCTTTCGACCAGCCTTTGGGCGCGACATGGAGGAGTTAATCACAAGGAAAACGTGTGAAAGAGGAGGAGGAGGTTGTGGTGGGGGAGGAGGTGGAGGCGTAGGTGTAGAAGGAGGAGGAGGAGGAGGAGGAGGAGGAGGAGGAGGAGGAGGATGGGACTAATGGTGAAGAGTTGGGTGAGGAGAAGGAAGGATGGATGTGGACGCGGAAGGCGAAGCGGCCGTCCTCTTCCATGGTAGATCGCATTGTTAGAGAACCACATCGTCGGCGGATTCAGCCCTCCGCGATTTCGACTTGGAGCTTGCAGGCATGACGCCTTGCCCAGAATCTCATCTTCCCTTTTTCGGCTGAGGGATCGAAGACGCCTGCTGCGAATCACCGCCGCCCCCTGCCTTTTGGAATCTCCCATGTTGCACAGCGTTGTGGCAAAAGCTCTGCCAAGCTATCGGACCATATGTCCCCCATGCTGTTGTGGAAACCCTTCGGGGAACACTTGGGAGGATGGCGGGGAAGATCAGGAGGAGGAGGAGGAAGAGGAGGAGGAGGAGGAGGAGGAGGATGAGAAGGGGGCATCGTGGGAGCCTCTGGGGGCACTCTTGGGGCCTCCTGGGAGCTTCCTGGGAGCCCCTTGGAGGCATTTTGGGGGCCTCCTTGGGGGCCCCCTCTTCTAGCATTCCTGGCCCGTCTGACGCCGTCGGAAGCCGCCTTGGGGGCCTCTCTGGGCCGACTTGGGGCCATCTTGGGGTGCTCCAGGCCCGTCTTGGAAGCCATTTTGGGCGTCTTGGAGACCTCTTGGGCCCTCTTGGGGCCGTCGTGTGGGCCTCTTGGACCGCTCTGAGCCATCTTGGAGGCCTCTTGTTGGGGGCTCTTGTGCCATCTCGGGCCGTCGGAAGGCTGAAAAGAAGCACATGCCAACGTCCTTCAAACACCTGCGGATCAGCAATGAGTTTGGCCTCTTCGGGCTTTCCTGTAGGCCTCTTGGAGGCCTCTGGGGGCATTCTTGGCTCCCTCCTGGGGGCTTCCTGGGAGCCTCTTGGGGGCATCTTGGAGCCATCTTAGGCCGTCTTGGTGGCCTCCTGGCCCGTCTGACGCCGTCGGAAACCGTCTTGGGGGCCTCTCTGGGCCGACTTGGGGCCTTCTTGGGGTGTTCCAGGGCCGTCATGGAGGCCATTTTGGGCGCCTTGGAGGCCTCTTGGGTAATCTTGGGGCTCCTTGGGGCCGTCTTGGGGGCCTCTTAGGCTGTTCTGGGGCCGTCTTGGAGGCCTCTTGGGCGATCTTGGGGCGATCTTTGGGGGCTCTTGTGCCGTCTCGGGCCGTCGGACGGCCGAATCGAAGCAGATGCTAACCTCCTGCAGACACATGCGGAACATCAAAGAGTTGGGCCTCTTCGGGCCTTCCTGGAGGCCCCCTTGGAGGCCCCTGGGGGTACTCTTGGGGCCTCCTGGGGACTTCCTGGGGGGCCGTCTTGGGGGGCCTCTTGGACCGTTCTGGGGCCATCTTGGAGGCCTCTTGGGCGATCTCTCGGCGATCTTGGGTGGCTCTTGTGCCGTCTCGGGCCGTCGGAAGGCCGAAAAGAAGCACATGCCAACATCCTGCAAACACCCGCGGAAATTCAATGATTTTGGCCTCTTGGATGCTTTGGGCCCTGTTGGAGGCCTCTTGGGGGCCTCCTGGCCCGTCTTGGGCTATCTTGAGGCCATTTTTGGTTTGGGCCGTCCTGGAGGCTTCTTGGGCAAACTTGGAGGCATCTTGGACGCTCTTGGGCCGTCTTGGAGGCCATCGTGGACCATCTTGTCGAACTTGAGGGCCATCTTGGCCGTCTTGAAGTCCATCTTGGGCCATCTTGGCCGAACTTGAGGGCCATCTTGGCCGTCTTGAAGCCCATCTTGGGCCATCTTGGCCCTCTTGGAGGCGATTCGGGCCACGATAATGATTTTTCGTCGGCCTTCCGGGTAGCCAGCGCGCTGTGACGAAGCCCCAGAGGGAGCTCTAAAAGAACCCCAAACCTTTCAGACGTTTAGCACGCCGGGCATCCCAAGGCCACAGGGGGCGGCGGATATCGAATGGCCTGCGGCCCATCCCGCCACCGTGCCTGGGTTGTGGGTTAGGCTTCTCAGGGATCTTCTTGGGGTCTCTTCGGAGGGCGCTCGGAGGCCTCGGGAGGCAGTGTTGAGGCCTCTCGGGGGGCCCCTTGGGGGCCTCTAATAGGGGCATCCTGTGAGCCTCCTGGGGGCTTCTTGGGGCCGGGGGCACGCTGGGAGCCCCAAGAGATGTGTGAACTTGGGGTCCGGGCCTTCTTCATGATCCTCGGGGTTGCAGACTGAGGCTTTCGGGAGTAGGAGGAAGACCTGAAGACCCTCCAACTCGTGCCTCAGGGCACGGTGGCGGATGAGAGGGGGAGGGGGAGGAGGAGGAGGGAGGAGGGAAGAGGAGGAGGAGGAGGAGGAGGAGGAGGAGGAGGAGGAGGATGAGGAGCAGGAGGAGGAGGAGGAGGAGGAGGAGAAGGAGGGAGGAGAGGAGGAGGAGGAGGAGGAGGAGGAGGAGGAGGAGGAGAAGGAGGAGGTCCGCCTGCTCACCCTCCCCGTCGCCGCCGTCGACTCTGCCTCCTCCCTCCCGCCCCTCTTTGCCTCCGCGACACCAAAATCGTGGCGCCAGTATGTCAGCGGTCTCGTCTTCGCAGAGAAGACAGGACAAGGCCAGGCAAGCACCCCCATGTGGCACACTACGGTCTAAGGTGCGCCCCCCAGGAGCCCTGGAGGCCTGTGGTATCTATTCTCTCCTGCTCCTGCTCCTCTCCTGCTCCTCCTCCTCCTCTTCCTCCTCCTCCTCCTCCTCCTCCTCCTCCTCTTTCTCCTCTTGCGCTTCTGAGCGGGCATTTTCTGCGGACCAGGCGTACCGAGTCCGTGGTGCTGCCGCCTTGCTGGACCACCTCAGGCATGCAATGTTCGATGTTTTGCCGTTTTGAATCTCCAAGGCCTTTGCGTCTCCCGAGGATGCACCCGAAAGGCCAAGATGACCGAACAACAAAAAGGCTGTAAACTTCTGTGCCTGCCTCGCCTGGTCGGCTCCCTATCGGATCTTTAGGCTTGGAGATGGTCCAGGAAAGCCGCGAGTGGTGCCTCCTGTGGGGCCTCGAGGGCCCCCAGGAACACTCCAAGAGACCCCCCGAGAGGCCCCCCCCCCAGGCCCTCAAATCCGCAGCCTGGCGCAACAGGCGTTTGCAACCGCGGCTTACTCATTCTCTCCACGTTTGGCGCCCACAGCCGCACAGTGTCAGACTGCCAGACACTTCGGATTCCACAGGCGAGGGGAGAAGTGTGGCGGCGTGGCGGCAGGAGGAGGGGCAAGGGGAAGAGTTTTTTTTGTTTGTTTATTTTTTTTGGGAGGAAAGCCGATCTCCTGAACACTGACGCCCAGAGGGCTGGTATGACTTTCAGTGGGCAAGACAATTGCCAACAGCGGCTCCAGAATCTCCCGGATACCTCCAGCGACCCCAGACAACCGCCCAGAACTTCTGGTCATCTCAGAACATATCCCGGAAGTGCCCTCTAGCACATCCGAACTCTCCAGAGGCGCTCGGCGGTGGCGGGCCGGGCTGCGTCGTGCCGTTCATGCTGATGGCCAGCATGGGGTGCTTCTTCAGCAGCATGAAGGCGCCTTGATGCTGCTGCTGATGATGCTGATGGTGGTGGTGATGGTGATGGTTGTGGTGGTGGTGATGGTGATGGTGATGGTACTGGTGATGGTGATGGTGGTGGTGATGATGGCGATGTTGCTGCTGCTGATGATGATGTTGATGCCGAATACGGTGGTCATGCTGATGGTGCATCTGATGCTGATGATGATGGTGATGATGCTGATGTTGATGCTGATGATGATAATGACGATGATGGTTATGGTGGTGGCGATTATGATGATGGTGGTGGTGGTGATGATGATGATGATGATGATGCTGACGCTGACACTCACGACGACGATGACGATGGCGACGACGACGATGATATTGATGATGATGATACTACTGCTGACGATGATGATGAATGTGATTAAGATGATGCTGATGATGATTATGCTGTTGTTGCTGATGATAATGATGATATGATGATGACGATGATAATGATGATGACGGTGGTGGTCATGATATGATGATGATAGTGATGGTGACAATGATAGTGGTACTGATTATTCTGATGATGACGATGTTGCTGCTGATGAGGATTACGATGATGCTGATGAGGTTGATGATGTTGATGATGACGATGATGGTGGTTATCATGGCGATGATGATGACGATGATGATGCTGATGCTGATGATGCTGATGCTGATGCTGCTGACGATGATGCTGATGATGCTGATGCTAATGATGCTGCTGCTGCTGCTGATGATGATGACGATGATGATGATGATGATGATGATGATGATGATGATGATGATGACGATGATGATGATGCTGATGATGCTGATGGCGATGCTGCTGCTGCTGAGGATGATGAGGAGAAGGAGGAGGAGGAGGAAGAGGATAATAATAATGATATTAATAATAACTGTAATAATAATAGTAATAATAATAGTAATAATAAGAAGAAGACGAATAATAATCATACGAATACTGAGAGGAAGAGGAATACGAACAATAATAATACCTTACTAATACGTTAGTAATAATAGTAATAATAATATGAATAATAAGAATAACAATGACAACAAGCATGCTAATAAGAAAAAACGAATAACAATACGAATAACACTAATAAGAACACTTATAAGAAACAACTCATAATACTAATACTACTAATAATACTAATAATACGAATAAGACTAATAATACGAATATTAATAGTACTAAGAATAATAAGAAACAGCATGCGCCAGGCGCGCGCGCTGGCGCTCGGCTCCCGCGACCTCGACCACCGCCCAGTCACGTGGACTGCAGTCCTCGTGGACGCGGGTGCGGCGCCCCACTGGAGTCATTCTGGTACAGCAGAGGCTCCGACGAATGGAATTGGGGGCTGACGCAGTGAGGGGGCGCCATGTGCGCCACCCTCGGCAGCGAGCTGGACGCCCGCAGCCACGAGCCCTCCTGATCGCAAGCGCCGCGGCGGGAGGCGAAGGCCGCGCTGGAGGCTGCGGCCTGGACATGGCTTGCAACGGCGACCCTGGTCGCCGCGGTGGCGGGGTTCGCGCGGGTCCCGACGTCGACTGGCCGCCGCCGGCACAGCGCTGACAGGGCGGAGGTGGAAGCGTTCTGGGCGGTCGCCGACGCGGCGACCCAGGATCAACACACCGGGACGGCGGAGTCGCTCGCAAGCCTGCGCGCGGCCCAGCATCATCCGCGTGGCGCGCGAGAGGCCAGGGCCCAGGCCCAGCGGGAGGGCTCGCGCCGCCGCCTCGTGAGTCTCTTGCGCGTCAACCCACTGGCGGCCGCTACGGTCCCCCAGCAGTATTCGACGGACCCCCTAGAGGGCCTACCAGCCTTCATCCCAGAGGACGAGGGCCGCATGTGTGTGGACACGGCGCAAGTCCTTGACGGGGCGCGCGGGTACATCCTGCGGCGGGACAGCCTCGCGTGGGGTCAGGAGTGGGGAGACCACTCGGCTGCGAAGCGCGGCTGGCTGGAGCGCCAGCGCTCGGAAGCCCTGCGCGAGCTGGGCAGCTGGGACCCGGCCGAGGCCTTCACACTGGCCGAGGCCAGCGCGGCCTTGCGGGGGATTCGACTCTGCAGTGCCGAGGCTTCCCGTATGCCCTCATCCACAAAGCTCACTTGTGGGCGCTGCGGACGCTGGTCGGCCTGGCCAGCTTGAGCCTCTGGCTGGGCCAGGCCCGGCCTTGTGGCTTTTGCAAGACAGTTCCGCAACCGGGCCGGCCCCACGTGTATTACAGTGGGTATAGGGTCCTCGTGCTGTGCTCCGCGGAAGGCCGCTTCCTGGAAGAGCTGTGGGCTGGGCGCGACCGCCCGGCGATGGAGGCGGCGGCCAGCGGCCAGCGACGCCGGCGCCGCCGCGGGGGGCTGGCCCCGTCGCCGTGTCGGCGGCTTGGGGTGGCGCGAGGACGGATTGCGCCGCGGCCCGGCGCGCCGGCGCCGCCGGCGCCAATCCTGGGCGCTGCCAAGCAGCGGGCCAGCCCCGCGGGCCAGCAGACGCGGTAGCGCTAGGCAATCGGGTGGAGCGGAAGGGTGAGGCCCCAAGGCCCCGTGGTCCTCCTGGGCCCCGTCCCTGGCCCGGCGCCTCCAATCCCCGCTCTGCCTTCGTCTCCCCCTGGCCCCCTTGCTTTCCCCTCCCCCTGCCCCCTCTCGCCCCTCCCATCCCCCTGCCCCTTTCCTGCGCGCCGCTGCCCCTGGGGGCCCCCTATTGGGCTCGGCTCATCCTGGCCTGATCCTGGTGTGTGCTTGGCCGGGGCCCCACGGTCAACCGCCGGCCATGGCCCTTTCGCTCCGGGCCGAGTACTCACCTGCGGCAACCCAGCCCACCAGGGCGAAGCTGCCGGGGGTCTGCCCGAGCGGCGCTCCGCCAGCTCCGCCCCAGGGGGGCCGCTGGGCAGCCCCTCCCATGGTGGGGCGCCTTCCGCTCTGGCGTCGGGCGCCAGTCGACCAGCCCCCGGCCCTGCGGGAAGGGGAGCCGCGGGCCACGCTCGCCCATAGTTGGTCGCTGCGTACGCGAACAAGTCCCGAGCAGAGCAATACGCACCACGACCATGACGACGCCGACGGCGATGGAAACAAGGCGCGCTAACGATCCGCACCGAAGCACGGATTTGAGAAAGGGTCCACCCTGCGAGTTTGGTACGCACCAAATCGTTGAATGGTGCTGCGACCTCCCCCGAGCACATGCCCCCCTCCCCGTGAGCAGCAGCCCAGCCCGACATTTCGGGTTTGCACCTTCATGCCTGAGCCCAGGGGCGCGTTCCGTCACCATCTACTCCAACCTCGTCTGGATCACCGACAGAGGAGAGCGCGGCGGTGGCCGACGCGTCCTGGAGCTAGGACACTCTGGCCGTCGCGGCCCAGAGAGCCGAGGAAGCCGGCTGACGGCCGGACGAAGGGACAGCCAGGCGGTATGCAGGGCTTAGCAAACCGAATGGGTGGTCACTGCAAATGGGCGACAAGTCCCGAGCAGAGCAACGCGCATCACGACCCACGACGCCGCCAACGACGACGACGGAGAAGAGGCGCGCTAGCGATTAGCGCCGAAACGCGGATTTGGGAAAGGGCCCGCCCTGCAAGGATCTGTGCACAGTAAATCGCTGAGCGGTGCGGCGGCTTCCCCTCGAGTAAAGGGCCCGCCCTGGAGCAGAAGTCCGACATTCTGGGCTTGCACCCTCATGCCTTGATGAGCTTGGGGGCGCGTTCTGGCACCCTCTCCCCCAGCCTCGTTAGGGTCACCGACAGGGGAAGACGGCGGTGGCCGACGCAGCAGTGGAGGGTGAGGGCC
>CAUYUJ010012792.1:30927-52742 GCA_963575745.1 Prorocentrum cordatum
GTAGTAGTAGTAGTAGTAGTCGTAGTCGTAGTAGTAGTAGTAGTAATAGTATTAGTAGTAGTAGTAGTAGTAGTAGTAGTAGTAGTAGTAGTAGTAGTAGTAGTAGTAGTAGTAGTAGTAGTAGTAGTAGTAGTAGTCGTAGTAGTAGTAGTAGTAGTAGTAGTAGTAGTAGTAGTAGTAGTAGTAGTAGTAGTAGTAGTAGTAGTAGTAGTAGTCATAGTAGTAGTAGTAGTAGCAGCAGCAGCAGCAGCAGCAGCAGCAGTAGGAGGAGGAGGAGGAGGAGGAGGTGGAGGAGGAGGAGGAAAACGACACATATCAATATCCTTGATTATGGTGTGAGGAGGAGGAGGAGGAGCAGGAAGAGGAGGAGGAGGAGGAGGAGGATGAGGAGGGGGAGGGGGCGGAGGAGGATGATCAGTGTAAACCCAAGACTCGTCAACGATGCTGGAATAACCCCTTCCCCCAAGCTCCTTCTTTTCATAGGCCCTTACAAGGATTCATTTCAACTCAGGGAAGTGGCCCCTTGGGAGACAACTGTTGGAATATCCTGATGCGTGCCAAAACACCTTTCTTAGAACTTCAACTCCGCTAATCAACCTGACGGTTGCGTGTTGACGATCATGAACTGTGCGAGAACGCCGTTCTTGGGACTTCAACACCAGAGTCGGCCATGGGGATCCGTGAAACTCTTGCAATGTTTCAAAACGAATGTGCGCGGCACTAAGGCGAGAAACACATTTTGAGAAGGGACCGCCATCAATCCGTGACATTTCTGCAATTTTTAAGACGAATTTGCGCGGCGCCAAGGCGAGAGCCACATTTTGAAAACGACCCGCCTTCCATCCCTGAAGCTCTTGCAAGTTTTTAAGACGAATGTGCGCGGCGCCAAGGCGATAACCACATTTTGACAACGGCCATCTCTTTATCCGTGAAGCCCTTGCAGATGTATAAAAAGACGAATGAAAGCGGCGCCAATGCGAGAGCCACATTTTGAAAACCACCCGCCGCCCTCCAATTGTAAAATTGTTGCTAGTGTTTACACTTCAGGTCATACATGGTGAGGAAATCTCAGGCGAAACGCCCGGTCAGCCATTTCGACCAGCCTCGGGGTGCGACAGGAAGGAGTTCGTCATGATGAAAAGGGAAAGGGATGGAGGAGGAGGAGGAGGAGGAGGAGGAAGAAGAGGAGGAGGAGGAGGAGGAGAAGGAGGAGGAGAAGGAGGAGGAGGAGGGAGGAAGAGGAGGGAGGAGGAGGGAGGAGGAGGAGGGAAGAGGAGGAGGCGGAGGAGGAAGAGGAGGAGGAGGCGGCGGATGATGATGATGATGATGATGATGATGATGATGATGATGATGATGATGATGATGATGAGGAGGAGGAGAGGTGGGGAGGAGATGGAGGAGGAGGAGGAGGAGGAGGAGGAGGATGAGGAAGAGGAGGAGGAGGAGGAGGAGGAGGAGGAGGAGGAAAACGAGGAGGAGGAGAAGGAGGAGGAGGAGGAGGAGGAGGAGGAGGAAGAAGTCCTGGGTGGACTGCTGGTGGGCCCGGTGGCCCACGGCCGCCAAGGGCGCCACCACGCCATGGAGTGTAGCCTGGTGCGCCCATGGCGTCCTGTGCCGACGTGGCCGCGTTTCGCTCCCCAACGCCTCCGCTCCTCCACGCCCGCGCCCCCCGCCATCTTCCTGCCCCCCACATGGTGGGTGTGCCCGTGCCGCGGGCGCTCGCCGAGGGAGGACAGCAAGGGGGGAGGCGATAGTGGGTGTGCCCGTGCCACAGCGGGGGGGCGGGAGGCGAGGATGGTAGTCCACCACTTGTGGAAGGGAGAGTGAAGAAGGCCACGGGCGTGGTTGTGTGTCGCACAGGCGCCGTAGCGCCCTCTGGGCGCCTCCGTGGTGGCACCCGGTGTCGGGCCTCGTCGTGTTGCGGCCGCGGTCCTTGTCGCGGGCCTTGCCGGGTCTTGTCGTGGGCACTTGAAAAAGGGGGAGCCAGTGGGCAAGAGCGAGTGAATCATGGCGAGGAGGAAGAGGTAATGAGAAGAGGGGAGGGCGAGCGTTCAATATTACATAACTCGTGGTGTCCCTGGCGTTGGGACATCAACCTTTCCTGTAAGAGCCAACTACAGCGTCAAAACATTACATTACTCGTGGTTTGGCGCTAGGGCACCCTTCATGTTAGAGCTGCGCGGCAGGGCGAGGTCAAACAACACAGGGGCAAGCACAGTGGTGGTTCGCGTCCGAGCGCGTGGTCTTCGCGCCCACTTTTGCCGGGTGGTTGGGTGGCGGCGGCGGTCATTCAGAAGTCCCAAGCCTCCGGCCGTTGTTCATATCAGTGTTGGCCCACCACCGTTGTAAGAGTGTGTGTTGGCTATGACAGCTGTGCGGTCTACGTGCCGTCGAAGAAGGCCTGGCTTGTGGCCATTTGGGCGAACAGCTGATCGATGCCGCCGCACTTAATGCCCCTGTCCCAGAGCCGGTTGAACACGTGGTCGTTGGCGAACAGGTTGAATCGACTACGTTCCGGCCTTCTGCAGCAGTTCCTTGTCCGGCAGGCACTTCATACTGTCGTGGGCCCGCTAGGTGAGGCATTGCTCCTTATGGTAGCCGAGGTTAGGCCTTGTGCTGGTGCCACGGTCGCCGTCGTCGGGGCCAGAGGCCACCCATGCGGATCCCCTGTAAAGCCCATGCCCCACCAGGGACCCGCGACTATGGCTAACCCCATGCAGCAAGCCACGGGGAAGAACCGCCCTGCAAGGCGGGGTGGGTAGCTTGGTCCGACGAGGCGGGCAGGAGGGGGTCGTCGTCGTCGTCGTCGTCGTCGTCGTCGTCGTCGTCGTAGAAGTTGGTGTCGGCGTATGCGCTGCTCGTTGGCGGTCCAGCGCCCCGGCGGCGCAGTCGGAGCCGCGTTGATGTCGGTCTGGGCTGGGACCTGGTCGAAGATGTATGTACGGTGTTCTTCCCCCCCTCGTTGCCGCGCTGGTAGTGCCACTTGAATCTGGCGCTGGTCATCTGTCAATGCTTCGCCAGCGCTGCCAAGTCGCGCGTGCGGGCACAGAGGTCGCGCCGCAATGCCCAACTCACACGGCGCACTGCGGCGCCTACAGGCCTCCAAGCAGGCTGCGTGGGCTCGTATTCGTAGCATCTGGCGTTGGAGCCGCCGATCTTATCGTAACCCCTGGCGTGGGCGCGAGGGTTGCGGCGGCGAGGCCGTTGGGGCCTTGGGGGCCCCACGCACCCTCCGCCAGGAGGCCGCAGTGCTCTTCGCGGGCTGCTCGGCCGCCCTCGCGGGATGCCGCGCCTGGCCACCGTCTCGGCGCCGCCCTGTGTGACCGAAAGGGGCTGGTTTGGGCGCGCGGCTCTTGAGCCCAAATGGCTGCGGACTCCTCCTCCTTCTTCCCTCCTCGCTCCTCCTCCTCCTCCTCCTCCTCCTCGCCCCTCCTCCTCCTCCTCCTCCTCCTCCTCCTCCTCCTCCTCCTCCTCTCCTCCTCCTCCTCCTCCTCCTCCTCCTCCTCGTCCTCCTCCCTCCTCCCGCCTCCTCCTCGCCCCTCCTCCTTCTCCTTCTCCTCCTCCTCCTCCTCCTCCTCCCTCGTCCTCCTCCTCCTCCTCCTCGCCCTCCTCTCCTCGCCTCTTCCTCCTCGCCCCCCTCCTCCTCATCCTCCCCTCCTCCTCCTTCCCTCTCCTCCTCCTCCTCCCCTCCTCCTCCTCCTCCGCCTTCTTCCTCCTCCTCCTCCTCCTCCTCCTCGCCTTCGCCCTTCCTCATCCTTCCCTCCTCCTCGCCCCCTCCTCCCTCCTCCTCCTCCTCTCCTCCTCCTCCTCCTCCTCCTCGTCCTCGTCCTCCTCCTCCTCCTCCTCCTCCTCCTCGCCCCTTCCCCGCCAGCCCCATGCCCCGGCGCGCCCGCCGCTGACGTCCCAGCCCGGGACGCTCCCGGGACGTCGCCACCCAGGAGGGCTGGGGGTGACCTGGGAGCGAAGGTGCCGCGCGGTTTGTCAGATCGCGCGTGACTGTTCGCGCTGAGGCGCCCCCCCCCTTCCCGGTTCGGCGCCACGCTTCGCCGACGAGGCGTGCGGCGTTCCATTGCGGGTTTCCTCGACTGCCCGGGGCCGGGGGCGGGGCTGAGCTTGCCGGTCGGGCCCGCGGGGCGGGCGGGCCGGGGGGGGCGCCCATCCGAGACACCCTCAAGGCCAGATGCAGCGCAGCCCTACGCCTGCGACTGCACACGCGGGTCCGAGTGCCCGCCCCGCTTTCGCTCGGCCCAGTGCCCCGGGATGACCTTTCCACAGCGCTCTCTCTGCGCCTGCCCAGCACGGCCCTCTTCGGCCAGCGCTCCCTCAGTCGGCTCCGGTGCCAGCTCCTTGTCCTGAGCCACTCAGCAGGAGTCCGCTCGAGGGCCCGACGGCAGGTCTGTGTCTGCTGTCAGGGGCAGATTCTCAGCCCCATGCTGCATGTCCTGGGGAGCTGCAGCAACACTGGCGTGGCGAGGGCGGCATTCTGGGCAGCGCGCGTCTCCCCGCCTCCGCCGTCCAGGGAAGCAGCGGTCCGCGAGATCCTCTCGGTCCGCCCAGGGGAGGCCGGATTCGCGGAGGCAGCCACCCTCGCCAGAGACATTGACCTCGCTGTGTCGAGGTTCTGGGGCCCAGTGGCGGACTAAAAACTCGCCTTTCCTCCGCTCGGCCCGTCCTCCTTGCCTACGTCCCACCTCCTCTCCCTCCCTCCGGAGCCGGAGGGTCGGGCAGAGCCAGGCTGGGCACGCTGAGGTTCAGGTGGATTGGCCCCTCCCCCCTCCTCTCCCTGGGAATGGCTCTCCCCCCCTTCCTTCCGACGCCGCGCCACGCATCTGCGCCATGCACTGGCAGGGCCTCGGTCGGAAGGTCATGCAAGAGCTCCAATCGGAGAGGCCCTCCGGCTCTCCTCCGATTGGCCAATTCCCCCTCCACGGCCAGGCTTTTCTCCGACCCCCCACTTCCGAAGACGGGACGGTGCTGGGGAGGGCGGGGCCTGTAGCCCAGCTCCACCCACTCCTCCCCCTTCAGAATGCGGAGGCGGACTCAAGCTTGGTCGGCGTGGGGTCGCGCACGACGGCCCTCCCGGGCCCCAGGCGCCCCCCACGAAAAGGCGGCCACGCATGAGGCCTCCGACCGCCTCCTCTGGAGGACCAGTCCAGTCCAGTCCTCCTCCTCCTCCTCCTCCTCCTCCTCCTCCATCCTCCTCCTCGTCCTCCTCCTCCTCCGCCTCCTCCTCGCCCCTCCTCCTTCTCCTTCTCCTCTCTCCTCCTCCTCCTCCTCCTCGTCCTCCTCCTCCTCCTCCTCGCCCCTCTTCTCGCCTCTCCTCCTCGCCCCCCTCTCCTCCTCCTCCTCCTCCTCCTCCTCCTCCCTTCTCCTCCTCCTCCTCCTCCTCCTCCACCTCCTCCCCTCCTCCTTCCCTCCTCCGTCCTCGCCTCTTCCTCTTCTTGGCCCCTCCTCCTCGCCCTCCTCCTCCTCCTCCTCTCCTCCTCCTCCTCCTCCTCGTCCTCGTCCTCCTCCTCCTCCTCCTCCTCCTCCTCCTCCTCGCCCCTTCCCCGCCAGCCCCATGCCCCGGCGCGCCCGCCGCTGACGTCCCAGCCTGGGACGCTCCCGGGACGTCGCCACCCAGGAGGGCTGGGGGTGACCTGGGAGCGAAGGTGCCGCGCGGTTTGTCAGATCGCGCGTGACTGTTCGCGCTGAGGCGCCCCCCCCCTTCCCGGTTCGGCGCCACGCTTCGCCGACGAGGCGTGCGGCGTTCCATTGCGGGTTTCCTCGACTGCCCGGGGCCGGGGGCGGGGCTGAGCTTGCCGGTCGGGCCCGCGGGGCGGGCGGGCCGGGGGGGGCGCCCCGCGGCGCCCGGGCCGCGCAGGGCCGCGGGGGGGCCCGGGGGGGGGCGGCTGGGTCGGACGCGCCCATCCCATTCCCCCGGCGGACGGACGGGGGCGCCGTGCTCCCCCGACAAGGGTACCCCCTGGGGCAGCGGCGTCCCCGGCTGCCGAAGGCGCAGCACCCGACGGCACAGGGGGCAGATGGTTCCCCGCGCCGGGGAGTCGCCCAGCCCCACGGGCAACCCGCGGGGACCGTCTGGAACAACATAGTCCTCTTCCTTCTTCCTCCTCTTTCTCCTCCTCCTCCTCCTCCTCCTCGCCCCTCCTCCTCCTCGCCCCTCCTCCTCGTCCTCCTCCTCGCCCCCCTTCTCCTCCTCCTCCTCCTCCTCCTCCTCCTCCTCCTCCTCCTCCTGCTCCTCCCCTCCTCTTTCTCCTCCTCCTCCTCCTCCTCCAACTCCTCTTCCTCCCCCTCCTCCTCCTCCTCCTCCTCCTCCTCCTCCCTCCTCCTCCTCCTCCTCCCTCCTCCTCCTCCTCCTTCCCTCCTCCTCCTCCTCCTCCTCCTCCTCCTCCTCCTCTCCTCCCTCCTCCTCCTCCTCCTCCCCCTCCTCCCCCCCTCCCCACCTCTCCTCTTCTCTCTTCCTCTCCTCCTCCTCCTCTCCTCCTCCTCCTCCTCCTCCTCCTCCTCCTCCTCCTCCTCCTCCTCCTCCTCCTCCTCCTCTCTTCCTCCTTCCGGCGACGACGGCAACGACAACCTCTGGGGCCGCTCTCGCGAGGCAGTCGCCCTGGGGCCGGGGCGTGCGGGGCGCAGGCGTACTCGCTGGCGTGCCACTTCGGCACCTTGCTGCCGTGCCTCGGCAGGGTGTGCCTGCTGCCGGTCCGGGCCTCGCGGGGAGGGCGCCGAAGCTCGATGCCCGAAATGGGTATTGAAAGAATGGGTACTATGCCCAACAGCAGTTCCTGTTCATTTTGAACAAGATCCGCTGTCCGCGCCGCCGCGGCCTGTGTCCATTCGAGACAGGAGGCCGCCTGCCCAACAGCGGCCGCTGTTGGTTTGGGACAGCATTTGCTGTTGGGCATCGTACCCATTTTTTCGGTACCCATTTCGGGCGTCCAAAGAAGATCGATGCCCGAGGGTGCGGCCCTTGTCGCCATGAACTTGGCATCGCTCGGACGTGTGCATGTCTTCTCGGCGAGGACTATCGAGGAGCCTCTCTGGTCATCTTGCGAGGACATGCAGGCACAAAGCAGCAACAGGCACGGGGACTGGACGTCCGAGCGATGGCGAGTGAAGCAAACGGGTGCTGAGGGGAGCGGGTCCTCATCGGGCGGGGCTGGGACGAGGATGAATCCTTTCCAGAGCGCTCCGGAACGCTCTCAGAGCGATCCAGAACGCTGCGAGAAGGCCGCGGCGCCCGAGACACCCTCCAGAGCCGCCGGATCTCAGAGGTTCTCTCTTTATCCTCACCCGATCTTGTCCTCGTCCTGGCGTCGTCTTACCCGAGGGTTTTCGCCGGCTGCGGGCTCCTGGGGCCCTCCACGGTCCTCTGGGACTGCGAGGGAACGGCTCAGGGCGGACAGCTGGTCACGGGCGAAGGCCCCGCGTGTCGAGGCTCGAAGTTCAAAGACGGGGCCCTGAATGGTGGGGCCATGGGTCGAATAAGAAAAAGGCGATTGGTAATAATAATACTAATAACAATATTAATACTACTACTAATATTAATACTACTAATACTAATGCGACTACTAATAATAATACTAATAATAATAATAACCAGAAGACATCATATTAATGAGCATGTTAGCAACCATGATAATAATGATAGTAATACTAATACTAATATGGATCATAAGCATAATATTGATACTAAGACTCAGACCAATCATAATATTACTATTGCGAGTAATATTACTAACATGAATGATATTGATGCTCATATTAATAACAAAACACATGGTAATCATATTAATGATACGAATAATAATCATAATCATGCTGATAGAAAAGAACCGCAATACAAACCAGACGAATAAACGGCATAAACATAAACTTTCGGCGCTCCGCGCGGATTTCTTGGATCGGCGTTTGGTCCCCCTGGTGGCGCCTCTGGAGCCGCCCCTGGCGCGCTCCGCTTGCCAGGGAGGGGGGTGCGTCGGTGATCCAAGAAATCCGCCCACCATCCCGAGAAGTTATGATTATATTCTTCTACTGAGGGTAGGGAGTGGATCCAGTGTTGAGCCTTCACTGATTGAAATTCTCATCCTGCGGGTCCCATCCCTCAGGGTCCCATCTTTGAACCGCCGAGCCGAGGTTCGAGGTTCGAGGATCCGGTCCTTCCTGGGTCTCTGGAGGCTTCCGTGGGTCGTCGTCGTCAAAAGAGGAGGAGGAGGAGGCGGAGGAGGAGGAGGAGGAGGAGGAGGAGGAGGAGGAGGAGGAGGAGGAGGAGGAGGAGGAGGAGGAGGTTGGAGGAGGATGGAGTGGAGCGTGCAGCAAATGTCAAGCCAGAAGCTGCCAGTAAGTAAGAGAGGTCGATCGCCTTTGACTAGGCCCATCGTGATAGGGGGAGAAGGAGGAGGAGGAGGAGGAGGAGGAGGAGGAGGAGGAGGAGGAGGAGAGGAGGAGGAGGAGGAGGAGGAGGAGGATGGAGGAGGCGCAGAAGCAGAAGGAGGATGAAAAAGGGAGGAAGCCAGTAGTCGATGTTGAAGAGTTTCTTGAGGGCTTTCAGCTGCTGGCGCAAGAAGGCAGTAATAGGCAACCGCGCTGCCGAGTCCGAGGCGGAGGGGGCGCGCCAGGAGATGTTGGTGGCAGACGTTGGGGGTTGCCAAAGGTGCCCCTGGCCCAGGATGCCTCCCCGGCTCCTCGCTCCATTGCTGAGCCCCTCGTGCCCGCCGGGGCCCCCTGACGCGTGCTCCTGGAAGCCATCTGCGCCTCCCCGGGAAGGCCGGGGTCACCTGGGGCCAGGGCCTCTTCCCAGCGACACCCCGGACATGCGCACACGCCGTCATGGAGGCCAGCCAGCACCGAGGCGCTGGTCACTCCTGCCGCTGAGCAGCCGCCTCTCGTCCCAGAGACTGCCGTCAGACGGACTGCTCGCAGCTCTTGCCCCTCTCCGCGAAAAGCCAGCGGGCACGTCGAGCAAGGCAGGCCTGCAGTCAAGACGCCGAAGGAAGGCCCACTTTGGGCCCTGAAAGGGCACTGGTTTTTGGGCCGTTCCTTAGATCTAGGTTTAAGTCGTTCCTGTCCCTCAATAGCCAAAACATAGTCTGGGGACTATTTTTTGAGCATTTTTTTGCCATTCTGGGGTATTTTTTGATTATTAATCGCTTCGCTCATTCCGCCGGCCCGTATTGTGCCATCGCAGGCGTTTGCTTGCGCGTTCGTGGCCTCTTGGAGCCTCGGTGGGGCCGTTTGGGGCCTCTTGGCGCCTCTTTTTAGGCCTCTTGGAGAACTCGGGAGGCCTCCAGGGGGCCTCCTGAGCTCTCGTGACGGTCTCTTGGGGGGCTTTCGGCGGGCTCTTGGCGGTATTTGTTGGTCCTCTTGGGGCCTGGGGCCTGACGTTGTTGGTCCTCTTGGGGCCTCACGGGAGCTTATTGGGGCGTCTTGGGGGTGTCTTGGAGAGTCTCTTGGGGCCTCTTTCGGGGTCCTGGGCGCCTTCTGGGGCGGAGGGCTCGATTTTTCAGTTCTCGGTTCCCTTCTTGAGCCCCTCTTGGGCCCGTCTTGGGGCCTCTTGGTCCGCCTTGGGCAGCACTTGGGCCGTCTGGGGGGCGCTCTTGGGCCGCTCCGGGGCCGTCTTGGGAGCCTCGTGGGCCGTCTTGGAGCAGTCTTGAAGGCCTCTTGGGCCCTCTTGGAGCGTCCGGAAGCGAAAAGGCCAGAACGCAAAAAAACATACAAAAAACAAATGACAATCAACGATTTTGGCAACTTGGGGCCCTCTTCGGAGGCCTCTTGGAAGGCCCTTGGAGCGTCTTGGAGGCCTCTTGGGCTGTCTTGGGGCCATCTGGGGCGTCTTCGGGCGATCTTTGGCCGTCTCGGGCCTCTCTTGGACCGTCTAGAAAGCTTCTCGGGGCCCTCTTGGACCGATCTGGAGCCCTCTTGGACTCCGAAACAGAACTCCGGCATCTCTGGCCGACCTTGCCGGGGACTTGCCGGGGACTTGCCGGGGACTTGCTGGGACCTTGCCGGGGTACTTTTCGTCCGGGGACCCCCAGGGGCCGCCCCGCGCGCGCGAACTAGAAATACTGTTAACCAGGTACCGGAGATCTTAGCACGCCCTGGCCCGTTGGGCCGGCGAATTTTTTGTTCATTTTTGTTTTTCGGCGAAAATCCCCCTGCAGGGGGACACGCCCGACTCAAATCTAGGCTGGGGAACCGATTCGTGGCCGAGGCTCGCCGTGGCCAGAGGCGCCCCTTCGCTCCTTCTTTGGCGCTCCTCGTGGCAGCGCGGTGGCCGTGTCCGAGCTGCCCCACCAGGGGCTTCTGCCTCGCCGGCGGCCTCGCTCCTGGGCCGCCCCCGTCGATCCCCGGGGCTCCCTGCGGAGCCGAGCACTGACGGACTGTACGCCCCCAGGCCTCTCTTCTGGCAGGACGTCTCGTCGTGCTGCCGTAGGCGCGAGGGGGGGTCCGCCTCCATCGGGGTCGCCTCGGGATGCCTCACTCGCCCGATGCCGCGAAGAGAAGAGGATAGAACTCCAAGCGGCCTCCTCCCTCGGGCTCAGGGGTACACGGCCGTGATAATTACGTATGCGCATGTGCCGCGGCACCACAAGTCCAGCCTCCGTCCCACCAGTGAGATCCGACAACGCCGGCACGCCGCCATCCGAAAGTCCAGAAAGGTCCTTCGGATGTTAGCCATTACAGGCGATAGAGTCCTACGCTTGAAGCTCCCAGGGCCAGTTCTGATCATTTGTTCGGGGGTCGGCGGGTCCACGTCGGGGTCCAAGGCAACCGCGCCAGAAGTTCGTCCAAGGGCAGCTACATCTCCCCCTGCCTCCAGATCAGCTTCCGCTTCGTGAGAGTCTGCTCCACGGCACTCGCCAGCCCTGCTGGGACCCCGCCCGCGGCGGCGACGCCAGGGCCCAGCCTGCAGGGACCTCTGCGAGCACGTGCGCGATGTGTCGACGCCCTTGGGACACCGAGCTGGCGACTCCAGCGCTCGGCTGCGCATGCAGAGCCTCCCCTCCCCTGGGTAGGCCTTGTGCGCTGCCCAGTCGCTCCTCCTCCTCCTCCTCCTCCTCCTCCTCGTCCTCCTCCTCCTCCTCCTCCTCCTCCTCCTCGTCTTCCTCCTCCTCCTCCTCCTCCTCCTCCTCCTCCTCCTCGTCCTTCACCTCCTCCCCCCCTCCAACTTATGGTGGTGGTGGCGGAGAGCAGGCCCGGAGCAGCCCCCGCGGACCTGGCCCGGAGAGCGGGCGCGCAGGGCCAGGCCGGACAGCCAGGATGCTGAGCCGTCCAGTCGACGGCACGCAAGAGTGACCTTCCGCCGGAGTGACCGTGGGTGCGAGGAGGAGGAGGAGGAGGAGGAGGAGGAGGAGGAGGAGGAGGAGGAGGAGGAGGAGGAGGAGGAGTAGGTGAGGAGGAGGAGGAGGAGGAGGAGGAGGGTCCCCCGATCGTCGAAGGCGGTGCGATGGTAGAGCGTCTTCTGCGCCCGTGTTCGGTCCCCACGCGGCCCCCCAAAATGCCGCGCAGCAGAGGTCACCCTTATACCCAGGGTCGCTCCTGCGTGTAGCCGATCCAGGAGGAGCAGCCTCCTCCTCCTCCTCCTCCTCCTCCTCCTCCTCCTCCTCCTCCTCCTCCTCCCCCTCCCCCTCCTCCTCCTCTCCTCCTCCTCCTCCTCCTCCTCCTCCTCCTCCTCCTCCTCCTCCTCCTCCTCCTCCCCCTCTCGTCCTCCTCCTCCTCCTCCTCCTCCTCCTCCCTCCTCCTCCTCCTCCTCCTCCTCCTCCTCCTCCTCCTCCTCCTCCTCCTCGTCCTCCTCGTCCTCCTCTCCTCCTCCTCCTCCTCCTCCTCCTCCTCCTCCTCCTCCTCCTCCGCCTCCCCCCCTGGCAGCCATGTTGGCTCGGGGGCGGACCGCTGCTTCTCCCCGCCGCGGCACGGCAGCCGCTGGGCCCACCGAGGCCATGGGCTCCGCGGGGAGCTGCGCGGCCTGCGCGGCCCAGCCTCACGAGGCACGGTACGCAAGAGTGACCTTCCGCCGGAGCGACCTTGGGTGTGGGGAGGAGGAGGAGGAGGAGGAGGAGGAGGAGGAGGAGGAGGAGGAGGAGGAGGAGGAGGAGGAGGAGGAGGAGGAGGAGGAGGAGGAGGAGGAGGAGGAGGAGGAGGAGGAGGGTCCCCCGATCGTCGAAGGCGGTGCGATGGTAGAGCGTCCCAATTCAGGGGCAGACAAAAACGCTGTGCTCTGAAACTCCTGTGGGCTGACAGGGTAAACCCTGCGTGGTGTGCCGCGTCCTGGCGGCTCTAGGCTTTGTGGGGTTCCCAGGAGGCTTACAGACCACACACTCGTCATCCAGGGTAGGGTCGTTTTTTCATTCCTCAACGAATGGGGCCTCGACCCTGTCGCCCTCGGCGGAGACCGGCGGAACGGCTGGCGGAAGTCGGCGGCAGCAAGGCGAGGGCGGCTCCGCCGGCGGCAGCGGCTGCAAACCTCCGAGGCGGGAACTTGTCCATATCCACCGCTGGGAGGGTCACTTTTCGGAGCCTCGGCAGGCGGTGGATCTGGACATATTCGGGCCCCCGCGGGCCGAAGTATATCCATATCCACCGGCCGCTGGGGCACCAGGGCGTCGGTTCCCAGGCGGTGGATATGGATAGATCCCCGCCTCGCAAAACCCGCTGGGGAGGGGTCAGGTCCAGGGTGGCGCGGCCAGGGTTTCTGGAGCCGGCCAGGCAGATTCAGAGCTGATGACGGTGGTGCTCGAGAGGGGGGAGCGGAGCGGTGCGTTTGGGGTCCGCGTGTTCGAGATGGAGAAGGAGGCAGGCCTGCTGATTCTGCAGGCTTGCGCCGTCCCGACGGCGCCCTGCAGCGGTGGAGTCGTCGAGGAAGTCGTCCCCTCGTTTCCTTCTCGAGAGCAGCAAACACACGACGCAAACACTACTTTTCGGATGACTGCGCCGAGTTCCTGGGTCGGCACTGGGGCCCCCCATCCTGTGGCGGCGCTGGGAGTTCCCGGGTCGGTGGAGCCACCGTCGCTCTCCGCGCGCCGGGGAAGGAGCGTGGCGAGCGGGGGCCCGCTGCCAGCCCAAGAAATCCGCGCGGACCCCCGAGAGTGTGCACGTGCACTGGCTTGCTCTTCCGCATCGCCGACGCGTTGGCGATGCACGGGCGGTGCCAGGATGGGACGGAGAGCATCGTGTTCCGGAGCGACGCGTGCATGGCGCCGCGGCAGAAGGCCGTGGGCTCCTCGCTGCCACCCCCCCGGCAGGGCGCAGGGGCCGGGCGGATCGTGCTCATTTCCGACGGGGGGGCGCTGAGCCTGTGGAACGAGCGCAACCCGTCGGCGGCCGTGGTCCCCGGCGACCGCATCATCGAGGTGAACGGCCTCACAGCCACAGTGGCGATCATGGTGGAGATGGCCACGGCCACGACCGCGGAGATGGTCATCCGCCGCGCCCCGCCCGGGGCGGAGGCCCTCCTGGAGCGGTGCTCCCCCTCTTTGCCTCTTCCCCGCGGCGTCCTGCTTCCTCCTGCCCCTCCGCCCAGGCCTCCCAGAGAGTGGTCCGCACAACTCGCGCAGGCGGCGCCCAGGGGTGCGGCTCTGGCCGGCATCACTTTGCGGAGCAGAGGGTGCCACACACGTGCTCAGGCCTGCCACTTCATGGCATAGCATAGGGAGCCAGAGCATGGCCCAGCCTTCTCATAGCAGAACGCTCGCATGGCACAGCAGCGCAGTGCAGATGGCCACCCGCGTGGCACGGCGCAACAATAATCACAGAGCGCCACCCGAGCCACGCCCATCCCTGCCTCGCGCCTCCCTCCCTCCCTCGCTCCCTCCCTCCCTCCCCCTCCTCCTTGTCTCGAAAAAAACAAAACTGAATAACCATACCTCAGGAGGGAACAATAACACACAGACGCAATTAAGCGTCAATTCCCAGGAGAGTATGCGAAAATATGGGAAGTGGGGGGGAAGACAGAAATCCAGAAAGCATGGGGAAATAAAGGGAATCCTGTTATTTGTGTCTATTTATTTGTGTGTCCCAGGGCCCCTTCACTCCCTCCCTCCCCCTCGTCCTTGTCTCGAAGTGCAAAACTGAAGAACCATAACACTTTCGGAGCTTCGCGCGGCCTTCTTAGGTCGGCGCTGGACGCCCCTCCCTGGTGCGCGCAGCGCGCCAGGGGCGGCGCCGGAGGCGCCGCCGGGGGGGCCCAGCGCCGATCCAAGAAATCCGTGCGGAGCTCCGAAAGTTTATGGTTATGCAATTTCTCTCTTTTTTCGGCAACTGGAGCATCTACGTTGCCAGCGGCGGGCTGTTTTGCAATCCCAGGACTTTTTGAGGGTCGGGGGCGAAGTCGGGGTGGTGTGGTGTATACTTTTTTTACCCTTTTCCCGTGAAAGCAACGAAGACTGTATACACCAGGATGCCATCTACACCAGAATCCATTTTTCATGTGCGAACTTCAGTGCTGGACCGGAAAAAAGCATCGGTGTATAAAGTTCGGCCCCTGGTTTTTCTCTTGTCCTCCACCCACGGTGCAACGTCACCTGCACGGACCGGAGGCTCAAGGCGACGGCGCTCGTGCTGAGGCGCACGGTGCGGGCGGGCGACGTCCCCATGGACGCCTGCGCAATCTGCATGGAGGACGTGGAGGCCGACGAGCAGGTCGCAGGCCGCCAGAGGGAGGTGGTGATAGTATCCAGTCTTCTTCCCTTCTTCGCTCAGGTGGGGTGGCCCCCGGGTGGTGAGGCAAAGCGCATCCTGTATGGTTTTTTGACAGGGATGGGGTGGGGGGCTTGGCATGTCTCGGGTTGGCCCGCAGTCGGGTGGGGGAGGGGGTGTCAATTAATAAGGAGCAACGGTGAGTCCTTCCCCCGAGCAGGGGAACGAGGGGTCTTGGCAGAGAGAGACCCCCCGGGACCCCCCCCGCAAGGACCTCTCCCCAGGACCTCCCCCCGAAGCCCCTTCCAGGACCTCCCCACGCCCCCCCAGCGGGGAAGGGATCAAAGGGAAGGGGCTTCCCGTCAACTACGACGTCGCTGCTTAATGTCGATTTGGCTGGCGCGCTCGAGGGAAAGAGGGGGCGGGGGGAGCGGCGACGGCGGCAGCGACGGTGACGATGACGAGCGCGAGAGCGTCTGCCATACGTCGACAGGGTCGGTGGATTTTCGGCTCCAAGATGTTGAGCCCGCGCGGCGTGCCACGATCAGCGTTTTTTTGAGCGCTTCGACGTGTGGAACGGGGAGCGCCTCGGTCGAAACATGGGGCCGCTCGACAGCCTGCTGAAGAAGGGGATGCTATCACCTTTCGCAGGCCTCCAGTGCGGTCATGGATTCCACCACAGGCGCTGCCACTCCCCGTCCTCGCCGTCGTCTTCGTCGTCGTCCTCCTCCCTCTCCACCTCCTCCACCTCCTCTTCGTCGTCGTCCTCCTCCTTCTCCACCTCCTCCACCTCCTCGTCGTCCTCCCTCGTTCTCCGCTCACGGGCATCCCACCAGGCCCCATAAAACCATCGAAAAGCCCAGAGTCACCTCCGTAGAACCCTCTAGAACTCCCTCCTTCCGCTTCTCTCTTCCTTCTCCTCCTCCATTCTCCTTTTCCCTCCCTCTTCAAAAACTAATATTTTCGTGAGCGCAAGCTGACAAGGATTTCGAAGGCGGATCCAGCCTTGGCGATGAGGCCGCCCAAGGAGTGCCGAAGCGACCCCCAAACGTTCCAAACCTCGATCCGCGATCAACCCTCGTCCTCCCTCCCCTCCTCCCCTCCCCGTCCTCCTCGTCCTCCTCCTCTTCCTCCTCCTCCTGCTCCTCCTCCTCTTCCTCCTCCTCCTCCTCCTCCTCCTCCTCCTCCATCCCCTTCGTCCCTCGCTCTCCGCCCACACGCGACCCATTAGAACCCCCCAAAGACCCTCTGCCTCCCCCCCATAGAGCCCGTCCGTCTTCTCCCTCCTCGTCCTTCCCCCCCTCCTCCTCGCGCTCCCTTTCCAACCCCTCCCCCTCCCCTCCTCCCCCTCCTCCCCCTCCTCCCCCTCCCCCTCCTCCTCCTCCTCCTCCTCCTCCTCCTCCTCCTCCTCCTCCTCCTCCTCCCCCATCCACTTTCCTTAGGACTAACTCCTCCCTGATGCATCCCCAGGCGCGTCGGCAGGGCGGGCCCGGGCGTTTCGCCTCGGACTTCTGCACCGGTGGTGATGCTGAGGCCTGAAGCTTACAGCAGTTCCAGGGATTAGGGGAACAAGAAGTGACATAGACATAAAAACTCGGAGGTCCGCGCGGATTTCTCGGATCGGCGCTGGACCCCCCTCCCTGGCGCGCGGAGCGCGCCAGGGGCGGCGCCGGAGGCGCCGCCGGGGGGCCCCAGCGCCGATCCGAGAAATCCGCGCGGACCTCCGAGTTTTTATGTTTATGTCTTTTTTTGTTCCCCTAGGGATGGAGTAGGCCGTTTTCAAAATGGATCTCCCACGTTGGCGCCGCGCACGTTCGTCTTAAATGTCTGCATCCGTTTCTGAGAGGGAGGAGGTGATTTTTGCAGCATGGAACTCTCGCCCCAGCGCCGCGCACATTCATCTCAACATGTTTCGGCAGTCTCAAGGGTGGAGGGCGGGTCGTTTTCGTCATGGGGCTCTCGCCTGAGCACCGCGCATGTTCTGATATGTTTACAACAGTTTCAAGCATGGAGGGCGGCTCGTTTTCAAAATGGGGCTCTCGCTTTAGCGCTGCGCAAGTTCGCGCTAACAGCTTGCAGCAGTTACTAGAATGGTGGGTGGCGATGGTTTCTTTTTAACCTGGTCCTGTCATTTGAGATTCTTCAACTCTTGAGACCTCTTGAGACCAGAACCCTAAAAGCATGCATGAACTACACGGATGGAGGGTGGTGTCTTTCCAACATTGGGCGTACGTTTGAGGCTTCTTTGGTTTTCTAATTCACAGATCAGGGATTTAAACCATGTGGTACAGCTGCACGGATGGAGGGGAATACATAGCGTCTCCTGTTCAGAATGGGACTGTCGCTTGAAAATTGTTGACGCTTCGCGTATCCCCACCAGCCCTAGTCTCTCCTCCCGCCGCTCTCTTGTTGTCTTTCTTTTTCTTTCTCCTGTGTGTAATTTAGGCTCCTGCTTGTTAGCTGTAGCTCTGGACGGCGCGCGGCCCTTCCGTTTGCGCTCGCGAGCAAAAATCCCCACCAGCCCATCCAGAAACGATGCACATGGGAGTTGAAGTGATCAGGGAAGCGGGGGAGCAGAAGAGCCAGAAGCCTCTTGAATGCCTCTCGGGGTCTCCTCGGATGTCCTTGGAAAGCTTATTGGATGCCTCTTGAAACGTCCGAGGAAGCTCTTTGCGGGCCCAGGACCGTCTTTGATCGTCTTGGGTACCTCGGGGGTTATCTTGAGGCCTCTTGGGGGTCTCTTGGGAGCCTTTTGGAGGCCTCTTGAAGCCGTCTGGGGCCCTCTTGGGGCGCTCTTGGAGCTTTGGGGGCGCTCTTCGGGCCATCTTGGAGGCCATCCATCAAACAAGAGGGGAGCTCCAATTAGCGCCCCCCCCCCCCCTCGGAAGCTCCACACATCGCTTCTTGGGGCGCTCTTGGGGCGCTTTTGTAGCGCTCTTGGGCGCTCTTCGGGCCGTCTTAGGGGTCTCTTGGGCCTCTCCAGGGGGCCTGTTGGCCCATCTTGGAGCCATCTTAGCCTCGGGTGGCCATCGGAAACGGAAAGGCGAATACGCCAAACACATTGATTTCCTCCATATTTTGGAAGGAGTTTGGCCTCTTCGGGGCTTCCTTGGGGAGCTCTTGGCCAATTGGAGCCGTCTTGGAACTGTCTTGAGACATCTTGGAGCATGTTGGAAACCATCTTGAGGCATCTTGCGCTATCTTGATCCATCTTGGAGGCCATCTTGGGCTCTCTGAGGCCCTCTTGGGGCCGTCTTGGGCCATGTTGGACGCCCCGACCGCTCGCGAACCCCCCCGTCCAGGTCCAGTCAAGGGGGTGGGGGGAGGGGTCAAGCTACCCACCCGCCCGCAAACCGTCTAGCTCACTCCCACCCGCCCTCCCTACACATGAGTAACACTCGAGTCTGAGCATGTTCAGCAGTCGTCTTTGGATGGGCAGCTACTGTGAACCAACGCCGACCCCAGGTGCGCGACGCTTGGGCGAGGTGCGCCACGCGTGCCAGGGGCGCCACGCGCGCCAGGCACCCCTGGGGCCCGAGGGGGCCAGGCACGCCTGGTGCGCCAGATGCGCCACTTGCTCCGAGTGCGCCAGGTGTGCCGCACACTCCAGCCGCGCCAGGTGCGCCGCGTTCGGGGCACGCGCAGAGTGCGTCAGGTGCGCCTACGCACGTGACAGCACACATCGGGAAACATGTCGGCCCCCACCATCCTTGTCGAAAACCGATGCCCATCATTGTGTCTGGTGGACCTGCGCACAGTAGGCCACGCGCCACCACCCCCGCCGTCCCTGTCAAAAACCAGTTGACAGTGATCGCGGGATGGCCGCGCATGATCCAGATTTAGCCGCGAGGTGTATGTTGTTATTTTTAGTCAGGGATGGTAGCCCTGCGCGCAGCAGGGAATATGCTGACACCCCCGCCGTCCTTGTAAACAACAATACGAAGTGCTCACGGGCCTCACGAACATGACCCAAGACTTTGCCCCAACGTGTACTTTGCATCGTTTTTTGGCAAGGATGGTGGGGGGGGGGCGCACCGGGTTGGCCGCGTATGCTCCAAATGTGGAGGCAGGGTGCGGATTGTATTGTTTTTTGACAGGGATGGTGGGGGGCGGGTCGGCATGGTGTGGGCATGTGCCTGGGTGGTCCTTGGTCGCCTGGTCGCCTGGTTGTCTAGCCAGTCTCGCCTGATACATCCTCGCGATTCTATGTTGGAGAGGTTTTCCGGCTTGTCCGGGGGGTTGTCCGGGGATTTTTTTCGATGGGATTTTCTTCAGTTGAGTATAGTAATAAGGAATTGTGATAACCCCCTCCCCGAAGAGGAAGAAGCGGGGTGGAAGAGGAAACGCCCTAGACCACCTGCGCCCAGAGGGCCGGTGTGATTCCTCGGCGCTCATGGCCAGCAACGAAAGTTCATGCAAGAGTTTGCAGATGGGGGCCCCATCTTTTTTCACGATGGGATCTCGCTGAACACGGGGACTTCGACAGAATGGCAGGCCCGTAGGGTGCTGGTCGTGCAAGGGCGGTGCGTACTGAAGTGGAACGGGAGGCCTGTATGGAGTTATGAGGAGGGGACTTGGGACGGGAGGATGCATTACAGCGTTGCCGATCCTCATCCTCATCCTCCTCCTCTTTTCCTCTGGGCGCGCCCTCCTCCTCCTCCTCCTCCTCCTCCTCGTCCTCCTCATCCTCCTCCTTCTCCTCCCTCCTCGTCGTCCTCCTCGCCCTCCTCCTCTTCCTCCCTCCTTCTCCTCATGCCGCGACCTCCTCCTCCTCCTCGTCCTCCTCCTTCTCCTCCCTCCTTCTCATCCTCTTCCTCGTCCTCCTCCTCCTACTACTCCTGCTCCCGCCTCCTCCTCTTCCTCGTCGTCCTCCTCCTCCTCCTCCTCCTCCTCCTCCTCCTCCTCCTCCTCCTCCTCCCTCCCCTCGCCTATCGCCCTGCTCTATCCCTCTTCTGGAGGTGCATCGCCTGCTGGCTGGGGCACCAAGGCAGGTCTGGCTGCCCGCTGTGCAGAGGAGATGTATGCGGAGGTGGGCCTGGCTAGGATGCAGGACAGGTCGGTGATGACGATGGTGATGATGATGATGATGATGATGATGATGATGATGATGATGGTGATGGTGCTGCTGATGATCCTGATGATGACGACGACGAAGATGTTGATACTATGATGATGATGGTGATGATGGTCTTGCTGATCATGATGATGCTGGTGATGTCGAGCCTGTTGATGATGTTGTGAGGATGACGGTGATGATGGTTGTGTTGATGATGATGACGATGATGGTCATGATGTTGATGATGCTGCTGATGATGCTGCTGCTGATGATGACGATGATGATGCTGATGATGGTGGTGATTACGATGATGCTGATGCTGATGCTGCTGCTGATGATGCTGATGATGATGATGCTGATGATGGTGCTGATGATGATGTTGATGATGGTGATGGTGAGGGTGATGATACTGCTGACGATGATGATGCGGATGATGCTGATGATGATGACCATGATGATGATGATGAAGATGCTGATGCTGCTAATTATGATGATGGTGAAGACGGTGCAATGCTGCTAATGATGAAGACGATGATGCTGATGGCGATGATGATGCTGATGATGATGATGCTGATGACGACGCTGCTGCTGCTGATGATGCTGATGCTGATGCTGATGATGATGATGATGATGATGATGATGATGATGATGATGATGATGATGATGATGCGAGCGATTATGACGCTGCTGTTGTTGCTGATGATGACACTGATGACGCTGATTATGATGACGCTGATGATGGTGGTGATGATGACGAAGATGATGATGATGATGATGATGATGATGATGATGATGATAATGATGACGACGATGCTGATGATGATGATGCTGATGCTGATGATGATGATGCTGATGATGACGATGCTGATGCTGATGCTGATGGTGATGATAATGATGATGATGACCATGATGATGCTGATGCTGATGCCGATGTTGATGATGACGATGATGATGCTGATGATGGTGGTGATGATGATCATGTTGATGATGATGCTGATGATGATGATGGTTATGATGATGATGGTGGTGATGGGTGATGACGATGACGATGATGATGATGATGATGCTTATGATGATGATGATGATGATGATGATGATGATGATGATGATGATGATGATGATGATGATATGGTAATGGTGATGCTGCTGCTGATGATGATGATGATGATGATGATGATGATTATGCTAGTACTGATGAGGAGGAGGACTCGGGTTGAGGGGGATGGCGATGATGGGGCTGCGGATGATGATGATGATGATGATGATGATGATGATGATGATGATGATGATGATGATGTTGCTGATGATGGTTATAATGATGATGGTGATGATGATGATGATGATGCTGATGCTGATGCCGATGATGATGATGATGATGATGATGATGATGATGATGATGCTGATGATGATTCTGATGATGCTGCTGATGATGATGCTGTTGATGCTGATGATGCTGATGATGCTGCTGCTGCTGCTGCTGATGATGATGATGATGATGATGATGATGATGATGATGATGATGATGATGATGGTGCGGCCATTGGGCATTTTTCAATCGTTGGTGCCGTACTGTGTGAGGCACTCAAGTGCGACGCCTGGGCCACCCCACGTTTACTGCTGTGACGGGGAGGAGGGGGAGCCTATTGAATGAGCAGTTCTGTAGGAGGCAGAGGACGATAGAGGATGAGGAATGGGGGTGAGCAGGGGGATTTTGTGACACCAGCAGTCAGGGTCCCCGTGCTCAAGTAGGGGGGGGGGAGGACGGCACGGATATATTCAGAGGAACACGGGGCGGGGGGAGGAAGGAGACGGCAGCCCCAGGGGAGGGTGACGACGAGGACGACGACGAAGTGGAGCCGAACTAGTAGCAGCAGGAGAGGGGGGTGGGGGGGGTGGGGGAGGGTGGGGCTGGATGGTGGAGACGTGGGTGTTAGATGGGCCGGCGATGACGGTGACGGTGATGGTGATGGTGATGGTCATGGTGATGATGATGGTGATGGTGGGCAGGATGATGATGATGATGATGATGATGATGATGATGATGATGATGATGATGATGATGATGATGATGATGATGATGATGATGATATGATGATGATGCTCATTGTGATGATGATGATGCTGATGATGATGA
>CAUYUJ010012792.1:52842-57842 GCA_963575745.1 Prorocentrum cordatum
CCCCCCCACGCGATCCCACCCCCCACGCGATCCCCCCCCCCCACGCTCATTGAGAGACCTGGAGTATAGTGTACCAGTTCTCGGGCGGAGTCAGGAACCAGCGTTAAGTCGGGCGTGTCTCCCTACAGGCGGATTTTGGACGAAAGATAAAGAAGATTCAATTTAATACACCCCAAATGAGCAAAAATAGTTCAAAAACCGCCCCCAGACTATTTTTTTACTACCTTTGAATATCCCCCCTGTAGAGGGACAGGCCCGACTCAGAACCAGCGGCGAAGTCGGCACGGTGCGGACCTGCCGTGCGGACGTCCCTGCGAGCCGTGCCCACGTCCGAGGGCGCGCGGCGCCGCGAGCGCCGCGGCGAGGGGTGGGCGGAGGCGCGCGCGCGCGCCGGGGGAGGACCTGCAGCACGCGGGCCGGCCGCAGATCCGGAGGCGGCTGCGGCCCTGCCGCACCCCTCGGGTCCCGGCGGAGGGAGGAGTGCCCCTGCCGCTGCCTTTGCGCCCGTTTTGCTCCCTTTGCGCCCGTTTTGCTCCTGTCTCGGCCTCCTGGGCTGCCCTCGTCGCCACCGCTGGGTTCGCCTCGCGATTCGGGTCAGAGCGCGCTCCGGGAGAGGTCCGGGGACTAGCGTTAATCTGGGCGTGTCCCTCTACAGGAGGAACATTCAAAAGCAGTCAAAAAAAATGATGGGGAAGATTTGTCGATTTGTTGTTGTGTTTTGTGTGTGTCCTGCACATCCACTTCGGCACTTCCTGCACCCCTGGGCTTCGCCCACTCTGGCCGCCTGAGGCCCCGCCTTCCTGTGCCCTGTCTCCCCACTTCAAGCTGTGCGTAGCCCGCCTAGCTTTTAGCGGAAGAGGTTCGCCCTCGCCCTGCACATCAAAAAGTGTGTGTGTGTGTGTGTGTGTGTGTGTGTGCGTGTGTTTTTTGTTTTCCTCTACTTTTTTTGGGGGGGCTCTATTTTTAGATTTCTCGTCCTGTCGGGGGGACATGCCCGACCTGAAAGTAGCGGTCTCGGTGCCTTTTGGTCTCCCCAGGGTCATGCTCGAGGGGGCTCGCCCGCCCCGTGTTGGCCACGCGCAGCCGCGGAGCAGTGGCGAAGCATCCCGGCTTGGCTGTAGGCCCGCTGACACGTGTTGTGACGAGAGCCTTGCGAAAGAGGCAACTGCTGTGAGAACTTGTTTCAGGCGATCGCAAACATGGATCGAGGGGGCGTGGAACAGCGACGGGTCCCGTTTCCGTGGGAAATCGCGGATTTCCGCCGCCGAGCGAGGCAGCACCGGCCGCATCTTGGGGAGGGCACCTCCCCCGATCCATGGATTTGGCGACCGCGCGCCATATCCATGGATCGCTAATCCATGTTTGCGCGCCCCCGATTTTTTCTGGTCTGCACGAACTGTTCTTGGAACATCTCTGGCCGAGACCGTCTTGTTCTCCTCCGGCAGGTTTATGTTTTGGGAGTATTTTTTTGTTCTTAGAGTGTGTTCTGGCTCGAAGAACATGTCGTGGCAGGCCCGCAGGAATGTCGGGTCGGTCGGTCCCTGCTCAGAGACGGGGGTCGCCCGCCCCCTGTCGGCCACGCCCCGCGTCGGCGGCTTCTCAGAGAAGGCGCGGGCCTCACATCTACAGGCAAGGCGCGCGCCTTGTAAGAAGCAGCCTCGTTCCAGGAAGCCCTCCCGGCCTCGTGCGACGTGTCGGTGACGTCGCATCCCCCTCGCCTGATCGGGCCGATTGCTTTCTGTGCTGTTGGTCTGGTCCATGTGATGTGATGGACAGTACAGATCTGCTCGGAGCGTCTTCCCATTTGCTTGCTCCTCCCCTCCTCCTCCTCCTCCTCTTCTTCCTTGATTGTTGCTCTGTGATTGCTCCGCTGCGGGAGATCCCACCATGCAGGAATCTGACATGACTGCACGAAGGAGTGAGCAGCAGTCCTCGGCGTACCAGTTCGGGTGGGAGGCCGAGCTGGAGGCACACCATCAGGACCGGGCATGCCGCTCAACCACCCCCACAGTCGGCTGCCGAGCAGTCGTGCAGCCAGCACGGCCGCATTTCCAGCCCTCTCGGGATGCCAGACGCTGAGCAGCCGGGTCTCCCGCCCTGGCCGTCGCCGCAGTACGCGCAGCAGCCACGTACGCCCTGGTCTCCCCCCCCTCCCGTCTCTCTCGGTCTGCAGGGGCGTCTTCCGCGCAGTGCAGCACCCCCGGCAACGATGCCTTCCGGCGTCTTCTCGCGGACTTCCGAGTTCCGAGCTCCCTCCCTCCTGAGGAGGAGGAGGAGGAGGAGGAGGAGGAGGAGGAGGAGGAGGAGGAGGAGGAGGAGGAGGAGGAGGAGGAGGGTGCCATGGCCTGCACGGGCCAGTTCGGCGCGCGGGTGCTCTGCGGCCGCGGCTGGCCGACCCCGGGCCGCCTTTGGTCGGCGCGGGCTCGCCCCCCCAGCCGCAGCGGAGCAGCGGCCCCTTGCCGGGCACCGCCGTGCCCTCCAGTCAGATCTGCGCTACTCCAGATTTCGTAATAAAGGGAGGGGGGTCTCATTTCGGGGGGGGTCTCTTCCAGGCTATCTTGGAGGGCCTGGGGGGTCTGGGGACGATGTTTTGGAGGGTTCTCCCACGGGGGAGGTCTGAAATGGCTTGTCTTGGAGGGTCCAGACCCCCTCGCTTTTATTACCAAATCTGGGGTACCGTGGCGCGTGCGTGCCACCAGTGTTTGTCTCCCTTTCCTGCTCTGGTTCAGGAGCGACAGAAGGACGTAGACGTACATGAATCCACGCTGGTCTCGAGATGACGCACTGCCCGAGAGGTCGTGACACGCGGCCGGTCTCGCAGATCGAGGGGCCGTGTTCAGGTGCATAGCTGGGCGCGTGCGTCTTTTGTGGGCTCCCTGCTGGTCCTCCCCTGTCCCTTGCCTTCGCCGCCTGCCTGCTGCACTGTGCGCTCGCTCACTTGGCGCGGCCCCTCTGCCCAGGCTCGAGGCCAAGCTCAGGTTTTCTCTGTTTGGCATCCCCGCGCGGGCACCTCTGTCAGCACTGGCCGTGGAGGTCGGGCCTCGCACGCGCAAGTGTTGTGTTTCATCAGCTTGCTGCCCTCTTCCCTCCGTCGTTCCTCTCCTTGCTCCTCCTCTTCCTCCCCCTCCTGGCTGCCACTGCGTGGGTTACATACCTGGCCCGTTCGGCCAGGGGACTCCCGCCCACAGCGCCGCGGTGTTTTTTTTCCCTGCCCGCGTCCTCCTCCGTTCTGCCCCCCCCCCCCCCTCCTGTTGCACACATCCTCGACGGCACGTTTCGACAGGAGCTGCGGGCAGTTTGGCGCTGTCGTGTGTGTGGGGGCATTTTGATGTGGGTGTGCGAATCCTTTCACTGCGCTGGCCGAGGCGTGATAACAACACATTCGCCCAGCAACCAGAAACCTGAGCAACGAGGTGAGCCATCCCAGCCGCACATCCCAGTGGCACAGTGAGCAAAGTTCCCTGCCGCCATCACAGCCGCACAGGGAGGATATTTCCCAGTCTGGACGGACGCGCTATGCTGAGCAGCATGAGGGATGGCTGACAGGAGGACATGGTCAGGCTCTGTGGCCAGGGGCTCGTCGGGATCGCCAGCCTTGGCTAAACGTATACTCCAGTGTGACAGAGCTTCCAAACTCGCTTTTTGGAGCTCCCTCTCCTCCTCCTCCTCCTCCTCCTCCTCCTCCTCCTCCTCCTCCTCCTCCTCTTTCTCCTTTTCCTCCCCCTCCTCTTCGTCCTCCTCCTCTTCCTCGTCCTCCTCCTCCTCCTCCGCCTCCTCCTCCTTCTCCTCCTCCCCCTCCCTACCCTTCCACCTTCCTCCTCCCCCTCCTCCCTTTTCCGCTTCTCCCCCTCCTCGCTTCTCCAAGCGCGCTCCCGCACGCGCTTTTCTCACCTTCAGCCTTCGCACCTTCTTTCTTCCCGGGGCGCCCACGGAGGGATGACAAAAAGGAAGTTATCAGCTCACCAAGTATTGTCCCCTGCTTGGGTTTCTATGAGTGGCCCACTGGAGACTCGTGAAGGGTTTCAGGGCGTACGGATTCGGACAGCAAATTGCAGCTGCACGGAATGGCGGAAAAGGAGGAGGGCGAAGAGGAATCTTAATTGGTGATGAGGAGGATCAGGAGGGATGGGTAGTAATGGGGGAATCGAAGACAGACGAGGCGAAGGAGGAGGAAGAGGAGGAGGGGGAGGAGGAGGGGGAGGAGGAGGAGTTGGAGGAGGAGGAGGAGGAGGAGGAGGAGGAGGAGGAGGAGTAGAGGGAAAAGGAGGGGGAGGGGTGGGGTGGAGGAGGGTTGAGAGGTGAAGGACTGGGAGAGAAGGAAGGAGGGGGAGTTAGCTGACTTTTGTCTGTGTGTATGAAGAAGCTTGCTGGTTCTGGGTGGGTGGGGAGGTCGGTGGGGTGTGGGCGTCGTCTCTACGAGCCGTCGAATGGAGGAGGCGAAGGAGGCGAAGGAGGCGAAGGAGGCGAAGGCGGCGAAGGAGGAGATAGGACGCCGTGCTGCGCACCGAACGGCCAACACCCCCAACGGGGCGGCGGATCCCCTCGCCGAAGCGGGTGAAGGCCGCGCTGAATTGGCTGCTCCAGACGACGCACGCGAAGAAGGAGGAGCAGCCCGATCTGTCTTTGCACCCCTGGCTTGTCAAGAATGGTCGACCAAAAGACACGCCTCACCACCCCGCCTACGGCCCTCCACGTTGCGCTACGGCCCCTCGGGGGCCGTGGCGTGTACCGCGCAAAAGCCCAAGCCGGAGTTCAGGGTATACGCTGAGGCCCGTGAGGCCGCAGGTGGGGTTTGGAGTCGTTTGTTTTTGGCCCAGATGGTGCCCGGGGGCGCGGCAGTGACGTGCTTCCCCGAGCAGCGGGCGCGGCACGGGCTCCGCGCTGTCGCTCCGGGGTCCACCCGTCCAGGCCAACCAGCCTGCAAGAGTGCGGGCACGCCGTGGGGCAGTGCAGTGCCGTGCGCTGGCGAGTGGTGCCGTGCTGCGAGCTCTCGGATCCAG
>CAUYUJ010012792.1:65342-75342 GCA_963575745.1 Prorocentrum cordatum
GTAGTAGTAGTAGTAGTAGTAGTAGTAGTAGTAGTAGTAGTAGTAGTAGTAGTAGTAGTCGTAGTAGTAGTCGTAGTAGTAGTAGTAGTCGTAGTCGTAGTCGTAGTTGTAGTCGTAGTCGTAGTCGTAGTCGTAGTCGTAATCGAAGTAGTAGTCGTAGTAGTAGTAGTAGTAGAAGAAGAAGAAGGAGGCGGAAGAGGAGGAGAAGTAGGATGAGGAGGATGATCAGGAGGAGGAGGATCACGATGATGATGCTACTTAGGGAGATGATGCCGATGCTGTTGGTGGTCGTAGTGATGGTAAGGATGCTGATGATGATGGTGATTTCGGTGTCGATGACTTTTGTTCTTAGGGTGCTGTGTGGGGGGAGGAGGAGGAGGAGGAGGAGGAGGAGGAGGAGGAGGAGGAGGAGGAGGAGCAGGAATGGGTATGGGGGCGGGAAGGGGGCGATGAAAAAGATATCGAGGAGGCGGAGGAGGACCAGCAGAAACATGGGATTGGGGTCGGATTGTGGTTGGGCCTCATGCGGATGATGAGGATCATGACGAGGACGTGGAGCAGGAGGTGGGGCTGTATATTGGGAAAGGCACATCGCGTTGCCTGAGCACGAGTCTCGGCGACGTGAGCAGGCCGTTGTGGCAACCCCATGCCTTTGCGTGCCCGCCATGAGGCTCCATCCCGACATCTCCGAACTCCTCCTCTTTCCCTGTCTTTCTCCCCTTCCTTCCCTCCTCCCGCCTCCCCCATCTTCTCCCCCCAGTGGTCTTATTCTCCCTTTCGCCCGTCCTCCTGCTCTACTCCTTCCGCTTACTTTCCTCCTCCTGCTCTTCCCCACGTGTTTCCTCCTTGCTCTCGTCTCCCCGGCTCCCCCTCTCCCTCCTCCTCCTCCTCCTCTACCCCTCCTCCTCCCCCCTCCACCTCCGCCTCCCCGCACCTGCCCTTCCGCCCTGCAGCCTCCGCCTCCCCCTCGCCCTCCACCTCCACCTCCCCTTAACCTCCCCCTGCTGGTGCCCACGCCGCTGCTTCTCGTCACCCTCGTCTTGCTTCTCCTGCTCCTCCTCCCGCCCCATCCACCATCTCCTCTGCCTTCTCCTTCCCCCTCGTTGCCCCTTTTCTCCCTCGTTCCCCTCCCCCCCCTCTCCCTCTCCGCCTCCTCCCCTCCCCCCTCCCGCTGCTTGCTCTGCTCCTGCAGGGGCCCGGCCCTGGCGCACCGAGGCCGCGGTTTTAAACATCTGCCCGGGCGGTGCTCGCGATCCCGTTTGCCTCTCCGTGCCTCGGGGGTGGCGAAGAGGGGGCTTGTGACTGCGGCCAAGGCGCCGAAGGAAGGCCCACTTGGGGCTCAGGATGGGCTCGGACTCCTGGGCCGTGCCCCAGTTGAAGGTCGTGGGGCCTCCTCGTGGCCGAGGCCCGCCGTCGCCAGAAAAGCCCCCTCCCTCCTAATCTGGCGCTGCTTGTGGTAGCACTAGACTGACTGTGTGTGTGTGTGTGTGGATATCATGGGTGGGGCCACGAGATCTCTCCGGATTTCATGGCCCGCTCTCCTTCTTTCAATATGTCCCGGTCCCCCCCCCCCCTTGGGGCTTGGCATCGCTCGGACGTGTGCCTGTTTCTGCGAGGACCATCGGGGAGCATCTAGGGTCATTTTGCGACAAATTAAGCGCACGACATCGGATGGCGATGGGCCGGGCCCATGCCCGGGGCCATGATCCTGCACGGCCCCCTCTTGGACGCCCCCGAGTGCCGTCCGGCGACGCCGTGCACACCTCGTGCTTCGGCGGCGGCCAGAGCGATGGGGGGTCTGGCGCCCAGGCGCCACCGATAACAGGAGGGGGAGTCCATCTGCCCGAGGGTTAAAAGTGGAATAGCAGCTTCTATCCCAATATCTACTCCCGACTGGGGGGATTATCACGACTGCTGCGTACGCTCCCCCGGGGATGATGATCCTACCATATCCTAATGAAGCAGCACTGGGGACAACGCAGCGGTTGCGCAGAAGGAGGAGGAGGAGGAGGAGGAGGAGGAGGAGAGAGGAGGACGTGGAGCAGGAATGAGAGGAGGAGGAGGGAGAGAGAAGGAGGAGGAGGAGGAGGAGGATGAGGAGGAGGAGGAGGAGGAGGAGGATGAAGGAGGTGGAGGAGGAGGATGAGGATGAGGAGGAGGAGGAGGAGGAGGAGGAGGAGGAGGAGGAGGATTGCGCCAGAAGGGGGGTGGGCCTTCGGGGTTGGCTCCCGAGGCAACGTTTGGGTGGGGAGACTACTCTCGAAGGGTTTTGAATGTCTTCGTCGATTATCGACGGTTTTCAGGCCTCGGGGTGATCTTCAGCAGCTGCGCCTCGCCAGGAGGCGTGCGGGGGTGCCTGGATCGTCCCCGAACGGCCGCCGGGTACCCGAGCTATGGCCCGACAACCAGACGACGAGGATTACGTACCAATCGCAGGATATTCAGTTGGCAACTTCCATTGCCATGTTCATCTGACAGCGCCAGAGGCGCTTCGATGATGATGATGATGATGCTGATTATGATGCTGATGATGTTGATGATGATGATGCTGATGATGCTGCTGATGCTGCTGATGCTACTGATGCTGATGATGCTGCTGCTGATGATGACGATGACGATGACGATTATGATGATGATGCGGATAATGATGCTGATGCGGCTGATGATGATGATGATGATGACGATGATGATGATGATGATGTTGATGCTGCTGCTGCTGATGATGATGACGACGATGCTGATGCTGATGCTGATGCTGATGCTGCTGCTGCTGATGATGATGAAACTTATGATGGTGGTGGCAGTGGTGTTGGTGAGCAACGGCAGTTACTATGATTTCGGGGATTATCATAATGATCATGGTGATGATGGTCATTACGGATGCATCGACGGTGAATTCAATGTCGGCGATGCGACGATGATGTTGATTGCGATGGCGCTGACGATGGCGACGACGATGATTCTGCTATTTGCCGCTGCTGATCTTGTTGTTGACGAGTCTGAAGATGATGGCGACGATGCTGCTGTTGGTATGGGCGATGCTAACTACGGATGATGATGGCGACGATTATGAATAGGTTTACGCTGTCGTGGATGATGTGGATTCGAAGAGGACGGGGAGGACGAGGATGACCAGGATGATATCCATCACTGGTTAGATTCACCAGGTACCGTAGCGCACACACGTAGAATCCTGTGGAGCCTTTCTCTCGTGTTTTTGTTTTTTGTTTTTGCCTTGGCAGTGCTTGGCTGGCCGTGGCTGGCGGACTCTGCTGGCCGTCGTGCCGCATTGTGGCCACAGCGATCACGGTCCCAATCCCGTTCTCCTGGCTGGCCTGTTCCCGCTCCTCCGCTCTCCCTCCACCTCGTCTTCTTGCTCATGCCCCTGCTGCCGATGCTGCTGCTGCTGCTGCTCCTCCTCCTCCTCCTCCTCCTCCTCCTGCGCATCCTCCATCCATTTTCCAGCTACACAATCGATCTCATTATCGATATCGCACTATCGATCTCACAATCGATCTCACTATCGATCTCCCTATCGATCTCACTATCGAGCTCACTATCGATCTCACTATCGATCTCACTGTCGATCTCACTTTGGGACACCGACGGGGTACGGGACACCGACGAGGCACCGACGGGACACTGACGGGACACCCACGGGACACCGATGGGACATCGACGGAACGCCGACGTGACACCGACGGATCACCGGCGAGGGCCACCGTCAAGCCACCGGCGGGCCACCACAGGGCACCACGGGACACCATCGGGACACCACGGCGGGACATCCCTGGGGCCCCTGGCCACCGCCGAGCAGCCCGGCGCGCGGGGGGGGCGGCCTTCGGGCCCAACGGCGCCCTGGCGAGAGGAAGGCTCATTCCTTTCGCCCGCCCACGCAGCTTCGCCTCGCCCGCACGCGCGACACGAACACGAAGCCGGAACCGATTTCCCGGTGGGGGGCTCTCCGTTGCCTTGCGATCCCACCCCTCCTTCACTTCTGATACAATCCGAGTGCATCTTCGGGAAATGTGCAAATATGCCAAGAGTGGCCCCGGTGCACAAGGACAAAGAATTCCCACCCCCACCCCCACCCCCACCCCCCAGAGCCACCCCGAAGCAAACAGGAGCGGGGCACCCGCCGCGATCTCGCCTTCGCGACGCCTGGAGGTCTGAGCCTGCTCCCCCGCTTCCCGTGCCCTGCGAGGAGCCCGGCCACCTGCGCCTCCGCCTCCTCCTGCGCCTGCTGGCTTAGCCAGGGGTCCTCCTCTTCGTGCGTGACATCCTTCTCGCTACACATAACACACTGCGCACTCAAGATAGATCTGGACCTGAGTGCCTTTCAGCCTCGTTCAGAGCACATGCGCGTGTGTTGGCCCGCCGCAGAGCGGGCATCAGAGCTCTGCTGCAGCGGCGGCAGCCCGTCACTCGCGGGCCTTCTCTTGCGCCTGCTGACCAACTTCGATGAGGCCCGTGCGCTCCCCTCTCCAGTGCATCCTGCTCATCCTCAAGCTCACCCTCAGCCTCCTCCTCTTCTTCCCCCTCGTCGTACACTGTGGATAGCTCCCCTCTCTGGGTAGTCGAAGGCCAAACTGTCAGATTGGATTGGGCCCGACGGGCCAATCTGGCCTGGCCAAACTGGATGATTTGGGTTATTCGCCAGACTGGATTCGCGTTGGCTCCCTCGCCAGATTGCCCCCGTTTGCCAGATTGGGCCTGCCAGATTGGCGCCAGATTGGCTTCGACTACCCAGCCTCTCCTCATTGCGCATCATGCGATGGTGGCCTTCCTGCGGGGGTTCCTGATCTGCCATGTCACCCCTTGGCGGGTGGGGGACAATTCGGCGCAAAGGGGAAGGGATGGGTGGGAGGGGCAGGATGCCAGATGTGGCGCGAGCGCACCTAGCTTGCCCCCTTCCCCCCCCTCCTCCCCCCTCCTCCTCCTCCTCCTCCTCCTCCTCCTCCTCCTCCTCCTCCTCCTCCTCCTCCTCCTCACTCCTCCTCCCCTCCTCCTCCTTCCTCCTTCCTCCTTCTCCTCCTCCTCCTCCTCCTCTCCTCCTCCTCCTCCTCCTCCTCCTCCTCCTCCTCCTCCTCCTCCCTCCTCCTCCTCCTCCTCCTCCTCCTCCTCCTCCTCCTCCTCCTCCGCTCCTCCTCCTCCTCCTCCCCTCCTCCTCCTCCTCCTCCTCCTCTCCTCCTCCTCCTCCTCTCTCCTCCTCCTCCTCCTCCTCCTCCTCCTCCTCCTCCTCCTCCTCATCCCCTCCTCCTCCTCTCCTCCCCCTCCTCCTCCTCCTCCTCCTCCTCCTCCTCCTCCTCCCTCCTCCTCCTCCTCCTCCTCCTCCTCCTCCTCCTCCTCCTCCTCCTCCTCCTCCTCCTGCCCCTTCTCATTTCTCCCTTCTGGGCTAGGCTCGGTGGAGCCGGATCGGCACCGGCAGCGCCTCCGGGTCGGGCGCTGGCCTGATGCCGCTGCCGCTATTCAGCTTGTCTCGCTCAGTGTTCTTGGTCGTCACGGTGGCGATCGCGCATCGCGTCCATTCGGCGACTGCAATCGGTGCGGTTACGCCGGGGTGCGGTTTGCGAGTTGCTTTGTGGCGGCCTTTCTGGGGCCTTTGTGAGAGACAGTGTCATGGTCGTCGTCGTTTCGAGCGACACCGTCATCCTCGATGTGTGCTCCATTGCGCTAGAAGGAGCGACAGTGTCATGTGATTCGGTCGCATTGAGTGACAGTGTCACCCGTTTCCCGGGGGCGGGAGGTGCAGATATGACGGGAGGCAAACCGCACCCTTCGCAAACCGCACCCATTGTAGTCGCCGATCCATGGCCTCAGCAGGGGCAGCAGGCACGTCCTCGCGAGGTGAAGGCCGCACCAGGGCCCGGACAACCTCCGATATGGTTTTCCCCGGAGAAGGGCTCTGGCTCAGGGTCGTCCTGCAAGCCTGTCCCTGGCGCCCTGAGTGAAGGAGGCCCGCGGATGTCTGCTGCGATAGACAGCGAGGTCGAAGAGGGCTGGCGGGTTAAAATGTTGAAGATTTCCCGATCGAAACGCTTGTGTTATATAATATGTTGAGGATCTCCCGAACGAAATGCTTGTTTTAACGTGTACAGGTCGCCCAGGCGGATGCCTAGCATGAGGATATGTTGAGGATGCCTCGAGCGAAACGCTTGCTTTAACGTTTCCAGATCGCCCAGGCGGATGTCTAGCATGCGGGTTTGTTGAAGATGTTTCGAGCGAAACGTTTGTTCTCAGTGTACAAGTCCCTCAGGCGGATGTCTAGCACGAGGATCTGTCTCGAGCGAAACGCTTGCTTTCACGTGTCCAGGTCGCCCAGGCGGATGTCTGGCATGCGGGTGTGTTGAGGATTTCTCGAGCGAAACGTTTTTTGTCACGTGTCCAGGTCGCCCGGGGGGATGCTTAACATGACGATTTGTTGAGCATGTCTTGAGCGAAACTCACAGGTCGCCCAGGCGGATGCCTAACAGAAGGAATTCCGAATCATGTCTTGAGCGATCGCTTGTTTTCACATGTCCCAGTCGCCGAAGCGGATTTGTTGAGGATGTCTCGAGCTAAATGCTTGTCGCAGCAGAGTGCATCGCAGCCTAGCGCCGCCTGGCACAGCGCAGCTTGGGCGTCCTTCTGCCAGTTCCGTGGCGCGTTCTCCTGCTCGTCCGTGGCACGTCCCCTGGTGTGCTGGCGCGTCCCCTGGCGCGTCCCTTGCGAGGCTCCCTGGCGTGACGTGCCCGAGCACGTCCCCTTGGCGCGCCCCTCGGCGCGCCCCTTGGCGGGTCCCGTGGCGCGTTCCCTGGCTTGTCCTCTGTCGCGTGCCCTGGTTCGTCCCCCGGCATGATGTCCTCTGGCACGCCTCGTGGCACGCGTCCTGGCACGTCCCGTGGCGGGTGCCTGACACGTCCACGGCACGTCCCCCACCACGCCCCGCGACCGATCCCCCGGCGCCTCTCCTGGTGCGCCCTTGCCACCTCCCGCGGCGCGTCCAGGCGCCCTGCGCCACGTGCCGTGTCGTCTCGTCTCGTCTCGGAGTTGAATCGGATCGCGAGCTCGAGCTGACTTGAGCGTCCCAAAAGTCCCGGCCGCAAGCAGCTCTGGGCCAGCTGCATGCTCAGGCAGCTCGAGCTAAGAGCCAGATCGGTTCGGTCAGGATTCGGATGCTGAGGAAGACTCGGTCCGCAACGCTGTAGAGCACAATCGCGGCATGGCACATCTCAATTCAGCACGGCACAGCACAGCACAACCCCTGGCACAGTGCATCACGATCGATGCATTCAGCCTTGCAGTTGCTTGTCGCCTCATCAGCTGTCATGAAAACGTTGCCATGCTCCACATTTCCACATTTCGTTCCTGGTTCGTGGGCCGATCATGTTCAGGAGGGGAAAAACACACAGACACAATGAATCGTCGATTCCCAAGAAAATATGGGAAAATATGGGAATTGGGCGGGAAGACAAACAAAACATATATGGGAAACTATGTTTTTTTTTAAATTTTATTTGTGTGTATCTATTTGTGTTCCAGGGCCCCTTCACATGTTTCAGTCCGCATCCCCAGAGCTCTCGACACCTCCTCCGTGACCAGGGTTTCGCCCCCGCTCCGTCCTTGATGGTCTCCGGGGCCGGAACGCGGCCCCCGAGGGCAGCAAAATCGCAGAAAAACACGCCGGGATGGACACCGCCATGCCGTCGGAGATCCGGGATCAGCTCCGTCCCTGCGCGGCGAGGGCCAGCAGGAGGAGCCCGCCGCCCGCGCCGCGGCCGTGCGGCCCTCGGGCGGTTCGCGCGAGCCCGTCCCCCTTGCTGCCGCTGCGGCTCCCGCCGCGGTGGGCTGGCGCCCTGCGCGGCCAGGGGCGCGCAACGGTGGCGGGGGGCGCACCCGGGGGAGGGGGCGGCGAGGGGGCCCTCCGTTGATCGAGCCCCCTCCCTCGGGGGAGGGCAGGGTGCCCATGCCGCCCCCATTCAGTCGTTGTCTCCCTTTGGGGCCCCTAGGGCGGCCTTCGTCGCCACCGCTGGGTTCGCCTCGAAATCCTGGTCAGAACGCTACCCGGGAGAGGCCCAGGGAGTAGCGGTATCGGTGCCTTTTGGTTTCCCCAAGCCCAAATGCTGGGCCAGAGTATCTCAGCCCCACCATCCCCCCCCCCCGTTTGGTGAAATGCCCTGCGAACCAACCCCCTCAGGAACAGCACATATCCCCACCCAGGGGGGTGGATCGGCCAGCGGGACCAAGGCCACGCCAGTGGGGATAGGGAGTGGTAAAACGATGCTCAGACCCCGAGGTCCTTGCGTCGCAATTTTTCACAGCGGGCGATTTTGTCTGGTTTCGGGCCCCCGGGCCCTCACGGATCGATCTGGCTTGAAAAGTGCCAGAGAAAGATGGGGTCCCCAGGGCCTTGGTCGAGCTTTTTCAGCGATATTGCAATTTTTCCGTGACGTCGGATCTCAGGGGAGAGGATGGGGGAGAGGGAGGGAGGGAGGGATGGGGGGAGGAGTTCTCCCTCCCCCCGCTCTCTTCCTCCCTGCTCCGACTCCTCCCTCGCGGACAGCGAGCAGAACTACCCGCCGTGTTCCGATTCCGATTCCAGGAGGGAGGAGGCGTCGGAGCAGGGAAGAGGAACAGGGAAGAGGGCTGAATGAGGAGAAGGTGACGGAAGGGGAGGGGGGGAGGGGATGGGGGCAAGCTAGGTGCGCTCGCGTCATATCTGACATCCTACCCCTCCCTCCCATCCCTTACCATGGCGCAGATCCCCTCTCTACTCGCACAGTCGGATGTCGAGCAGGGCAATGATCCCGAAAGGGTACGCGATGCATTGTAGAGCACGGCATGGCATGGCGTAGAAGAGCACCGCGAAGCGTAGTATCAACCTAGCATTGCATTGCATGCCGTGGCATGGCACGGGAAATGACGCCAGCGCTGCAGCGGGAGCACGAGTCGAAACGAGCGGAAGCGCGGAAATGAGGCCAGCGCTGCAGCGGGAGCACGATTCGGAACGAGCGGAAGCACGGAAATGATGCCAGCGCTGCAGCGGGAGCACGATTCGGAACGAGCGGGGTCCGAAAATGAGGCCGGCGCCTCAGCGAGAGCAGCATTTTGAAACAAAATGCAGGCGAAAACCCAACTCCGGGGAAACCTGTGTGTAACAAAAAGTATGCGGGGGGGGTCGAATACTCCCAAGCCGTCATCAGGGGAAGAGGGAGAGTAGTATTCATATTGAGTAATTGTGGAGGAGGAGTGGAGATGATGAGGGAGCGAGGAGGAGCAGGGAGGGGCGAGGAAGTGAGGGAGGGAGGGAGGGAGCAAAGGAGGGCGGGAAGGGAGGGAGGGAGTAGGAGAAGGGAGGAGTCGGTTCTCCAGGATGTTGGCCCCCCTTGGGAGGTCTCCGTCGCCACGGCCAGGACCCATTGGGAAATCGTGGTCAGAACGCGCTCTGGGAGAGGTCCAAGAGCAGTTTTTGAGGAAGAGGAGGAGGAGGAGGTCCAGTGTCAAAAACTGAGTTTTTGAGGAAGGAGGAGGAGGAGGAGGAGGAGGAGGAGGAGGAGGAGGAGGAGGAGGAGGAGGAAGGAGGAGGAGGAGGAGGAGGAGGAGGAGGAGGGAGGAGGAGGAGGGAGGAGGAGGAGGAGGAGGAGGAGGACCAGTGTAAACCCAGAACGCGTCAGCGGTGTTGCAATCCGCCCTCCCTCCAATAATGTGTTCCCAAACACCCTGTGGTGTCGGTTCCTCGTTTTGAAGAGACAGCGAGCGCCCCGCGTTCTCCTCTCCTCCTCCTCCTCCTCCTCCTCCTCCTCCTCCTCCTCCTCCTCCTCCTCCTCCTCCTCCTCCTCCTCCTCCTCCCCCCGCTCCTCCCACCCCTTGCGCCCCTCACACGTTTCGTGGGCCCATAGGGTTCTCTACCGAAGGCTCCAGTGGACAAACATGCATGCAGTTCCACCCCATTTCGGCGCACCCCTCACACGGTTCGTGGCCCCGCAGGGAGCTCCACCGAATGCCCTGGTGGGAAAGATCG
>CAUYUJ010012792.1:82842-92842 GCA_963575745.1 Prorocentrum cordatum
AAGCCTTTCAAACACTGGAGGGAAATTTATGATTTTTGCCTCTTGTGGCCTTCTTGGGGGTGTTCGTGCAGGCCTCTTGGGGCGTCTTGCAGGTGGGGCTTTTGGGGGCCGCGGGTCCCCCGGGGGAGAGTCGTATCTGGGTGGCGACCTCCCGGGGCCCCCCCCCCGGGGGGAGTCGTCTTTGGGTGGCGAGCCCCCCCACGACCCCCCAGGAGACAGGCATCGCGCCGGCAGTAAACGACGACGACATGGCGAACGTGGTGGATGCTGTCGACATCAAGGTGCCCAGCGGTAGCTAGCGGAAGTTCAGCTTCGAATGCATGCAGGTTCTCACCAGATTCGCTGCTGGGACTTGGAGGGTGTCGCGCACGAGTGCATCGCAGAGCGGAGGCTGCGGCATCTCGCCTCCAGCATCGGGGCGGGAGCAGGCGAGACCGCCTGCTGGTGCGGCGCGGTGCTGCGTATGCTGTATGCTGCAGCGCTGGCGTCGTTGCGCTCCTCGTTACCTGCCATGTTCCCGCCGAAGGAAAAGTCTGAGCATCGGGAGGGGCTGGCCAGCTGCCCGTTGTCCTGCGATGGCTGGTTCTGCGCCACTGAGGGGGCGTTGGCTCTGCTGTTCCTGCTCGGGGAGGCTGGTGTAGCTGCGGCGCCTTTTCGGCGTGCGCCCGCCCGGATACACTGTCCCGGTTTAATGTTACCAGATTCGTTTTTTCATGCTGCCCTGCTGGCGCCACCTTCGGTCATGCCGCGCAGCCCTTGATACTGTCGCGCCCCTGTGGCCCTTTGTTTGCAGTGGCAGTCTCCATCAACTTTCGCTTAGTGCCCTTGTGCTCCTTAGTGTTTCGTCTTGATTTGTTGGTCCGGCATCTTCGAGGTCCTCCTGGGATTCGATGCTGTGTCAGCCTCGGGATGGATGGCCGGTCGCTGTTTGACGTCCTCTCGAGGCTCGCCGCCTCCCAGTCTGTTTCGGGTTCGTGTTGGCGATGCTGTTTCCGGCTGTTTTTCGCAGCCCCTTCTCGCCTTCCTCTTCCTTTGTTCCTCCTCCCCTCTTTTCCTCCTCGTCCTCCTCGTCCTCCGCCTCCCCCGCTTTTCCCCGCAGGTGCTGACGTTAACCCGCTGGTCAATTTTGCTTATTGCCGCTGCGCTGCGTGGGGGTTGTAACGGCTCGTCGTTGGGCGCGGTGGTAGCCCCGCGAGGGGCAGCGGATTGTTCGGTGTCCGCTCCGACTGCTCCCGTCTTGTCCGTCCACAGGAAAACCTCCATCGCATAGGGGCAATTTTAGTCCCTTGGCGATTCAATGGGCTGTGGCTTCCACCACCAGAGCGAAACATCACTCTTTGGGGTCCATGCTGGCAAGCATATTTTTGTTATTCTTTGGGGTCCACGCTTGCGAACATCTTTTGCAGCATATTTCAACACGGGGTCTCCAAGAGTCCTTTCTATTTTCTCCAGGGCTGGTTTTTCATCTTGAGTCGTTTCTTGATCGGCCCAGGGCTCGGCGAGGGCCCCCAGAGGCCGAAAACAGGGGGAAACCTCTTTCTTGTTAGCTTTCTCCAGACGTCGCATGCCTGGGGAGGGGGGGTGGGGCGGGATTATGACCGGATTGGGATGAATCGCTCCACGGTGTTCGGAAACGTTTTCATAGCGTTCCAACGCGTGCCCTGTGACGGCCGCGGCGCCCGATGCACCCTTCAGAGCCGCCAGACTGCAGAAATCCTTGATTTTTCCGGCCGGGTTTTGTCCCAGTTCTGGTCTCGTCGACGGGGTCCCCAGGGGCCCCTTCCCTTTCCCCAGGGCTGGCTTTCTATCCTGCCTGGGGATGGGGGGGCCCCACTTCCCGCCCCCTAAATCCAGGAACCGAAAACATGGATTAAGGCGCGTGGACGAGCGCCCACGCGCCATATGAACGGATCCTCGATCGATGCTAGGGCGAGGTTGTTCGTCAAGGAGTGTGCCCAGGAGGCTTCAGAAGCTGGAGGACTCATTGCCTGATGAAGGCGGCGATGATATCCACGGCCAGTCCACGGTGGGAGTTCCACAAGCTTCAAGGCGCAGGGTTGGCTTATCCAGACACCTGGCGTGCTGGTTTTGTCGAGACACGGGCCCCCGACCTTTCGACCATTTCCCCAGGACCAGTTTTCCATCCCGAATATTTTTCGACGGTCCCGAGGCCCAGTCAGGGCCCCGGTGGGGCCGCAAGCGAGGGAATACCTCCGCCCCGATGTTCTCGAGGCGCAGGGTGTCTGGGTATCCAACGGTTCCTCACCCGGTGCCATCGCCGTAGCGTGTGCCGCCCCCCCTCCCCTCCCCTCCCCCCCCCGACAGCGCGGTTCGGCCCGGGTGCTCGGTGTTTGGGTATATCCAGTGGTCTTTCATCCCATGTCCTCCCTGCAGCGTGTGCCCCCCCCCCCCCCCCATGAGAGCGCGGAGGTCTGGTGCTGCCTGAGCGCCGCGGCGCAGACGGCCGCGGTCGCGCTCTGCTGGAAGGCCCGGCGGCGCTGCGCCCGCGCCCGATTGGGGGGGGGGGAGGTGCGGCGGCAGCGGCCCCCCCCCCGGCCCGCGGAGGTGGGGCTGCGGCGGGCCAGTCCTCGACCGCCACGGAAGCCTCGACCGCCTCGGGGGGCAGGAGGGAGGCTCCCAGGATCTCGCCTGGCCTCCCATTCCTCGGGGTTTGTCCCCTTGGCCCCCTTCCTTTTTTTTGTGTCCTCCATCCTGAGGCATGCTGTGCCTGCTCGACGTGTCTCCGAGAGAGTATCCAGGATATCCAGAGGAGGGCGCGGCTCCCGAAACTATTTTCTGGGGGGGGGGGGGGGGCGCGCGCCTTCGGCCCTGGGGTGCGGCCGCCCCCGGAGGGCGGCCCCCGTGCGGGCGCGGCCGCCGCCCCCAGGGGGGCGCGCCGCCGAGGGCGCCCGTGCGGAGGCAGTCCGATGCGATGGGCATCTCGATCCGATCCAGTGCCGATTCGACGCTGACCGATCCTGGGGCAGTCACAGGCGAAACTCGGGACGACCGGCGTGGGTACGGAAAGAGTGGGTACAATGCCCAGCAACAGATGTTGCCCCAAACCAACAGCGGCCGCTGTTGGGCAGGCGGCCTTCTGCCTCGAATGGACACAGGCGAAAATCGGGACGACCGGCATGGGTACGGAAAGAGTGGGTGCAATGCCCAGCAGCAGCTCCTGTTCATCTTGAGCAGGACTCGCTGTTCACGCCGCCGCGGCCTGTGCCCATTCGAGGCAGAGGGCCGCCTGCCCAACAGCGGCCGCTGTTGGTTTGGGACAACATGTGTTGTTGGGCATTGTGCCCATTCTTTCCGTACCCATTTCGGGCGTCCAAAGAAAAGAGGACGTGCACGTACATCAATCCGCGCTGGTTTCGAGAGTGCAGTCAGCCCGCACAGGAAGGACGGGCAGCCTTCCCGAGGGTACCGTTGCATCCTTGCCTCCTCCGTCCATCCTTGGCCACTTTCGCTGGCCGCGCCCCGCTCGCAAGGTGTCGACATGGCCTTCCAAGGCCCTTGCATCCTTACCGCGCATCCTTATACCACGGGTTGGCTGCACGAGTGGCGCGAACGTTCGCTTCGCGCGGCTGGCCCCGCGGCCTGGGGGGCAGTGTCCGTGTGCGTCGTTGGGCGTTCACGTCCTCTGTGGGCTCCCCAGATTCGAGGCCGACTGACCCTCGGCGGGGGAGGGGGGCGGGGCCAGCGGGGGCCGGGCACCCGGCGGACAGGCAGTGGCCCCGGGTGGGACTCCGCGCCGCCTGGAGCCCCTCGCCCTCGGGGCCCCATCCCTCCGCGGGCGGCGAGGAGTCCGAGCCCTGCCCTCGCGGATCCACGGTCGAGGCACCTCGACGGACGCCAGGGGATCGTCCGCGCGCGGTGCCCAAGGCGGGGTCCGCCAGAGGAGGCTGGCTGCCCCGCGTGTTCGCGCCGGCCCCGGCCGCTGCGTGGGCCCCGGGTCGGGCACACGCCGACATGGATTGGGGATCCGTGGATCTGGCGCGGGGACCCCGTGGATCGGTGGATGGATGGGACCCTGGTTTGGGAACCTCGGGTAGGGTACTCCAGATTTCGTAATAAAAGGGAGGGGGTCTCAACCCTCCAAGACAAGCCATTTCAGACCTCCCCCGTGGGAGAACCCTCCAAAACATCGTCCCCAGACCCCCCCAGGCCCTCCAAGATAGCCTGGAAGAGACCCCCCCCCGAAATGAGACCCCCCTCCCTTTATTACGAAATCTGGAGTAGCGGGATGCGCCGAACACGTGGCGTAATCCGAGCCCTACCCCCGCCTCGCATCGATTCCGGAGAATCGACGGTGGGTGGGGGCAGGGTTCGGAGGTCGCCGCCTGTCGGAGGAGGAGAGCTGTCATTCCGCCTGGCCCCTATCAGCCGAACAGGCGTGTGACCGAACAAACATTCCGTAGTTAACTTAGCCCAAAGCGTGTCCGATAGTGTGATCGAAAGAGCAGTGTGACCGAATGTGTGACCGAAATTAAACATCATAGTGGCTTCGAACCAAACATTTCGGTCACACTCGGGCGCGGTCGGGAAATCTCGGGCGCCAGTTTCGGTCACACTCGTGTAGGTATTCGGGCACATGTTCGGTCACTGTGCCCCCCTCCTGATAAGGCGGCTACGTGAGAACTGCCCCGACCACCCCAGACATCCGACATTCTGGAAAACATGAGACGGAGGGTTTTTTCCTCGTTTATGGCCCTTCGGGGCCCTAACCAGGCCTCGGGACCGTCAAACCGATTCGGGATGGAAGACTGGTCCTGGGGAAGTGCTCGAGATGTGGGGGCATCGTCTCTTAAACGAAAATCGAGACGCTGGATGACTGGGCCCTCGCGTCATCGAAAAGTCATGGCGGAAGACTTTTGGCAGCTTTCGGCCTCCAGGGTCCCCCCCCTGGGCCCCAGGGCCGTCGAACGGGTTGAAAAGCCGGCCTTGGGGAAAGGGCCGGGGCTGCAGGGAATTCGCATTGACAAATCAAGACATCGGACGTCTGGCACTGTGTAGATCTTTCCCGATCGTGTCAGTGGCGGGGTCCATGCAGATCCGGTCGATCCGATTCGATCTCGATTCGGGTCGACCCGATGCTTCTCGATTCCGGTATGCCGGCGATCCGATGCGGCCAGATGCTCGCGTGTCCGTGTTGTGCATCCTGGCGCAGTTGATCCGATTCGATTTCGATTCCGTGCCGATGCAGCCCGATCCGGCTCACAGTCCGATTCGATCCGATCTCCCGATTCGATGGGGATTGACCTTGCGTGGAAGAAGTCGGATGAGAACAGCTATACATATCCACTTCATTCCGCTCCTCCCCTCTCCCAGGAAGTATACATATATTCACATGGCCCGTATATATGTATATATACGCACACAAGATTTTAAGGCTCGCTGCGCTTCGCCTTCTAATCTTGATCCTTGCACCGACGTGTCTCCAGTAACGCTGCGGTCAAGATCGTCGTCGTCGTCTGATTGGGGGTCCGCTTGGGGCCCTTTGCTGGTCATCTAGGCACCCTCTCGGGCTGTCCCGGAGCCCTCTAGGGCTGTTTTCGGGCGACGACGACGACGACGACGACGACGACGACGACGACGAGGACGACGACGACGACGTCGACGACGACGACGACGACGACCGAACACGACGACGACAACTGGCCATCTGGGGTCGTTTTGGAGCCATCTTGGTAGGCCCTGGAGCGCGCTTGAAGCTGTCCTGCAGTCGTCCGGGGCTCCTCATGGGAGCGTCTGGACAGTTCGTTCGGAGCTCGTAGCAGGTCTCTTGGGGGCCCTCTGGAAGGATTTTGGAAGCCTCTTGGGGCCGGGTTCGGTGCCTTTTGGGTGCCGTTTGGGGAGCTCTTGGGGACCGCTCGGGAGCTTCTTGGGGGCTCGTGGGGGCCTCTGGGGGCCTCTTGGTGACCTCCAGGGCCTTTCTTGGGGCCTCCTGGGGGCCTCTTGGGGCCGAGGGCCCGAAAAGTCCGTTCGGATCTCCCGTCTGGGCTCTCTCTTAGAGGTGTCTTGGGGCCCTTTTGGGCCGTTTTGGAGGCCTCTTGGGCTGTCTTGGGGCCCGTTTGGGCCGTCTTGGGGCTGCTTCGGGGGTTTCTTGGGCGGTCTTGGGGCGATCTTGGGGGCCTCTTGGGCTGTCTTGGAGCGTCGGGAAGCCGAAAAGGCGAGACCCATGGAAACCTTCCAGACCTACGAATAAAACCAACCTTTGTTTGCCTCTTGGCGCCCCCTAGGGAAGCCTCTTGGACGCCTCTTGGCGTCTTGGGCCGTATTGGAACTATCTTGGGCGTCGTGGAGTGATCTTTGTGCGTCTTGTGGCTCTCTTGGCTCTTGGAGGATCCTTGGGGGCAGGTCTCTTGGGGGCCTCCTGGAAGGATTTTGGACGCCTCTTGGGGCCCGGTTCGGTGCCTAATGGGGGCCGTTTGGGGGACCGCTCGGGAGCTTCTTGGGAGTCTCGTGGGGGCCTCTGGGGGCCTCCTGGGGGCCTCCAGGGTGTTTATTGGCGCCTCCTGGGGGCCTCTTGGGGCCGAGGGCCCGAAAAGTCTGTCGGTTCCCCCATCTGGCCTCGCTCCTGGAGCCGTCCTAAGGCCCGAGTCAGGATCCTCCTCCTCCTTCTGCCGCTGTCGCTGTCGGCCTTGGAGTGTTCGCTTCCAACGCGGCCTTCCTCCTTCCTCCTCCTCCTCCTCCTCCTCCTCCTCCTCCACCTCCCTCCTCCTCCTGCTCCTTCTCCTCCTCCTCCTCCTCCTCCTCCTCCTCCTCCTCCTCCTCCTCCTCCTCCTCCTCCTCCTCCTCCTCCTCCCCCTCCTCCTCCACCTTCCTCCTCCTCCTCCTGCTTCCTCCTCCTCCTCCTTCCCCTCCTCCTCCGCTCCCTGCCCGCCGCTCTCCTTCCCCCTCCCTCCCTGCCCCCCCCCCCTCGGCCCGAGGCCCGCTCGCAGGCTGGGGGGGGGGGCGGCGACCGGGGCTTTCTCACGGGCCTCCCGCGGCTGGCGCAATGGCGACGGCGCGGTGGATGTTCGCGGACGCGGGGGTCCTTCGGGCAGGGTAAGGCCCCGCGCGCCCAGCGCTTCTTCGGTCGTCGTCGGTCGTCGGTCGTCGGTCGTCCGTCGTCCGTCGTCCGTCGTCCGTCGTCGTCGTCGTTGTCATCGTCGTCGTCGTCGTCGTCGTCGTCGTCGTCCGTCGTCGTCGTCCGTCGTCGTCGCCGTCGTCGTCGTCGTCGTCGTCGTCGTCGTCGTCGTCGTCGTCGTCGTCGTCCGCCGGGGGGGGTGACCCCGGCGCGCCGGTCGTTGCAAGTAGGTGTGTTCGGAGGCCAGGATCCCAGTCCATTTCAATCGCTTTTTCACTTCAAGAGTCGATCTGCTTCTGCTGCGGTTTGTTTTTCTCTGGGAGTGCCGGAGCCCAATCTACTTTATCCGCCTTCCTACTTCATGTTTTTACGTTCTGCTTCCGACAGACGTCTACACATTGAACAGCTTGGGGGATGCGACTCTCTTGACCGCCCTTTCACGGAGGCGGCCCGAGGGTCCTTCGGGAAGGGGGGACGCTCGGGGGCAACGTTAAGGGAGGGTGGGGTCGGGAGCTGGTTTTTGTATTGGTTCTCGGCGGGTTTCCAGCCTCGGGGTGCGCTCCAGCGCCTGCGCCTCGCCGAGAGCGTTCCCGGGGTGCCCGGGTCGTCCCGAACGGCCTTCGTAGACCCGAGTTTGATGGGCCTGTTTTCCACCACCACCACTAGAAGTTGGAGGGGGAGGGGCTCCTCCTCCTCCTCCTCCTCCTCCTCCTCCTCCTCCTCTTCCTCCTCCTCCCCCCTCCGACTTATGGTAGTGGTGGTGGACAACAGGCCCATCAGAGTTCTGGCCCGAAAGCCACCAGGGGTAACAACACGGGGGACAGGCTCCTGGGGGGGTGGACGCATCCAGCCCTCGTCGCCCACTCCTCATCGCGCAGGGGCGCCTGGTAGCCCACCCCGCCCAGGAGGGCTCGGATTCGTACCATGTTTATGGAAGTCGATGAATGGAGAGGAAGCGTGCTGCCAAATAGTTTCCAGAGGTCTCACTAATGTTTCAAACATGTATTACATATGTAAGAACATGTTTAAACATGTGTAGAACATGTTTTACACATTTTGAGCACATCTGTAATCCAATGATATGATTGTTAGAGTGTCCGTTGTTATGGCATACACAATACCAGGTAAACGCAGGTGCACTGAGGAGAAACCCCGAACCGAGGAAAGGCCCAAGCCGAGGAGAGACCCCGAGGAATCCTGGGGTGGCACGAGTGCAGGCGCTCCGAGGAGCGCCCCGAACACCCCTTGGGCTTCTCCTCGGCCGAGGGCCTTTGTCTCTCGGCCAGGGGGGTGGCGGGGTCCCTTCCTGGGAAGGGGGGGCGGGGGCTGGGCCACGAGCCAGAGGGGTCCCGAGGGATCGGGCGGGCGATGCAGGCCTGGGAAAAAATAGCGAGCACGCATGCCACACTCCGTCGGTCAACGCCTCCCCCTCCCCCCAGTGTTCAGGGTTGGCGGTGGGTCTGATGAGTTCCACTTCGACCGCAGTCTCCCCCGCGCGTGCCAACTTTGAGAGTTTGGGGCAGCGGGGGAGTGTCCACTAATTGTTTCCCCCTGCCGAAGTGGGGGGAGGTCTACATGGGAGGCGAAGGACATCGGAAGCTGGAACATGCACATTACCGGTGGCAGGCTGTTCTTCAATCCCAGGGCTTCTTGAGGGTCGGGGGCGACGTCGGGGTGGTGTGTTGTACATTTTCTCCTTTGTTTTCCCTGGGAAGCAACACCAGGATCCGCCTTCTTGTGTCAGTGTCAGTGCGGGGTCGGAAAAAGCGTCGGGTTGTCGAGTTCAGTTCCCTGGGAAAGGCCTCTGAAGGGGCCGTCTTAAGCCCCTTTTGGAGGCAGCTGGGGCCCAAAAGGGGCCCCAAAGGGCTCCTTGAGGGCCCGTTCTTCCACCCCCCACTTAGGTCAGGCCCCCATTACCACCCGCCCGAAGGGAGAGGGCCCCTGCGGCGTCGATGGATCGAGGACTTGGCTAGGGAGTTGGGGTCTCTTCGTGAGCGGAGGCCTGGGCCACAGGTCCTGAGGGAGAGGGTCCCGGAGGCGTCGATCGAGCAACAGGGCTTTGCGCATCATCCTGTGTGAGGGGCCATGGCGTTGTAGTAGCGTGGCAGTGTGGCAGGGTGTTGCTCCACGTGCATCGCTATCTGCTCATGACGGTGGTCGAAGCGAAACGAAGCGAGGCGTCGGTCGATCGTGGATCGAGGGTCAGCTCTCTGGGCGGCTTCTTGGCCTCTGCGGGGCCTGCAGGGAGGCCTCTCTGGCGGCCTGCGCGACGCACCTCCGGAGGATGCCGGAGGCCTCCTGGGGGGGAAGGGGTCCTGGGCCTCGTCAGCTGCGGGCCCGCCCTTCCGCTTCGAAGACCGGGCGAAGATCCAGGGCGAGTTGCTCCAGGGTCACCGCCAACCAAACCACCCCAACCCAACCCGAAGTCCCCAATTTGCCCTCCATTTCCAGTGGGGGGAGCATAGACAAAAACACATATGAAGCTCGTACCCCCAACCCGAAATTCGGGTCTAATTCCGGCCTTCGGGTTGGGTTGGGGTGGTCTGCCAGGTAGTCACAGGGGCCATTCCAGGATCGGTACGTCGGCACCACCCAAACTTGGAGCCGGCTGGGAGTCTGAGGTGGCCCAGCACTGGTTCCAGCCAGACGGACGGGGGGGGGGGGCGAAGGTTCTGGGTTCGGGAAGTTTTTTTTGGGGGGGGTTCGGCCTCGGGGGGCAGTTTTCGAGCCCCAGGACCGTGAAACACGGATCTGGGTGACAGAGAACTGCACCGGATGGACTCCGGGAGGGGTCCGGGATCGACTTTCCACAGATTTGGCTTCATGCCCCCCCTGAGATTTTCGGGGGTTCGATGAGCTCAAGACCCCCCGGCCGCCTCCAGGGTCCTGGGCCTCGCGGTCTTCAGGAGGGCTTCAGGGACGGCTGCG
>CAUYUJ010012792.1:105342-117842 GCA_963575745.1 Prorocentrum cordatum
GAACCTCCAGCTCGAGCACGAGGCATCCATCGGCATGATCAAAGGTGGCATCGTGGACACACCACAGACCCAGCACATCCCAGGCCAATCCGCGCACCAGCAGTCCATCCACCAGATAACCGACAAGGTCATTGCCCATGGCAGAACGACGAGGCGCCGCTCAACCAGTGGAGCATCCACCACCGACCCAGTGACGAGGACGGGCACGACAAACGACATCTCCCAGGACCAGTACTCACCGACCCCCAAGCACGACGACAACCCATGGACATCGCATCCACCAGTCACCTACTCAGTCAGGGGTGGGTGGCTACCGAGGGAAGGGAAGAGCTGCAGAGCACTGCCAGCAGTGACCCGCGCCGAAAGCTCGGTCCACCCCGACACCCACCCCCGTGCTGGCTGCTGGGCCTGTGGCACGGCCCGGTCCCCCCCATTCTGGGAAGGACCAGCATCTTCGCCACCCTTCCTTTCTAACGCCACTCGTGCCGACTCTGTTACAGCCGCCCTTGCGGAGCCCAGCGCCACCCACGCTCCGACCATGTTCGCCACACGCTTCCAAAAGCTGGCTGCCTCCCGCCATTGACACTCTCCGCGCACTCCACCTGGCCCAGCCTACGCGCCCAGTGCCAGTTTTGGCAGCAGCAGCACCAGATGACTCAGGCGACCCGCAACAGAGTTTCGGCGTAGCCTCACCCCACTCAGCCTCGCCTGACCTCCACCAGGACTTCGCGAGCAGCAGGCGCAACAGCAGCACACTTCCACACCGACACGAGCAGACTTCACTCACCGCATCCACCTCTTCGTACACACCGACGTCAACCTCGGCCATGCCCTGGGCTCCGTGAGTCTTGACGCCGTCTACGGGTTTGTCTACTATTCCGACCCTGTCTGCGACTTTCCCCACGTCTCCTTCACACCTCTCCCCATCTGCGCACCCCGCCTTTCGCTCCACGAGCCTGCTCCCACCTTGCCCACAGCGGCCGCCACAAGGGGGGGGGTGGGAGTGACGGGGCGGGGCGCACGGGACGGGCTGGGAGAGCCGACGGGTCAGCATCGGCACGGTCCGCCGCGGGGGTACGGGCCCGCGGCGGCCGTGGACCACCTGACCGCGGCTGCTTGAGAACCGCGCCGCTGGAGCCCTCGCCCTGCCCTCCGGGGGGGGGGGGGCGCTCGGCCCCCCCCATGTACTTGCCCACTGGTCCCCTCCTGTCGCAGTGTCCGCTCCTCCAGCCACGCTGCGCCTGCTGCGCCTGTCTTTGTTCGCCACCGCTGCGCCCATGTTACTCTATGCCCACCCCCCACCCCGCAGCCCTCTCCGCTGCGTCGCCGCGCTACGCCACGCACTAAAGACCTCCTCCACTCTACTCCTCAACTTGAGAACTCCGGAGAGGCCTGGAGGTTTGTGCCCCCTTCCCTTCCCCTCTTGAGGTTCCGCCGTTCGATCGCCACTTCTTTTCCAAATGCTCTTTGTTTTTGTTTCGCCCTTCACCCCGCGCTTTGGGTGCGGTGTGGGGGGGTCGAGGGCCGCATCCGTCCTGGGAGCCAATCGCCCGTGGCTCGAAGCTCGACGGAGGAGGAGGAGGAGGAGGAGGAGGAGGAGGAGGAGGAGGAGGAGGGGGAGGAGGAGGAGGAGGAGGAGGAGGAGGAGGAGGAGCGAGCCTCGGAGGGAGCGGTGCCGCCACCTCCGCGCCAAAACACCAATCTCGGGATTTCAACGCCACGGATCAACCTGACTGCTGCGTCTTGACGATCCGGGATCGTGCCAGAACGCCGTTCTTGTGATTCCAACACCACGAGTCAACGTATTCGTTGCGCCCTGACAATCCAGAATCGTTCCAAAACATATTGGTTTGGTACGCTAGCCAGCTTACCCCGTGAAGCTCTGGCCAATGTTTTAAGACGAGCTTGCTCGGCGCTCAGACGAGAGCCACATTTTGAAACGGAACCGCCCTCGATCCATGAGATTTTTGTAGGTTTCAAAACGATTCTGCGTGGCGCTAAGGCGAGAGCCACATTTTGAAAACGACCCGCCCTACAATAATGTGCGCGGCGTTAATGCGAAAGCCAAATTTTGAAAACGACGCGCCCTCAATCCGTGAAGGTCTTGCACATTTATAAGACGAGTGTTCGCGGCGCTGGGTTAGAGCCACATTTTGAAGCGATGCGCCCTCCATCTGTGAAGCTGCTGCCGTCTTCTAGCTCCAGGATCATACGTGATAAGGATGTCTCAGGCGAAACGCCCGGCCCGCCCTTCCGACTGGTCTCGGGGTGCGACAAGGAGGAGTTATTTCTCAGGAAAAGGAAAGGGGGGAGAGGAGGAGAGGCGGAGGAAGAGATGAGGAAGAGGAGGAGGAGGAGGATGATGAGGAGGAGGAGGAGGAGGAGGAGGAGGAAGAAGACACGTGTAAGCCCAAGGTTCATCAACGATGTTGGAATGAACTCCCTCTCCAAGCTCCCTTTTCACAGGCCTCTGCAATGATTAATTTCCACTGAGGGAAGTGCCACGTTGGGAGACAACCGCTTGAAGATCCTGAGGCGCGCCAAAACACCACTCTCGGGACTGCACTTCCACAATCCGACCTGACTGTCGCATCTTCATGATCCTGAACCGTGCCAGAACATCGCTCCTGTGACTTCAACACCGCGAATCAACGTGACAGTTGCTCCCTGACAATTTAGACTCGGTCCAAAACACCTCTTCTGGTACGTTAGCCATCGGAACTCGTGAATCGCTTGCACATGCTTAGAAAGAGTGTGCGCGGCGCTAAGGCGAGAGCCACATGTTGAAAACCGCCCACCCCCAATCCGTCATACTTTTGAAATTCTTTAAGACGAATGTGCGCGGCGGGCGCCATGGCGAGATCCACATTTTGAAAACGTCCCGCCCTCAATCCGTGATTTTGTTTAGCATTATTTGAGACGAATGTGCGCGGCGCCAAGGCGAGAGCCACATTTCGAAAACCGCGCGCCCTCAACCCGTGAGAATTTGCATTTTTTAAACGACTGTGCGCGGCGCTAAGGCGAGACCCATAGTTTGGAAGCGGCCTGCCCTCCATCAATGAAGCTGTTGCCGTTCTAAGCTTCAGGAGCAACAGTAGTAAGTAGCGGAAGTCTCATGCGAAACTAGCGGAAGTCTCATGCGAAACACCCCGCCCTTCCGATTGGCCTCGGGGTGCGTCAGGGAGGAACTACACGAGGAACATGAATGGATGAGGGGGAGGAATTGGAATAGGAGGGCCATCGCATCTGCTTGAGTTTGGTTTTGATTCAGCTACTTGCCTGCTTCCAGCCCCTGTCTCTGGGTTGCGCCTCTCTGATCAGCGTGTCGAGAGTTCTGGGGGAACCGAAGACCACGGGTCTTGCTGGGGAGGGGGAGGAGGACGAGGAGGACGAGGAAGCGGAGCATCGGCAGGATGGATGGAGGGGGGCCATGAGCAGGCGGCACGAGGCACGGGGCACGGGAGGACCATCCGAGGGAGCACACCCAACTCAGGAGGGACAAAAACACACACACACAGACAACTAATCGTCAATTCCCCAGAAACTGTGGGAAAATATTGGAAGGGGGGGGGGGGAAGACGAAAAACCAGAAACCATGAGATTATCCCGGCAAAGCAACCTAACAGCGATGCGTAGGAGCATATCTGGAAGCATTCCCCTTAAGATTCAGATGATAATCCAGTTGTAGAATTCTGCTATTCTCGCGGTCGTAGTCGCATTCGCGATGACAGTCGCAGTGGCAACGGCAGTCGCAGTCACAGCCTCAGCCTCAGCCTGCCTCAGCCTCAGCCTCAGCCTGCTTGAGCCTCAGCATCAGCCTGCCTTCAGCCTCGGCCTCAGCCTGCTTCAGCCTCAGCCTCAGTCTGCCTTCAGCCTCGCCTCAGCCTCAGCCTGCCTCAGCCTCAGCCTCAGCCTCAGCCTCAGCCTGCCAGCCTCATCAGCCTCAGCCTGCTTCAGCCTCAGCCTCAGCCTCAGCCTCAGCTGCTCATCAGCCTGCAGCCTCAGCCTCAGCCTCAGCCTCAGCTCAGCCTGCCTCAGCCTCAGCCTCAGCCCTCAGCCTCAGCCTCACCTGCATCAGCCTCAGCCTCAGCCTCAGCCTCAGCCTCAGCCTCAGCCTCAGCCTGCCTTCAGCCTCGGCCTCAGCCTCAGCCTGCCTCAGCCTCAGCTGCATCAGCCTCAGCCTCAGCCTCAGCCTGCCTCAGCATCAGCCTCAGCCTCAGCCTCAGCCTGCTTCAGCCTCAGCCTCAGCCTCAGCCTCAGCCTCAGCCTGCCTCAGCCTCAGCCTGCATCAGCCTCAGCCTCAGCCTCAGCCTGCCTCAGCATCAGCCTGCCTCAGCCTCAGCCTCAGCCTGCCTCAGCCTCAGCCTCAGCCTGCTTCAGCCTCAGCCTCAGTCTGCCTTCAGCCTCGGCCTCAGCCTCAGCCTGCCTCAGCCTCAGCCTGCATCAGCCTCAGCCTCAGCCTCAGCCTGCCTCAGCATCAGCCTGCCTCAGCCTCAGCCTCAGCCTGCCTCAGCCTCAGCCTCAGCCTGCTCAGCCTCAGCCTCAGCCTCAGCCTCAGCCTGCCTCAGCCTCGGCCTCAGGCCTCAGCCTGCCTCAGCCTCAGCCTCAGCCTCAGCCTCAGCCTCAGCCCTCAGCCTGCCTCAGCCTCAGCCTCAGCCTGCTTCAGCCTCAGCCTCAGTCTGCCTTCAGCCTCGCCTCAGCCTCAGCCTCAGCCTGCATCAGCCTCAGCCTCAGCCTCAGCCTGCCTCAGCATCAGCCTCAGCCTCAGCCTCAGCCTCAGCCTGCCTCAGCCTCAGCCTCAGCCTGCTTCAGCCTCAGCCTCAGTCTGCCTTCAGCCTCGGCCTCAGCCTCAGCCTGCCTCAGCCTCAGCCTGCATCAGCCTCAGCCTCAGCCTCAGCCTGCCATCAGCCCTCAGCCTCAGCCTCAGCCTCAGCCTCAGCCTGCTTCAGCCTCAGCCTCAGTCTGCCTTCAGCCTCAGCCTCAGCCTGCCTCAGCCTCAGCAGCATCAGCCTGCCTCAGCATTCAAAATGTGGCCCGGGAATGTAGTTCTGGGAACTCGAAGAACACGAAGTGGCCTACAGTTGGCTCCGGGCATTCAAAATCATGCCCAGGAATGGAGTTCTGGGAACTCGAAGAGCACGAAGTGGCCTACAGTTGGCTCCGGGCATCCAAAATGTGGCCCGGGAATGGAGTTCTGGGAAGTCGAAGAGCACGAAGTGGCCTACAGTTGGCTCCGGGCATCCAAAATGTGGCCCGGGAATGGAGTTCTGGGAAGTCGAAGAGCACGAAGTGGCCTACAGTTGGCTCCGGGCATTCAGAATGTGGCCCGGGAATGGAGTTCTGGGAGGTCGAAGAGCACGAAGTGTGTGACTGTTTGCGAAAAGCGCATTCGGACACGAGTTCGGACACAGCTCCCCGGATGCCGCCCCGACCCCCCTGTGGAGTCATCTGCTGCTCTCTTTTGAGTCCACTAGAAACCTATCAGCAAAAGCTGTTAGGTAAAAAGATGGGGAATCCAGGGATTTGTGTGTAATGTGTGTGTGTGTGTGTTTATTTGTGAGTCCCTGGGCCCCTTCACCAACGCGATGCCCCGCACGAGGTTGTGCGGCACCCCCTCTCAGGAGGCCGCCGCCCTGGCGCCCGGGCGGCCGTCGCGCCCGGTGCGCCTGTCGCCGGCGGGCCCCGTCGGCGGGGGCCACGCCTCGGGGGAGGGAAGGGATCGCGACGCCGCTGCTGCCAGACCTCCAGCGCCAGGCAAAAAATCAAGACGGAGGTCTTCTCTCCCCAGACATGATCGCGTCGTAAAAAAATAAGGACGGCAGTTTTTCGCTATTTTCGGCTCCTGGGGGCCCTCGCCGGGCCCTCGGGCCGTCAAAGAACGACGCAGGATGAAAAACTGGCCCCGGGGAAAGGGTCGGGACTTCCGGGGACGCCGTCCTGAAAAAATCAGGACGTCGCATGTCTGGGTCTCTCTCTCTCTCTCTCTTTCTCTCTCTCTCTCTCTCTCTCTATATATATATATGGTACCCCCCCCGCAGGGGTCTAGCTTATTATGCTTCTTCACTGTTCGTCTCCTCCTCCTCCTCCTCCTCCTCCTCCTCCCTCCTCCTCCTCCTCCTCCTCCTCCTCTTCCTCCTCCTCCTCCTCCTCCTCCTCCTCCTCTTCACTGTTCGTCTCCTCGGCTCCCGCCTGAGAGGTCCCCCAAAAACGCGAAGAGGAAGAGGCTCCCGCCTGAGAGGTCCCCCAAAAACGCGAAGAGGAAGAGGCTCCCGCCTGAGAGGTCCCCAAAAAACGCGAAGAGGAAGATGCTCCCGCCTGAGAGGTCCCAACAAAACGCGAAGAGGAAGAGGCTCCCGCCTGAGAGGTCCCCAAAAAACGCGAGGAGGAAGAGGCTTCCGCCTGAGAGGTCCCCCAAAAACGCGAGGAGGAAGAGGATCTCGCCTGAGAGGTCCCAACAAAAACGGAGTCAAATGGAGGCTCCCGCCTGAGAGGTCCCAAAGAAACCCAAAGAAACCCAAGAGGAAGGCCTCTCATCCCTGCAACTGTCCCCAAAAACCAAAAAACACCCAAAGCTTCAAAGGAGTATGCCGCCCTTGCCAACAAGGCTGGAGCAGCGGTGTTTTTTTTTTTTTGTGCTTCTGCACGCATCCGCTGGGACGCACTCGTGCGCTTCCTCTGGGTCGTGCTTCTGCACGCATCCACTGGGACGCACTCGTGCGCTTCCTCTGGGTCGTGCTTCGGCACGCATCCACTGGGACGGACTCGTGCGTTTCCTCTGGGTCGTGCTTCTGCACGTATCCACTGAGACGCACTCGTGCGCTTCCTCTGGATCGTTTTTCTGCACGTATCCACTGGGACGCACTCGTGCGCTTCCTCTGGGTCGTGCTTCTGCACGTATCCACTGGGACGCTGGGTCGTGCTTCTGCACGCATCCACTGGGACGCACTTGTGCGCTTCCTCTGTGTCGTGCTCCCGCACGTATCGGTGCTCCCCGCGCTGAGGGTTGGGGGTGTCTCGAGCAGGAGGGCGGAGGTGAGGGCGGGGTGGGAGATGGAGGATTTGGGAGGGGGGGTGGGGAGTGGCCACACCACCAGGGGGATTCCCTATGCTCCTCGCTCTGGTGGTTGTGGTGCCGCTTTCCTGTGTTCCGAAGACGATGGCGCTCATGGCGGCGATGCGCAGCATCGGGGAGCGGGTCGAGACGCTGCGCCAGTGGGAGGAGGATCTCTGGCAGAAGAACGCGCTGGTCTGGGGGCGGATGCACGGGGCGTCCGCCGACTCGCGGCTTCGTCGCTGGGGCTGAGTGAGGGGTTCGCATTGGCATCAGCGGCGAGCGTTGCGCGGTAGACGTTGCTGGTGCGCCTGCGCTCCCAGGAGACAAGGGCTGATAGCCCTGCCATTCCAAGAACAGAGGGATCACGTAAAAAACAAGCACCCTCCAACCCTAACCACCCAACGAAGGAGAGCCGCTTGCCAGCTTCAATGAGTGAGCGTTCGGCTTGAGTGGGTTCAGTTCGGCATTTCTCCCACAGCAAGGGCGCTCTTGTGCCCTGTATGGCTTGCGTCGCCGTCGTCGCGCCCCCCCTTCCATCCCCTGCACGTCATCTGATCGCATGCTTGCGCCATGTGCATTTCTGGCTAAAGCTTCCCCGCAAGCGTCGACTCGATTCTCTGGCGGCCCGCCACTCGCTGCAATGGCGCACGAGTTTGCGTTCTTGCCAGATTCTCGCCCTGGCGCGCCACTGCCCCCAGATTCCTTTTGGTGGAAACTGAGCGCGATGCAGTCCCATCGCCTGCAGGCCGGGGGGGACTGGTTGTTCGAAATGCATCGCTGATAGAACCCTCCGCAGCTATCGAGGGCGGCCCGTGCCCTCCCCCCCCCCCCTCCCCCGAGGGCCGCCTGCGCATCTCCGTCGACGGGTGGCCGAGCTTCAAGCACTTCCACAAGAGCCTCCAGCAGTACGTCGCGGCGGGGTTCGCGGGCCCGCTCTGGTTGCCCTCCGGCCCAAGCCTACTCCCGATTATCGTGCGCCCTTACAGAAACTTGGAGGTGACGGCGGTCTGCATCTGGCATGATCGCCCCGCGCGCGTGTGCGACCTTGGCTTCATTACCGAGCACAACGTTGCCTGGGTCGACACTGCGGGTTGGGCCACTACGTGGAAGTGCGCGGAGAGGAGGGCGCAGACATTTCTGGGGTTGCCGCGGCACCGTGACATTGCATTCCTCGTGGGCGCGCACGAGCCCAGCGTGCGCGAGCACGTCGGGCCGTCCTTCGGGCTTCGGCCGTGAGCGGCCCGCGGCGAGGGGCCCACTCTGCTGGTGCGATATGAGGGGGGAGCCTGCTCAGCGAGGAACGCATTCAGGGCTTTATTGTTTAGATTCTACAGCGCGCTGAAGCACGTCGTCCAGTCGTCGCTGAAATCGCGTCATCGCGACGAAAGGCACCTTGTCTGCCTGTCAAGAATTCTCTGTGGGAGCTGTTCGAAGTAATGATGATAATGATGATGATGGTGGTGAAGATGACAGTGCTGATGATGATGGGGGCAGCGCTGATGACGACGACGATGAAGATGATGATGCTGATGGCGATGCTAGCGATGATGATGGTGATGGTGATGGTGACGGTGGTAATAATGGTGATGAGGAGGACGATTTTGATGCTAATGATGGTTATGACGATGCTGATGATTATTCAGACGACGACAGCGGCGACGAATATTACGATGATGCGGATGCCGATGATAATGATGATGCCGACAACGAAGACGAGGACCATGAGCAGGATGGGGATGGGCCATCGTTGTGGTTTGGCGCCCCCACATGAAACGGCAAATCCACATGCTCGAATCCCTCTGAGGCTTGCCATCCGCATCATTTGTTTGGCCAGCCCGCGTACTCGATTGCTTCCGAGGCCCATCATCAGCAACGTTTGTTTTGCCAATGTTCCAGAGGAGACGGCGCCCTTGGCTCGACCAGGGCGATGCTTGGGTTGTTGATAGGCAGCGAGGGCGTTGTCTCGCGATGCCGATGAAGACGTTGCAACCACCAGCGCGCAGCAACGTGATCGCCCTCTCCGTCGGATTGTCGCCATCGCCGCAGCCGTTTCTTGGCCGAGTCGGCAGCCAGAGCCGCAGGTGCCCGCGCCTCTCACGCTTTGCCTTGTCCGTGCTATCGCGCGAGGAACCAGGGGTGGCCGTCCACCGTCGCCCCGCCGCTGCTGTCGGGGGACGTTTGGGCATCGTCCCCAAAAAGGGCAAGGCTCGGATGGTGCTCAAGCGCCCCTCTGCTACCAAGACCAAGGACTGGAAGAACGTGCCGTACGTCAGGGAGAAAAACGCGACGCCTGGCAGGGGCTTGCGCCGCGAGCAGGCAAAGTGGAAGCGCACAGTCCCAGAGCTCTTGGCGGCGTCTGACGCGGAGATCATGAACATCTTGCTGGAGGACAAGCTACTCGTTGATTGGACTGGGGCGACTTGTCCTTTCTGCGGGCGCGGCAAGCTCGGGGAGTTGGCAGCTCGCCCGCGCAAGGGCGATCGCTTCTTGCATCGGTGCAGCGCGAAGGGCTGCCAGAAGCACGTGTCTCCTGCCCACGTGGGCCCAATCTTCAGCGAGCACTCGACGTCCGAGAGCTTGCAGAAGCAGGCCGTGGTCCTACTGGCGAAGCTCACGGGGACTCACACGCAAACACCCACATCATGTTCGACGTCAACCACAAAGCGGTGGAGCGGATTTGGAGCAACGTTGAGCAGGCCAGGAGGATGTACGTGGAGGACGTGGAGCCGACCCTCGAATACAGTGGGCCGAAGGTGTGGGCAGACGTGGAGGCTGACGAGGCGACCTTCGACAAGTTGGACTTGACCGACGGGCCCGAGCCTCTGGGAGACCCAACTCACCCCGTCATGTGGGAGCAGTGGTTGGGCATTGCAGCGCGGCAGGCCGCGCGCGCTGACACTTACGAGATTGTGCCCCGAGATGGCGAAGAAGCGGGCGCCTGGCCCTGGGGCCGTGCGCAAGGTAGAGTGGAAGCCCCTTGCGGAGCGCTGGCTGAAAGACCGCGATGTTGTCTTTCACACTGACTCGGCGCGTTCCTACAAACTACGTGTGCCCGGAGTCATTCACGACTTCGTTGTTCACAAGAAGAAGTACAAGAACGTCGGCGGCAAGAAGGTGCTCATTCCCCCCAGGTACGTCGAGCTGAAGACGCACGTACTCCCGTCGGGCAAGCACCTCAAGGTCAAGAGCGGCACCCAGATCATTGACCGTGCGTGGCGCTTCATCAAGGACCGCGCGCACAGGAGCGCCAATGCCAAGGCAGGAACCAAGCTGCTCGCCACCAAGATCCGCTCGGCCCAGTACGACTACTGGCACAAGGACGACGACATGTGGGCCAAGACCGGGGAGATGGTGCAGCACATCATGCGCGACGTGCTGACGGCGTGATCGGCCCGCGGCGGACGTTTTGGCGTCGACGTAGGCAGTGCGCCCGCACTGCTCGGGGAGTTCTATTGGCACAATGACGCCACATTCGAGTTACTTCGGTGCGCATGGCGCAACAAATTATGCGCAACGTACAGTATGCGTGATCGGCCGCGGCAGCCGTATGGGCGTAGACTTAGGTAGTGCGTCTGCACTACGTCGGGGTTCTGCCATGGGTATTCTTCATTGCGTGCTTCTGCACCTAGAGGTTTGTAATTCAAAAAGAATGCCCGCGGGTCCTGAAACCCAAACGCATCGCACTGCCAACGGGTCCAATCATCTCACCGCCACCGCGCCATCGGAAATTCTAGCATACACTGTCAGCACAATGACAGGAACACAACATCACATCATCGCTTCGCTTGGACGCCGACATATTGAACGGTAGACCCCTGCGGGGGGGGGTAGCATATATATATATATATGTATATGTCTGTATTTATATGTATATGTGTAGCAACCTTGCGGCCTCCGTGGGGGCCCTCGCTCGCGCTCCATGGGGCCGTGAGAAGCCGACCTGGGGTGGAAGCCCAGCCCTGGGGGCAAGGGTGGGGGGTTCCGGGGGCCCAGTGAGGAAAAAGTCGAGGCGTCGATGGATTCTCCTCGAGACTCTGGTCAGGGCGTGCTCCATGAGAGGTCTGGGGGGCGGCGGCATCGGCAGCTTTCTGATTCCCCGGCGCCAGCGCCGACCTTCCCACCGGTAGACCACCGATCGAGCATCCGTCGATCGAGGAGGGGAGGGGGGGATTGGGGATGGCGAGGGTGAGGTGGTGGAAGAGGAGGAGGAGGAGCAGGAGGAGGAGGAGGAGGAGGAGGAGGAGAAGGAGGAGGAGGAGGAGGAGGAGGACAACCAGAGTAAACCAAAGAAACATAAGCGATGCTGCAGTACACCCTCCCGTGCCAAGTCCCCTCGTGCGCCCCGTACAAGTCCTCCTCTTCATTACAAGAGGCACCCCCTTGAACGACCAGCACATTTGGGGCTGCCATTTTGGCGAAGTCCCCACATGTGGGCCTGCCAAACATGTGAATATGTTCAAAGTAAACGTTTTGTCTCGGGATTTTGATGATTCTTGCTTCTTGGGCCCCTCTCGGGGGTCGTCTTGGAGCCCTATTGGGGGGTCTTTGAAGCCTTTTGGTCAGTTTGAGGCTATCTTGGTCTTCGTACAGGACTCCTGTGCGTGTTGGAACCCTGCTTGTGCAAACGTAGATTGATGCTTCGCATCTTGAAGGCCACAGAGTGTAGAAATGGAGGCTCCGGAAGCCCCCCCCCCCGCCTGGTTACCCCCCTTCTAGTCGGGTTTCAGACCCCATGGGAGGGGGAAAGGGGGATGGGTACAGCCAACCCCCTTTCGAAGAAAGACTGCTTGCCCCCTCCGTGTAACCGATGCACAGGTTTAGTCCTTTGGTGATTAGCTTCGAGGATTCCAATTTACAAAAGAGGCGCCATGGATCCGTGCAGCGCTACGGGCGTTGAAACTGTGGGTCCTTGAACTCAGCGAAAGTTCAAGCGAGAACTCCTTTTTGAAAAAGAGCAATCCCCCATCCTGCTAAACCTGGAAAGCAAAAGCGAATGCGCGCGGCGCTCAGGAGAAGACCACACATCGAATAGGAACCGCCCTCCATCCGCGAAGCTAGTGCAGACTTGTAAATTAGAGCGCGCGGCTTGAAGGCGAAAGTACCATTTTGAAAATGTCACCCCTTCCACCAGTGATAACGTTGCAAACATTTAAGACGAGTGTGCGCGGCGCTAAGGCGAGAACCACATTTTGAAAACGGCCCGCCCTCAACCCGTGAAGTTGTTGGAATTTCGTAAGACGAAATATCGCGGCGCTATGGCGAGAACAACATTTTAAACGCGACTCCCTACATCCGTGAAGCTGCCGCGAACTGTCAAGACGAATGTTCGTGGTGGTCATGAGAATCACATTTAGCAGACGGCCACCTCCATCCGTGAAACAGTTGCGCTTCGGCGAGAGCCACATTTGGAAAAGGGCCCCCTTTCCATCTGTGAAACAGCTGCGAA